>CM060962.1:187989103-188341603 GCA_030765045.1 Tenodera sinensis | reverse complement strand
ATTCTCTTCTCATTAACTTGTAACTGTCAGTATTCTAAGTTAGCAAATTTGAGGTTTTGTAAAACACTACCCAGTTATGAAATTTCATTATTAGTGGCTACTTATTTATAGATCACACATCTTTTTAATCTATCACATGCTAATAAATTAATTTATTTGAGCAATCATTCAACTGTGATTATTGTCAAACCAAAGCATTCTGTTGTCATGCTTTATAACCTATAAAAGCCATTAATAAACAATAGAGAAATATTGCCTAAAAAGGAAGAATTATTGTCAATCAATGTAATTAATGTTCCTCTACACAACAGTTGTGCATAGGACAGGATTGGAAAGGGTAGAGTGAGACTGAAAAATTCAATGTCCTGACCTGAATTTGAACCATGGATCTACCGGTTACCCTCCAACTGCTCTAATCACTAAGCTATGATGGCCAACATTACCCATTCCAATACTGTCCCACACATAACTGGACATAACATAACTGGAATAACATTAATTACATTGATTGACCTTATTGTTGGTTAAACCAGAAGCCCGGAACTTAAGCACTTACAATATTGTAAGTCACCATTAAGGTATGTTATCTCATACAAATTGAGATCCAAACAACTTAGTTGTCAACAAGCTCTTAAACATCACTGACTCACTATAAATTGAGATATCCTTGTGTGGTTTACCAGGAAAAATGGGAGTGAGTCCGAGAATTTAATGTCGTGTCAGCATGTTGGCCATGATAGCTTAGTGGTTAGAGCAGCCAGATGGTAACCTGTAGATCCATGGTTCAAAACTTGGTCATGGCATTGAATTTTTCAATCTCACTCTATCCTTTCCAAGAATTATTGTCACTAGCACCATCAATCTTCCAAATAAATCTCGGTACTTTGCAAATAAACTTTGAGAAGTAAGGGAAAACAGAAGGTCTTATAATCCAAAATACCTTCAAAAATAACAAATCTTACAGATGGTGTCCCATGAAAGACTCAAAACAAACATATTTTTATCACTGGAAGTACTACTAAGTTGAAGAAGTAAGTCCAATAACCCCAGACAGGAAGTAAAGAAAGCTACTTCTTTGTTAAAGAACAGCATGGCCAATAAGGGTATCATAAACCAATCTGAAATATTGGAAGCACTCTCAGGATGGTTTATTTCTGGGGGGGGGAGATTAAGGGGGAGGAGGAAGTGGCTAAAGATGTGTTACTTATTTTGCATTGTTTATTACTTATAAGCATCACATTAATACGCAATAATGGGATACTAAAATTCTAGTTCTCTGCAACAACAATAAACATGACTTGCATATAAATAACACAGTTAAGAGAAGAAAATGGAAAACTTTTCTTGGATTAAAGATAAAATGACACACTTAAAGTTCAATATTTGAATGTGAACAGCCTTAAAGCAGAAAAAAAAAAAAAACATTATTTAGTTCTTACTTTCACTTCTTTAAAATCATTACATACAGCGAAGCAAATAATTAAATTATGCAAAAATTAATAGTAATTTAAAATGTAAAGAATTTTCAAGATATTTGTTTTATAGGAAATTTATCAATTTTTATACCATTAAGTATTCATATTGCTGCGCTTATGAATTTACTGAGAGGATATGTTTCATCACTAGACTGCACTACATATCCTAGCAAATGTGGTCAGGGAATCATTGGTTAGACAACCATCAGCTGAAAATGAGGATAAGAGGTCCTTAAAGCATGTCCTGCCAGTAATTTGGTAAGTGCACCAATACAAATGCTTAATGTTAATTCATTTTCCATAATCTTACTCCCTAGATAGAAATGAAAATCAGTGGCAAAGCTAGGCAACCAACAGGGGAGTCTGGGGAATCTTAACTTTCTATCTTTTTTTTTCCTTTTTTTTAGGTTAACTTCATAGAACATTATTTTCTGGCAGCAAATGCATCACTGACACGATCTCTGAAGCTCGAACCTGGAGAGTTTATTCATTAGTGATTTGTCTATTGTAGGGTTACCAGATTGTTTTCTGGAAATGTAGGACACAATGGTAAAAAATGTAGGACATTAGATAAAAATGTAGGAAACAATGGTAAAAAATGTAGAACAAAATGTAGGACATTGTCAGCCAATGCAAAAATTATGTAAATTTATAATTTAAATGCTATTTATAAATACCCATAGGCATATACACAGGTATTTTCTTAAAATCCTCAAACATACAGTATTAAATGTGATCATGAACAGTCAGTTATACCTTGCTAAAGAAGTAATTTTGTGCAAAACATCTAGCTTGTTTGAAATATAATCAAGAAATTCAACACAACTTAAGTTTTTAAATTGTACTTCACTAAAACAATACCTCTAACTGAATCAACAGATAACCTGTTCCTTTCATCTGTCCACTGTGCTCTTATTAGTGAAAATACTATTTCAACATTAACAATGTGTTGCCTTGCCTCCTCAGAATAACAACCTTTTACCTCGGAGTGCAAACGCTGCATTGCCAATCTCTCGTGCCATTTTATTGCTAATATAATCGTGGTTGCTTTAAATAATGAAGAAAAGACTACACCTTATCTTCTTAACGTGTGCGAATTGTCGGCCACTGACAATGTAACTGTGACCCAGTTTGTGATGGACTCTTTGAAATTACTATGGCCATGTGAAATCAAATGCGACTGGTTACTTTTATCTGTTACTGATGCAGGTCCTTATATGGTAAAATCAGGACAAACTCTGAAAGGTATTTTTCCTAACTTAACTCATATAACTTGTTTGGCACATGCCCTTCATCAAATTTCTGAGACAATATGTGATTCTTTCCCATTGGTAGAAGATTTGTGTCCAGTACAAAGAGAATTTTCGTTAAATCTCCTAAAACAGTTAGGTTGTTTAGATCAACAGCACCTAATATCCGACTTCCTCCTGCACCAGTGTTAACTCGATGGGAACATGGGTCGATGCAGTTTTATATTATGCTGAGTACATAGAAATAGTCAAAGAGGTTGTTAATTCATTGCACTAGAAAGATGCTTCATCAATAGAAATTGTGCAAAATATTGTCAGGCACTGGGTTAAAAGAGGATCTTAGTTTCATATCTGCCCATTTTTCTTTCTTACCAACAGCCATAATAACATTGGAAGCTGTAGGATCTCCTTTGCATGAATCAATTACTGTCTTTGAAAAAACAATATGTGATCTAGGTTCCGTTCCTGGTAGCATAGGACAAAAAGTGAAAGAGAAAGTGAATTATATAATTTCAAAAAATTCTGGTTATAAACAGATGTGCGATATTTGAGACATTATCGAGAGAAAGCCATCTGTCACACCAAGAGACTTGACTCTCTCTGTGAAGCAGTTAACATCATTTAAATATGCCCTGAGAACATTTTGTGACGTGGAGAGAAGTTTTTCGCATTACAGAAGTGTTTTGTGAGACAACAGATGATGTGTTACAGTTGAAAATTTGGGCAAAGTGTTGGTTGTGAACTGAAATTTAGCAGTTAATACAAGCAGCAGGACCACTTCTGCTTCAACCTCTAAGGAATAAGGTAACTTTATTTATCATTTATACTAACTCGTCTTGTCTACTGCAAGGGGACATTAACTGATTTAATTAAATAGTGCATATTTCTTGGCATATTTTCAAGTTTTTAAGAGCATATTTGCATGCATATTTCAGTGCTTTTTAGGGCATGTACTTCCGAGCCCTACTAATAACCAATAATTAATTTCTATTTTCCAAGTTTTCAGTTCATTTTGTAACAATCACTGCTTGTTTCTGAAAATGTAGGACATTAGGGACTTTAAAAATTCCTCCCAGACGCCAGACAAATGGTTAAAATGTAGGGCATGGCCGGGAATTTCCGGACATCTGTAACTCTAGTTTATTGTAAACGTGCTTAAATTCTACAAGCTGAGATTTCTTTCCTAATTTCATTTGTTATCTGAGTTACACATTAAATAAGATCACTTTGAATATCACTCCAAGTTCCTTTAAATCCTAGTCTCACTTATGAAGTGTTCTTCATGCTGAAGCAATTCAAGATAATAATTTCCTTTATTAGCAGAGTCTTCATTCACATCATGTTCATGAATGGAAGTTCTTGTTTCCCTTGGTAACACACCACTGGAATTAATCTTCAATAAATCATTTGTTGCAACTTACTGATTCATAGTGCTCCTTCTGATAAGGCATGATCATTTCTACATTTTCTAAGAAGATGAAAATGCTCGCCATTTGATAAATTCTTTTGGAAACTTGATGTTTGCACACCCTTCTATGAAAAAGCTTTACACAACTTATGGCAATCTCACCCCATTCAGTTTCTCTTCCAAATAGCATGCAAAGACAACAACATAATTTACAGTTAGTTATACTTCCTGTGAGCCATAGATACTCCCTCTAGTATTGGGACTGGAAAGTCCTATTTGGCTTCCATCCCTGTGTACAATATTCAGATGTGGTGTTTGTCTCTTATTCTTTTGAGCACATTTTTCTTCAAAAGAAAGGGACGATAATGGTGTTCTAATAAAATGGATAACCAGATCATTAATCTGAATAGTTGCAAAGTGTGAGAGAAAGGCACAGAATATAGGAAAAATTAAAATACTTTGAATTTACAGCACAATAGAAAATGAAAATTAACACACCTTTTAACCAGTTTCATGCTGCAGGAAGCAAGAGTCTAGACTCTGAGAATGCCTACAAGCATTAGAATAACATGGTTTGGATAGGGGTAGTTGCTTAGCAATGTCTAGTAAGCCCCTCCCTCATGACAGCAAGTGCGAGTCTGTTGTTATTCAGACTCCTAAATTTTTAGGCTGTTATAAATCACTTTAGGAGCATACACGCAACCTATTGACAGCTTTTAGATACAGTTTTCTTGCATTTACATCTAACAAGGGGCTCAAAATGATTTGTTATGGAGTTATATACCCATATTTACTGTATGCGATAGAAATTTGGGGCTGTGCTGCTGCAACCCATATGGAAAGGTTATTTAGATTGCAAAAACGAGCAGTCAGATTGATTTTCAATATGAACTCTCGTGAATCATGTAGGGGAATATTTAAGGATAAGCAGATATTAACATTGTATTCTCTGTATGTCTATAAAGTTGTAACCTATGCAGTTCAGAAACAAAACCTAAAAAATAGCAATATCCATAGTCACTACACCCGACACAATGATGATTATTTTCAGCAGAGATTTAGTAAAAATATTTCAAAAAAGGATCCTAATGTCATGGGTTTAATGCTTCATGCAAAACTACCTGCATATTTAAAATGTTCTAAAGGTAAACAATTCGAGAGTGCTCTGAAGAAGTATTTGATAACAAAGACATTGTACAGTATCAATGAACTATAATAATGTCTATATTGAAATTACAGACCCTCTGTGTAAATCACAAATGATAGGTAGCTATAGTTATATGTGTAACCATTAGGTTGTCCATCTCTGTAATACAAATTATAAATATAAATGTGTGACAATGTCAAAAACTGTATTGCAGTTTATTGACAATAAAGAATTTAATTTAATTTAACATATACCACACAACTTATCTGTATTTGGTTTGGATAACCTGAGATTCTCAGACACCCCTTCAGCTCCCCCACTGATAAAAACTAGGAATATCAAATCCAAAAACACAGTAATGCACAGTGTACTCCAGTAGCTTTGTTTTTAGAGGTCTTCCATTATAAATTTCATAGCATCTTGCTGCATTTTATGTTCCTTAATAAAATACCACACTTTAATACTATCCTCCCTGTATATTTATGATAGTAGTTGGTTATACTTTATTTATTACAGTTCATCACTCTGTCCTCTATGTGATCTGTAAGAGGAAATGGACCAAGACCACTTTCAAATAAGCTCAGCCACTTCTAGCGCCCTATCCATTACTGAAAAATATTGGAGAGCAAGAGGATTAAAAACTTCATTGTCAGAAATCTAGCATTAGCTAACAACAACAACCACCTTATTTATTAATGAACATGATTCAATGTGCATGGAATCTCTCAATATATTCCCCAGCCATGTCATTAAATCATTTCTACCTCCTGGTACCTTCATTCCTGTGTCACAGAACCAATGTTTGGGGGTATTACCCACCCACTCATAGACAGCTGCCTGTAATTCCTCATTGTTACCAAATCTTTTACTTCACAGCGTGTCCATGTTGTCAACTAAAGAATAATCAGACTGAGCAAGATTCTGTGAATATGTGGCACAACAGTGAACCCCAACAATGTCAACTTTACAGTTGTGGAATTACTGGTGTGGGGCCACGCATTGTCATGCTGGAGGAGCACTCCTTTTGAATACTTTCCTTGTTGCCATTGCTAATCCTGGGTCTAAGTTGTATGAGGGTGCCACTATACCCTGTTGTTGACTGTTGTCCCTTGTGGAAGCCCGTCCATTAGCAGTATGTCACTGCTGTCTCAAAAGACAGAGATTCTCTGCTTACCTGCAGATGGAACACTATGAAATTTCTTTGACCAGGGACTTCCAGGTTGTTTCCATTGCATGGATTGGACTTTCTTCTCAGGTGTACGGTAGTGACACAATGATTTGTCATCCTTTATTTCCAACAGTCACAAGACTTCACCTCTATTCTCCTTCTGGGTCTCTGTCAAGTCCCATGCAAACCAATGTGCACACACCTTTTTAATTTCCAAATCATTATGAATATGAATGAGCAGTATTGCACAGCTGAGGCCTATCTACTGTTCTGACTTGTGCTCATCTATGGCTCACTCTGCTTAGCAACAAATAGCACTGTCCTTTCACTATACACTCCATTCACAACTGGCATCTAGCATCTATGTGGTGTACTAGGATCAAATCATCCTATGTGAGGATGTACCAATTGATTGAATGGTATTTTTAAAACAACATAACTGTAAATCATTTCCAAATGCCTCTCATAGAATCAGATTGAAAATTTCAATGACACAGTCAAGATATGAACTGTGGAACCCTGCTGTGGCTTTAAAATTGTCAGACTCATTTTTCTAAACCAATAAACTTAAGTTATAGGGAACACAACACAAAAACTGAACCTAAGGTGTACTCTTTACTTATTGAATAACTTTCCCATAATTTAATATAGTTATACAATGTAAAATCTAACTATCCTATAAATGCAATGAACTTACTGCTGTAAAGTGTCTGTATCTATGATGATGTTCATTCGTGGATCAACTGCATACAGGTACAGGTCAGTCCTGAAAAGAAACAATGTAGTCATAATATTTGTTGCTTTGGTATTACATTGTCTTAAACATTATTTCTTATTGTAACTGAACACATTAATTGTTTTCTTGAGTAGTGTTTAACACCCATTCTTACTATGTATGGCATGACAGGCAGTGGATACTAATAATACTTGAAATGAAATGGTAATTTGGAAGGAATTTTGGGAAGAAAATGTTCCAGCCCTATGTGTAGGGTACTTCACTGCAGTTGCCCATTATGAGGACAGACAAAAACCTGGAAAAAAGCTGTCAGGGATGTTGTTCTTGGCAGAATTTGAACCACAAACTTCCCATTTACAAGTTATTTTCTTAATGACCTCAGCTGCCTGTATCAGTAAAACAAATGGATGATGATGGTGATGATGAAAAACATTGCTTTTAAGGCTAAAAAAATAGGACTTCCCTGCATGATGCTTTTTTCTTATGCAGCATAATTATAGCTAATAAAATTACTACATAAATACAAACTATACAGCATCAATATAAATTAAGAGAAGTAGCTCTTTATTGGTTTAAGAGCTATTCTTCAAACAGAAAGTAACATACGAACATTGATGTTAAGTTAGATTCAGTTTAGTGTGTACTGAAGTTGTTTTTATTTTCTCTGCAGAAACACATGTTTTGAGGTCCCCTGAATCCAAAATAAGTACTTTTACAAAAAGGTCTATGTGCATGTCTGTGAACAATATAACTAAAAAATGAAATCTGTTAAATACCACATCTGGTACTTAAGTTTAGCACCTTTCAAGGATGCAACATGAACATTTTCAGGAAAATCCCCCCTATACCATGAGCCCAAATGACCTAGCTGTCGACGGATCCTTAAACTTCACTCCATCCATCTCCCTGTACCAGACTACCCTTTATATGGAACATTTTTCAAAAATTTTGAATGGCTCTAAGGATTTTGATTAAAATACCCTATGTTTAAGATTCTTCATGACAAATAAAATGTATGTCTTAAATTTTCTGGGAATGTCCGCAAAAGTCGTCTTTTGCTGGATGATTTTTACAGAACTGTAAACTGTAAGAGATAAACAGAAATTTATTGCATAGGAAAATGTAGACCACAATAAAACACACAATTTATACCACACACATATATATATATATATATATATATTTTTTTTTTTTTTGTGGAATGAACCGTTTTGGAGATGTTCCTTGTTATATGTTTGAATTTTCCAATACTTACACATTTCTCAAATTGGAAGTTGTTATTAGTTGCTTTTTTTCTACCACATACACAGCAATAACCTGCCAATGCTGCAAGAAACCCATATCATCAGTGATTTTATAGTTATCATCTGCTGATTGATGAGCATTTGTTGCAATGCATCAAAGACTCCATGATACAAGTTTCTTTCCACTTTGGATTGAGTGCTCTGGACCAATCATGGTGCTGCAGCACTATGAGGAGAAGGTGAAATTGTACAAATTGTAGAATAGAGGCCTGGTGTGAGTAGAAGCAACTCGACAAGAGAAATAGGTACATCTGACTGGAGTGTTTGCCACGTAGCAAATGAACATTTATTATACCCATATCACCACCAAACAATACATCTATAAGAAGCAGAATGCAGAAAAAGAGCTGAGTTCTGTAAGTTTCTCATAACAATGTGGGAATGATGTATAGTTGCCTCTTAGGTTGGTGTTTACCAAAGGGATAGTACTAAATTTCCACTTGACTTGGACAGATGAGAATCTGTGTAGCAGTAGCAGGCATTTTTAACACTGGATCACAGTAAATATCTAAACTAGGATATTGAAAGATTAGCTAGTGAGAGTAGAGCTGCCTGCAGTACTGATACTACATGTTGCTCATTAAATACAATTTTTGCAAATTATATTACAGGAGCTTCTTGAGGAAGTGCCACTGCACACATGCTAACAGATGTGTTTTATGGACGATGGAGTACCTCCCCATGTCAGCAAGCCACTGTAACAATTTCTGCATTGTCGTTTCTCCAATTGATGCCTAAAGTCAATAGTGTTCTTTAGTTGACTGCCAAGATCTGCAGATTTGAAACCACCAGGCTTTTATTTCTGGGGCCTCTGAAGGAATCAGTTAATGCAATTGAAATAGGGCATAAAAAAGCTCCTAGATGATAAATCTAGGAGGCAGTGATAGCTATAACAGCTGTCATGGACAAGTAGGTGAGGATGCAAAATTCATACCATTGCCATATGAAAGTTTATTATAAAGCTAATGGATGGCATTTTGAGCACTTGTGGACATAGAGAATTGAATATAGGTGATGGAGGTAAGTCTATAATTACTTTGTGTTATTTGTGGATATTTCTCAGTGAGAAATATTGAGTGTAACTCAATTTATTGAAGTGAAGTGTGAGTCTAATTACTTTGTGTTATTTGTGGATCAATTTGCTTCACTGTTAATAGCTTCAGATGTGGACATTTAAGCACCTATTAGTTTCAATTATGTGATACTATTGCTCATTGCATAACACATAAATAAAAGCATACCAATGACATTGTTTTCAACATTTTGTATTCCTCAATTTTTGCTCTATATGCTAATTGCATATTTTTGCCTGAAACTATAGACATTTGGATCTCAAAAGTCTTCCTTGACCTTCAAACCACCTGCAATGGTTCATAGCACAGTTTTACTGGGCTAGGCATTAACTGCTGTGTAACCAGAAAACAACACGTAGAAGTTACAAATGAATATTAGTCTCCTAAATACATTGTGAAATTTTCTCCATGAATGTATAAGGTGCATCCAGAAAGTAAGCCCTGATCACGTACAGAGATGACACCACCAATCAGATAGGAATGCGCATGTGCAGGAATAGAGAGGAACTATATGGAAATAATGCAGTAAAATTTCAGTCTTGTGATGGCAGTGGTTACCATGTTGTGCTAGGAGAAAATGGCTGCTCTTGATATTGTCTCCCACCGACTGCAAGGTTCGTGCAGTCATTCGATTTTTACACACTCAAAAGCAATCTCCAGTAGAGATCCATCGCCAACTGTGTCACATGTTTGGACATAACATTATGTGTGACAGTGAGACAGAATATATGGTTAGACCCCAAAAGGAAATCATTTATGTAAATATTTATTGCAAATGTAATTTACTTTTCATGTTGATAAGGATTAGTTGAGTAATGAAAATGTATTACTATTTTATCAAAATTTTGTGAAAAATAGAGTTGTTTAAAAATGTCATAAATGTTAAGTTTCATGTTTAAATTTAATATGTATAAATATAAGAACCATATATATGTAATGTTAAAAGTGAAGGGAGAATAGATAAAGATCACTTCTCTAACATTACAGGAACCATTTAGTGAGGAAAGCATCAAATGAGCGCATACGCGCATGAATATAAAAAGAGCATCATGTAAAGAGACACCAATTTTTTGTCAGTAGCGTCTCTGTGTCTGAAAGGTAAGACGCATTTCTGTAACGCGCATGGACGTGGGTCTGAAAGACTTTATAAAGTGAAAAGACTGTCAAGAACATACAAATAGGTGCAACGAAAGTCAATTCTATTATAACAAGTGTAATAAGGGACGAAAAAAGTGTTAATAAAGTGATAATAGTGAAGTTACATCGAGTGTTCATTCATTTCACCCAGTACCACGCCCAGAGAGAAAGAAAAGAGTCCCATAGCTCAACGCAAAGTAATAATCTTTATAAAAATACAGCACCAACAGTATGGTAAGACGATGGTGCAAGTGTCTCACTCACTTTTGCATGAAACTGTCTCTGGCAGGAAAATGTTTTCAAAATGATGCTGAGGTACAGAATGATGTGACTTCATGACACCGAACATAAGTGGCAGACTCCAATGGCTTGGGTATACAATGATAGTGCGCTGTTATGGTAAATGCCTCAACAACAGTGGTGACTATGTTGAAAAGTAGCCAGGGAATCTATGTAATTATTCCAATAAATATTTCTCACTTAGTGATGTTTTTGTTTTCTTAATCGGTCATTGGGACATACTTTTTGGATGCACCTCATAAATGTATGCAAGATAGCAGAACACTGTTTAGTAGCATTTAATACCCGTTCTTACTGCATACAGCATCACAGATGGTGAACTCTGATGGTAAATTATATTTGGGAAAGGAAATTTGGGAACAAAATGTTCAGGGTCTGAGTTTAAGGCACCTCAACAGCATTTGATGGTTACGAGGACTGATGGAAAGTCAGGAAGGATAGTCCTGGCAGGAGTGAACCACATACCTCCCAGCCTTAGCAACCTCAGCCACCTATGTCAATAAAAGAAATTATTCTCAATTGCAAATACAAATATGTACACACAATTGAATTTTTCAGTCCTGATTTTACCTCTCAAACACTGCCCACACATGGCTTGTGTGTTTAGAAAACCAGCAATAAGTTGGTTGGCATAAAATGACAATGTACACATACACCCATGCCAGCCTGTATATGACGATATAATATACTACTGACCTACTTGTGAACACTGCTATTAAAGTATTTTGCACTTGGAAGAATATAAATATTAATATTACTTACGCACTGCCATTATCCTGATCTCTTTCTGAATGGGGTTCAATCTTCCTAATTCTGACATCAAGGCCAGTCAAGTTGTACAGAGCACTATTAAAAAAATAGAAGAAATTAATACATAATCAGGCAAACAGTTATTACTAACAATCAACAATGTTCCATATCTCACTGCAAAACCCAGCAGTAAATAGACCATATAAAAGTGATTAGTACCTGGGCGACTGAGCTTCGCTCGGAGTTTTTCGCCTCTGTTTTTGTGAAATCTTGTTTTTTGTGGGAGAAAATACTTATTTAGATAAACTGAAAGTCAAAACGTTAACTAAATAACAATTTTAATCGCAATTGTGAAGAGTCATTTCCGAGATACAAATATTTCATAAACACTATCATTTCAGCTGTAAAACATCTACTGCTGAATGCAGACCTCCCCCATAGATATCCACCCAGTTTGACGTTTTAGTTGAGCATTTGTTCCATTATGGAGTTCAGTTCCTTGCTGCTGCGATTGACTCCAGGGCGTTAACACATTTGCCAAGGTCCTTTGTCTTTCCGTCGAGTTCTTCCATGGCTTCCTTTACCCTGGCCAGTCGCTCATTAGTATTCTCCGATAGATCTATCTTCATATTAGACATTTCCATCTTCATCTTTTCTGTTTTGGAGTTTACATTTTCAATTTGCCTTCCATTTTTGTTTCTATGTTTTCTATTCCGTAGTTTACATTTTTCCAATTCGGTTTTCATATTTGTTTCCTCTGTCGCATTCCGGAATTCATTTCATTTCCCATTATGTCCATCTTGGCTAACATTTGTTTCATCAACTGTTCCATATCATGCTTTTCGGTGCACTCCTGACATCAATTGTGATTACTTTACTTTTTTTAACTATTTCTTTATTTTTTATTTAAACACCGGAGCAACACTAAGGAAAACCACTGTTGAACAATAACAAATACTACAGGAAGAAAAGCTGGTTGATAAAGCCATGTGAATGTACTATGCATTTCTGTTTCAATCATATAGAAAATTGTATGAATTGTTCGTAATTGTTCGCCAAAGCGGGAGTAGTGAAAGAAATGTGATTGTGTTTCGTAAAACAAAAATGAGTAGAAAAGCATGTGAATGTTATACGTTGCACTTATATTTCAAGTGTAAGGAAAAATGTATGGATTGTTTGTAGAAGAGGGAGTAGTATGTTAGGTAAAAGAAAAGGGAGTAGAGAAAAACATGTGAACGTAATACGTTGGGTGGTAAAATGGATTGCATAAAAACCTTCGCCATGAAAACAATTAGATATGTCACTTTTCATGGCGATCGGTGAACCTGTTTTGGAATTTATCCACTCTTCAACATACGATATGTATAGGTGTTGGTATGTATGAAGTTGATAAAAGATAGGGAATAACATGTGTATTGTTACGTAAAACAAAAGTGAGTAGAGAAAATAGTATGAATGTAACACATTGTATTTCTTTTTCAAACATATCAAATTGTATGAATTATATGTTGAGGGGCGAATAGCGAAAGAAGACTGATGGTGCCTCGTAAAGGAAGAATTAGTAGAGGAAGTCGTGTGAATGTAATACGTTGCATTTATATTTCAATCATAGAATATTATATTAACTGTATGTTGAAGGGTAAACAGAGGATAAATGAATGTGCTATGTAAAAGAAATGCTAGTAGAAAATCATTTGAAAGTAATATATTGTGTAGTAAAATTGTTGCCATAAAAATTTCCCCATAAAAAATACATATATGTGCCGAATTTCGCGGTGATCGGTTAAGCGGTTTTCGAGCTTAACAGTTGGATATATATAAACAACCAAGTTGTATAGATGATATGAATTGTTTGTAGAAGAGTGAGTGGAGAAAGAGATGTGAATGTGTTACCTAAAAGTAAGTATAGTAAACAGTGTGAATGTAATATGCAGCATTTCTATTTCAAACATGCACGAAATTGTATGACTTATTTGTAGAAGAGTGAGTAGAGAGAGATGTGAATGTCTTACCTAAAAGTGAGTAGAGAAAACAGTATGAATATAATATAGAAAGAGATGTGAATGTGATAGCTAAAAGTAGGTAGAGAAACCACTGTGAATGTAATATGTAGTATCTCTATTTCAAACATACAGAAAATTGCATGGCTTATTTGTAGAAGAGTGAGTAGAGAAAGAGATGTGAATGTGTTACTTAAAAGTGAGAGGAAAAACAGTGTAAATGTAATAGCATTTCTATTTCAAACATACAGAACATGGTATGGCTTATTTTAAAAGTGGGGATAAAAGTGTTTTTTGGTGCAAAATCATGTTTTTTATGGAAAATGGTTTATAGAAGAGTGAGTAGAGAAAGAAATGTGAATGTGTTACCTGAAAGTAAGTAGAGATAACACTGTGAATGTAATATGCAGCATCTCTATTTTAAACATACAGAAAATTGTGTATTTATTTGTAGAAGAGTGAGTAGAGAAAGAGATATGAATGTGTTACCTAAAAGTGAGAGGAGAAAACAGTGTGAATGTAATAGCATTTACATTTCAAACATATAGAACATGGTATGACTTATTTTAAAAGTGTGAATAAAAATGTTTCTTGGTGCAAAATCATGTTTTTATGGAAAATTGTTTATAGAAGAGTGAGTAGAGAAAGAGATATGAATGTGTTACCTAAAAGTGAGTAGAGAAAACACTGTGAAGGTAATATGCATGTATACAAAAATTTAATCAAATCTTTAGAGTCGTTTCTGAAATACCAGGAATGCATATACAAGAATTGCGCAGCAGAAGCAGGAATAAAAAATGTTATTTTTTATGCAAAATTGCATTTTTTCGGGAATTACACCTACATAGTTGAACTTAAAAAGCAAAACCCTATCTGAATACAAAATTTAATCGAAATCGCTAGAGCCGTTTCCAAGTTGCCCGGAATAAATATATATATATATATACAAGAATTGCTCATTTAAATATATAAGATAATACCTTTAGAGTACAGTTTGAATAACATTTGAGCACTTCCAAAGGTGGTAATTACCCACATTACTGTTTTAAGCACCATTTCTTTCAACAAACCATGCCATTTTCCTGTCACAGTGCATGTGTGTAGTTCAACTGCCAACCCAAGCATAGGAATTGAAATCCACTAAAACATGTTGCCACTGATTTGGGGCACTAAGCTGCAAAGTGTAGCTGAGGATGTTTTTTATAAGAGGAGGAGTAAAGCCGTTGTAGCTCAGCCACAATTGCAAAATGACAACAGGACATAGTCATAGGATCTGTGAAGCTAAACCCCAAATGTAATGACTTTTATCATGCATAGGCTGGCAACATCCTCACTGAATATCAACTGCCACTAAGTGCCACTGGCATGACAGTAACAATGCAAAACTAATCACAGCCATGAGATGCGGAAGATTTCCCTAATACCTTCTGCCAATGGTTGCCAATTGATAGGAGATATTTTTCTGTCAGTATAAGTAATTAAAGTTGGGATCACCTCCTTCGAGTTACACTAGTTTATTCTAAATCTAATTCCCTTAAAACTAACAAACCATTAGTTATTGGGAATTCAGTGACATGGCAATGTAGCACTTCTGGATCATTATCATGATCATTATATTTTGTTATTCTTAGAAAAAAAGAGAATACAGGTTCATTTAAGATAAGCATAGCATATTTAAAATAAATGTTAGACTCATAAACACAATTATAGTACTAAGAAACCTGCAATGTGTTGACCAGTTTAATTTTGTTTTGGATATTGGCATTTGGCCTACCTGTGGATTTAACAATCCTGATGTTTAACAATCCTGGTTAACTATAAACTGCTATTAAACAATGTTTCGTTGTGGTAAGGCATTGTACCTACAGCTCACAATGGATACAAACATGTTCAAAATAAGTTCTGAGTGAATAGTTAATAAGAGAAACTGAAGCATGACTAATTCACTCTAGGGATTGTAAGAAGATAATATAACAGATACACTGTAATGGCTATCTTAATGTAATAGTTATAAAGGTAATAAATACAAAATAGCTAGTTACCCAATAATGGCTACCAGAGTAATGAAGACATTAACTAGCTATTCTGTTAATGGTCATTAAAGTAAGGGAGGTAGCTACTTATCATTTGCTGCATGTGTTTTGGTATCACTTATAGGAAACAACTGATTGTATAGTATCAATTTCCTGGCACTGTTTGTCTAATACAAATATATCATCTGGTGAGAAAAATGCTTACTAATTGTTCCCTTTACTTCATATATGTAACCAACTGAGATTCTGTATATTTTGTGAGGTTAGACAACAATGTGTCTTTGGGCATGGTTTCTTCTTTCTAGCAACATTGCCTTTCAAAATGTCATTGATGTTAAAATCCATAAAACTTATGTTTGCCAATATTTCAAAACAATTTTCCCCTACTTGCTTTAAAAATCCTTCAGGACTAATTTACCTTCGCTATTATTCAAAAACCAGAACTAGCTAAGGATGCATTAAAACTATTAAATTATAGGACAGATCTATCAAATTCTGTATTGAAACAGAACAAGATGGATGGCCACCATTTCTGGATTTGGAAATAAAGAGAAATAGGAACAAATTAGTCTTTGGTTGCACATTATTTCCTTCTTTAGCACAGTTTTTCTTCAAAATGGGACTGGTCTAATGCATTATGTGATCGTTCACCAGTACCAGTTTGTACAACAGTCAACTTAATCATTACTGGTAACCATTATATGTAACCATTAACACACTTTAAGTGCAACAGTTTTAAATGTTATCCGAAAATAACTACGTTACATCCTTAATCCATTCACAATTTCAATTATGTTAAAAAGTTTCACTATTTATAATCACTTCTGATAAATTAGCATGTTTCAAAGTATCGTTTTATATCTAAACTATGATAACAGTTCTATTATAGATAATAATGTAATGTAGCTTATATACTATAAAAAGTAGTAATGCACCCAAAAAGGAGGTTATCCTCATTGGAACACAAACAGAATAAAATTAATATCAGAACCACTTACTTTGTTATATTTTCCATTTCTCTTTCTACCGTTGTTGGCTTTGAGCCCATAACCATCACTAGTTGTTTGTCTTCATCTAGAACATAAACCTGAAAAATCAAATAATGTTTTAGCATGATGATTAGTAAAACTGTTTGCTTCCAAAGTATATGGATACTAAAAATGTAGTCAAGAAGTCTGAGAAAGTAATCTTTCAATGTTGCCACTCAGGCCTATACTTAAAATATGTTGTCCTGGACAATCATACAGTTCATTCTTTTAGACTTTCTATGAGGAAGTCTTGCTAAGCTTTCAGTGAGCTGTGGTTTTAAGCTTGGAATATGCTTACAAGGATAGCTGTGATTTTCTTCAATTCTAGTGTTCTAAGGATGAAAATTGAATTTTGATAATCTTCAATTGACCCACGAAGAAAGAACTAACAAAGAGATTAGTGACTGTTTTCTATGGAATATGGCTCACTGCACAAACCTGGATGTTCTGACAGACTCAGGAAAAATGATGGGGAGTTTTGAAATGTTAGAAATTATTTACTTTAGCCCTGGTAAGCTAGTTGTTCTAAACCATGCTTAGTATGTATTAAATAATGCTTTACTTATATGTGCAGTGCCATGTTTCCTCCCGCTCACCTCACATTACCCCTTAACCCCTTAAAACACATTCTCATCCTGTGTACACTTGCTCTGCCCCCTCAAAGCTGCTTTAATATCATCTAGAATTCTAGGGGTATACAAAGATGGTCAACAATAGATCTCTTAGTGTTCTCAGTCATTTCATTACATTGCAATGCTTCACTTTCAATTGAGCTTTTACATTCACCTTAGTGGTTAAAATCCATTCATGAAACCTTTTATTTTTCTTTCTTTTTTCTTTATTGCAAATAAGTTTGTCAATTTATATGCTTACTCTGTAACAACATATTAATATGAATACATACATAACAATCTGTAAACCAAGCTGAAGGTGCAAAAGCATTTGAAAAATTAAAGAAATTGAGGTAATATGAATGAGTGAAAGAATAAATGAATGAATAAATGAATGGATAAATGAATGGATGAATGAATCAATGAATGACTGAATAAATGAATTGTTTATTTCCTATTTCACAATCACATTCATCAATTACAAAAATTCCTTTATACTTTATCTTAATGAGTCGAGTATCTACCCATATAGGAGTCTATTAAACTCAACTGTCATTTGTATAATGGACCCCTAACTTTTAGATTTCTTTATTGTATTTCTTTTTGTCTTTCCTGATTATCTTTCCTAAATATTCTCCAATTATCTTAATCCTTTTTGTCCTTGTATCAGTCAACATTTTAATCACAATAATTTCCATGTGTAATTTGTTCCATTTTGCTTCCCATACCTTCCCTCCAAGCCTTTATCACATCATATTGTATTAAACAATGAAATATTCCTTCTGGCTCCTTGCAAATACACTTTTCTTCTCTCAAGCTTCTGTGGCCAGCTTTAAAAGTATCTTGGCTATCCGATTTTTGCCACATCAAATTAGATAAAACTGATGTTTCGACAATCCTGTTTTAATCGTCTTCAAAGGATAACTATGGTCAGCTTTTTATACAGGCAGGAAGCTGAAGGTGAGTCCTGATTGGCCAGGTAATTCTCTGCACTGTGGCAGGCCAAGGTGAAAACTGATTGACCAGAATTCCTCTGCACTACGTCACTTTAATGCAGAACCACCACAATATGGCACAGATGTCGAAGTGTTCCTTAGTTTTCTTTTCATTTCCCCTATGGCCATCAACCAGTGTTCATTAATATAAATCCCACCATTATTGTTAAAATTTTGTGGACAGTGGTCAATTTCTAAGGCCTCTTTAATTTTCTTAAGTTGCCATCTGTTTTCCCTGGCCACTACCTCGGTTTGTTCAAACAGCATTGTATGTTTTGTTTTCTGAGCATGCAGGGCAACAGCCAATTTCTCTGTGTCATTTTGTTTGCATTGATACATGTGCTCATCTAATCCTTCTTTCACTGTGTGATCCATCTCACCTATATATGATGGTCAAACCATTGGTTTTATCTAACTTGACATGGCAAAAATCAAATAGCCAAGAAGTTTTTAACACACCTTTCTACATTAACTTCTATACAATCTTTTAAAAACATGATGATACATGTTAGAACAAACAATATTGGTAAATCAAATAGCCCTGATGAAGTAATGAGTGAGGTGTACACTTTAGTTAGAAATACCAAGAAAAAGTTTCCCTCAGCATGTATAATAGTAAACTCTATTATCAGATGAAGGAACATTCATGCAACATATGTTAATAGTGTCAATAACAATTTGCACTGGGTTTGTAAAGTACTGAACTTAGTTTACTGTGATATGAACAAATGTTAGGATTTTAGTTGTCTAGGACGAGATGGACTAACATCTTTATCATAAAGGGTCCTACTTTCTTAGTCAGGACATAAGTAAAGTTTTGAAATTATGTAAGACACAGCAGGAAAACTAACAAATAGGTAAAGTGATGATTTGACTCCTACTTCATGTATTAAGTCTGAGGTGGTGAGTACAGTGCAAACTTCACAAACTGTAGACTATACTAAATCTCACACTGCTAAAAGAAGATATTATTGGAATATACCATCAAAATGTGTAAAGTCCGAGTAATCAAAAGCTATCTTTAGAAGTATTGTTTGACTCAGATAGAATCAATGCTGATTAAATTTGTTTTTCAGAAAACACATGCGCACACACGCACCCGCGCACGCACGCATGCACACACACACAGACACACACACAGACACACACACACAGACACACACAGACACACACACACAGACACACACACACACACACACACACATACACATTTCCAAAATTATAAATTAGCTTCATATGACTGTAGCACAAACAAAATACTTGGTGGATCATGTATCTTTGTTAGAGAATTATTAAAAATAAAGAATGAAAGCATCACGTGTCACTTTGAGGCCAGCGCTAGCACCACTTTAGAGCAAAATATTATCCTCATTTGCATTTATAGAGCACTAGATGGTGATATAAATATAAGGGTTGTTCAATATATAATGCCCAACATTTGTATAAAAATCCATTAATAGATATATATATATAGAAAAACGTCTTTGTGGGTGCTTCACATTTGATGTTTCTTCAATTGAGTTTCAAATCGTTCCGGCAGATGGCAGGGCCATAGTAGAGCATCAAAATGGTGTCTATACATGACTCACGTTACAAGCAGTGTGCTGTTATTGAATTCTTGTGTGCATTAAAATAAACCATGGTGAACATCCATAAACCTTTGTGTGCAGTGTCTGGCAATGCTGCAGCTGATAGGAGTACTGTTGGGTGATAGGTAAAGAAAGTTAAAGCCTCAGGAAATGCAGAAACAGAGCTCTATGATCAGCCACACTCGGGACGTCCTGTCACAGTCACTGCTCCAGACATGCTGAATCGTGCAGATGCCATTATTCATGCCGACTGGCACATCAAAACTCGACAATTGGCTCTACAGTTGTCGGTCAGTATTGGAAGTGCGTCTACAATGATTGATGGCTCTCGGATATTTGAAGACATGCTCACAATGTGTTCCACGAATACTTACAGCAGAGCACAAGATTCAAAGAAAGGTAATTTTATCTGAATTGTTGCAGCATTTTGGAGACCGACAGAGAGGCCTTTCTGTCTCAGATCCTTAGGCAGTACATGGAGTGGCGTCATCCTCATTCACCACAAAAGAAAAAATTCAAGACAACCTCCTCTGCCAGAAAAGTCATGGTGACAGTCTTCTGGGATTGTGATGGCATCATTCTCATGGATGTGATGCCAAGAGGGTCAACCATTAATTCAGAGGCATACATGAAGACTCTGAATAAACTCAAGAAACCTTTCCAACGTGTTCAATCTGACAGGAATCCAGCAGAAATCTTACTCCAACATGATAATGCACGCCCACACCCAAGTCTGAGAACCTGGAAACACATCACCAAATTGGGTTGGACATCATTGCCTCATCCACCCTACAGTCCAGACCTGGCACCCTCGGACTTCCATCTCTTTGGGCCACTTAAAGATTCTCTATGGGGGGACACACTTTGAAGATGACGAGAGTGTCATTCATGCAGTGATAACATGGCCACACCTACAGGACAAGAACTTTTACCAGTAGGGAATACATGCTCTCCCACAACATTGGCATAAGGCCATAGAACGTGATGGAGACTGCGTAGAAAAATAGGACATGGACAAGACATATTGAGGTATATTGTCACCAAATTCTGACTCTCAACAACAAATATGTTCAGAGGCAAAAAATGTGGAGCATTATATATTGAGCAACCCTCATAATTTTATCAAATATTTGAGTAAGGTTCTGTATAATATTCAGTATTATAGAAAAGCTATCATACTAGAAGATTGGGACTTTACATCTGGTAAATTCTCTAAGGTAATAACAGGCTTCTTCTTGTTAAATAATTCAAGGCCTATCACACAGGTATCCACAAGAGTAACATCACACTCAGCAACACTTCAGTATTGATCAAGTGGTAGTAAGACAGGGATTCCTTAATATAGAAAATATAGATGTTATAGAAACTGGCTTCTCAGATCACTTTGCACAAATCTTAGAAATTAATGTAAATAAACATCAATTGAGTGAGTTTAGAATAGTCTGATTATATAATAACTTTAGCAGGACATTTTCCAAGAAAAAAGAAACTTGGGGAAAACTATAGAAAGAAACTAATATAAACAATGCCTGTCAAATATTTGTAAATATAATAAAATTACATCTTGACATGGCCAATGAGGCATACCAATGAGGCATATAAAAATAAGAGAAAAAGACAAATCTTGGGTAACTAATTAAAATATCTTCAGAATGGCTAGGGTTTCTTAGTAAATTGAGCAAAACAACTAATTCTGAAAGCTTCAAATTGTGTTATGCAAAATCAAAAACATATATGAAATGTATTATTAATAGCAAAGTGAAACAAAAATGACAAGTTTATGCAAACTTCATAACAAAACAAAAGCAATGTGGCAGGTGGTTAAACAAGAACTAGGCATTAAATCTGAGAACTAAGCATACAATCTTATGAATGAAAATAATGAAATAATTTCAGAACCTGCAGAACAGCGCTGTCCAATGCAGTGCCCACAGGTGTCATGGTACCCATGATGTATTTTTCTGGAGCCCTTCATAGGTAAATTTTTACTCTGATGATTTCTAACATTAATTCAAATTTCAAGACAAAATTATTTCCTTACAAATATATTCCCACTAAAACCCATGAACTATGCTTTTTTACACCTAAAGTGGTATTCCTTACTTTCCTAACCAGTGCTTTCCCTTTCTCCTCTCAAAAGAAGCACACTTGCTCTAACGGTGGTTGTGATGGCGCCCGTGCCTCCTTAGGTATCAGTTAAATGTGCCCAAGCACATAAGAAAGTTGGCAGCTCTGCTGCGGAGGTTACAAGAATGTTTAATGATTATTTTATAAATATAATAACCAGCCTTTCAGGAAAAAGTAATAAAGTCTGGACCAATGCACACACGAGATTGATCAAACAGTAACGGGAACCTTTAATTTTGCGGGCTTTATACATCTGATTTTCAAAACTTTTTTTACCTCATTAGCACACATGTTCCTGATAGTATGTGTTTTCAGCTGTTTCAAATATTTAGTTTATTGTTGACAGTCGAAAAAGTTATGTGTTGGCAAGTGTTGGGAAAATTTCAGTTAATTTTTGCTTTCAAAAAAGACAGAGCAACAATTTGCATTAAATTTTGCTTTAAAAATGGAATAAAGTGCAGCACCACATTCAAAATGTTGACTGTGGCTTTTGGGGAATCTACTATTGGCATAAATGCTTTGAAGAGGGTCAAGAAGATGTTGAAGACAACTGCCTTGGATGCCCTAGCATATCAATTACTGACAAGAATATGGACGAAGTAAAGAAAATGGTTCTGGAAAACCACAGAGTCACCATCAGAGAGGTTGATGTTGGTTTATCCTTTGGCTCATGCCAAACAATTTTTTTGGATGTTTTGGGCATGAAATGTGTGGCAGCAAAATCTGTTCTGAAATTGTTGAATTTTGAACAAAAACGATGTCGCAAGGAGACTGCTTAGACACTGCTGAATGTAGTTGACAATGAGCCAGAACTTCTAAATAAGGTTATAACAGGTGACAAAACATGGATATGACCTCAAAACCAAGGGCTAATTGTCCCAATGAAAACTGCCTGAAGAGCCAAGACCAAATAAATTTCAACAAGTTTGATCATATGTGAGGTTCTTCTGTTTTTTGGATTACAAGGGTATAGTACATCATGAGTTTTTGCCTTATGGTCACACAGTCAATAAGGAGTACTACCTGGAAATGATTCACCATTTGCATGAAGCAATCCAAAGAAAAATAACCTACCAGAATTGTGGCAAAACCACTCTTGGAAACTGCATCACAATAATGTTCCCGCTCAGACATCAACACTTCTTTGTGATTTTCTGGCAAAATACAACCGTTATGCCATTATGTTGCCTCAGCCACCTATTTTCTGGATATGGCCCCCTGCAACTTCTTTCTATTCCCAAGGCTGAAGAAAACCGTGAAAGGATGTCATTTTGCCACCATTGAGGAGATAAATACAGAATAGCTGAAGGAGCTGAACACCATACCAAAAAGTGAGTTCCAGAAGTGCTTCCAGGGTTGGAAAAAGCGCTGGCACAGGTGTATTATATCTGAGAGGGATTACTTTGAAGGGGACAAAGTTGATGTTGATGAATAAACAAAGATTCTTTAATAAAAATGAAAATTCCCATTACTTTTTGATCACACTTCGTATGCTTGTACATGAGAACTGATATACCTGTATCCTGTTTTTTACAGAAGCAATTAACATAAAAAGTATGAGAAACAAAATCTTCCATATGAGATTCCATACTGTATTTTTAAGAAATGCCCCGAGTACTTTGCAACACCTGCTTGTCAGCTGTTTAATGCCTCCCTTTTGGCAGGTGTGTTCCCTGAGTGTATGAAAATTGTGAAAACAATTTGTCTGCATAAAAACGGAGAAATGGACAAAATGGAAAATTATAGGCCAATTGCATTGCTTTCTTCCATTTCAAAAACATTAGAGAAAGTTATGTACAGTAGATTTTTGGAATTTATATTGAAATAAAACATGTTATAATCTGTACGAAATAGATTTTTGCAAGTTAGATCAACCGAGGCAGCAATATACAACTTTATACGTGGTGTATACACTTCAGTAGACATAATGAATATAATATTGAGCTATTCCTAGACCTTGCTAAAGTATTTGATTTAGTGAATATTGACAAAGAAATTGGAATGTTATGGGATACAAGGAATAGCAAATTGCTAGTTCAAGTCCTATCTAGATCTACACAAAGTAATAGTTGAAATAGTAGAAAAAACAATTACACACTGTACATTCAAATTTTATCATTCAGATAATAGGCATATGCTTCTTGGAGTTCCTCAAGGCTCTGGACTAGGGCCCAACTTATTTCTGCTATGTATTAATGGTTTACCAGCCTATCTTCAACACAGTAATATTATACTTTATGCCAATGACACCTCCCTTGATATTTCTGGTACTAACAAAGAAGAAACGGGAAATAATATACCACTCATAGAACGAAAAATACAGAAATGGTTTCTAAATAAGACAATAATAAACATAGAAAATTCCATTGCTATATCTTTTTGTCATAGTCAAAATTCTAAATATTATAAATCACAAATAAAAAAAGACAATAAATTAGTACAATATAAAACAACTACAAGACTCCTGGGTACATGGACCAATGAACATCTGAAAGGGAGCACACATGGTGAAAAGCTGACATCCAAATTAAGTCAAATTTGTTTTGTGTTTAAGACTATAAATAAAGTAGTAAGCACTTTAAGGAATTTGTATTTTGCTGATGTATATAAACTATTGAAGTTTGGTATAATATTTTGAGGAAATTCTGACAGAGGAGATATTATTTTTAAGCTACAAAAACGAGTAATTAGGTTAATGATGGGATTAAAAAAAATGCATTTATGCAAAAATATATTTAGATTACTGTCAAAATTACTTTTCCCTTGTGTAGTATACTAGAAGTAGTGATATATGTTAGAAAGCACTTAAAACAATTTGAAGTTTATTCTGGAAAACAAATATGACACAAGGGTGTAAACAATAGCTAAGCATCATCAGTCATAATATACTTTTATTCAGTAAAAGTACCAGGTATGGTGGTAAATATAGTAAATTGACAGAAAAACTCAAACTTGACACCTCAGATTTATTATTTGTCAATTATTATTTATTTGCATCACTAAAGCATTTCCTTTAATTTTTAAAGCTTGGTATAGATACAAAGATTATATTTTTGCTATTGTTCCTAATAAACATATAAGGGATGCCTTAAAACTTCTGAATTTTCAAGCTAAATCTATAAATTTTACATAAGAAATTGAAAATAGTGGTGGCTTCCTTTCCTGGATTTAAAGGTAAGTTATACATAAGAATAAACTGAATTTTGGCATTTATAGAAAATCAGCTAGTACTGATATTACATAAAAAATGAAAGTTTTAATCTGTTTTTATATAAATTTGCTGTTTCCAATAGTTAAATTTATAGGTTAATTAATATACCCCTTAATAAGAAGAATTTAATGGAGAATATAACCACATTATCAAGACTATGTTAATTATATCTTTTTATACATAAAAAGATAGAAAAATTGGTTATCCTGCAGGAGCCTGTCCTCACGTGGTCGATAGGCAGTTGTTTGTGACTGAAGCATTGTTGTTATGAGGTTCATTTCCTTCAACTCGTTGGTGACGTATGTATTGCCAATGCTGGAAAATTGAAATCAGCGGAAGTATGTGAATGTTGCCAACCAACTTGTTAACGTTATTTGTTGTTATTTAGAGTTATTGTTTTGTAATTAAGTGATGTGACTTAAGTTCTTGTGCGGTGCAGTTGTGGTTTTAATCTGTATTCTGCATAGGTTTGAAAATGAAAAATTGGACTGAGGAAGAGATATTGTGACTCATTGAAGCATATAAAAATTAAAACTACCACAACAGGCACAAGAGAAGGCGGTAAACTGAGAAGGGATGCTCTCAGAGCACCCGCCTAGTAAGCGGAGGGTCTGTCGTTCAAATCCCAGCTGTGGTATTGAATTGTTAAGTTCTAGTACTACCTCTCAAACATTGCCCACACACGGTTTGTGTTTAAAAATACCAATAGTAAGTTTTTTGGCATAAATAAATAATAAACTTGAACTTGTTGCGCATTTTCACAGATGACTACACTTATCAAAGGTACAACAATCCTTATTTGAGATTGTATAATATGGTAATTTTATTACAGATTACGCAGTACTAACAACAACAATAATAATGTCGAGGTTGTATAATACAGTAATGTTATTACAGATTATGCAGTATTAACAACAATATGAAGAAATAATAGTACATTGTTTTGGCATTTTGTGATTCATGGTTGGTAGTTTTAGCGAGTTGTATAATGTTAAGTTGGCAACAGATATTTCTGCCTTGCAGCGCCTTCTTCTTCCGTTGTAGGTCAGTGACATAATAGAACTGCCAGTGAATCATGTGACGACGGCCTCCTACAGTTTTACCGAAAAATTTAAATATCAAAGGCTGTAAGAGAAGTTTCTACTCTCAAGAAAATAAAAGATCATTGTAATTTTGAAAAAATTAGTTACCATTCTTGGGCTAACAAAAACTTTATAAAAATTTTTAAAGAATATGGAATAATTTTAGTTTCTCAAAATAAATATAAAAGATTTGCTAAGTTTTTCTAAAATGGATACAATTTAAAATTATGAAGGATCTGGCATTCATCAGTTTAGCTGTTTAGATTGTCAGAGGTTTAAATTGGTAAGACCAAACATTACTTAGAAACCAGAATAAAAAATATATTTTTGAAATATTAAACACAAATAGATTGATAATTCAGTTGTGGCAGATCATTTTTGGTCATTTAATCATGAAATAAATCCAAAGGTTAAATTATTACAATAATTAAATGGACCCATAGATTTGGTGGTTTAGGAAATAAGATTTATTTTGAAAAATAAGGATTACATGTGGCATTTTGAAATATTGCCGATTGATTCTATCAAAAAATTGGTTTTACTTCCAGTAGTTGGTAATAGAATAGGAAAGAATCTGTCACCTAAAAGATAAGTGAAGTTTTAGTCATTAATATTTATTAATATTTGTTAATTTATATTGCTTCACTGACAATAGCTTCAGTGTTTTTGTTGTATTCACGTTAATGCTGATCAGTCAGAATAAACAATACAATCACACTAATGTTAATCCATTTCATGTAATGACATCCTCCATCTTCTACAACAATGTAACCATAGTATGGGCAGCCTGATAGATTACTATAAGGGATATTTAATATGTTAAAAGGGAGAATCAAATGGTCAAGTTTATTCCACCCTACCAGAGATTTCTGCATTATACCCCTTGGAGTAGCAGCACTAAGAGACACATACTGCCAAACATATAGGTACCAGTGAGTCACTGAAGACTCCCTCTGCAAATATCTCTGAAAATAGAAATAGGAATTGAAAACGACTTTCACAGGTATGAAAGTTAGGGGCGGGGCTCATTAACGTACATGTTAAAGTTAGTTGAAAAATGTAAGCAAATATAGTTTTCAACATGCCGTCTTATCCTGATACAACCAATAACATGGAAAATAACATTGTTGCATTGTAGTAGATCAATTACATCACAAGAAGTTGTAACATGAAGTTCACTCTTGAGATACAATGGAATGCACATCAGATGCAAATTCTGAGGTACAACGGCATCATTGAGTCTTAAGTGAAACTTCGCATTGCATTAATCACAATGTTACAAAAGTTGTTCTTAATGCTATTTTCACATTAAAATTGCTCTAGAGATAACACAGATTTTTCATTTACACAAAAATAAATAAATAAACAAATAAAAAGTAAACATAAATAAATGTTTAGCTCCCTCACTGTCTTGTGAGTCAACTTCGCATTAAACTTTCTGGGGATATAATTGGTCTATTGCTATGCAACAAATGCCACTCTTAAAGTTATTCTTTATCTTATCAGTTGTATGAAAATAATATGAAGTTTTCATTTAAAAAAGATAAGCTTACATTGCCAATCATAATTCCTTACATTTTTTAATAGCCTATATCATCTACTTTAATGGGCCCCTCTCCTGCCTTCATGCCTCTGAAAGCCACTTTCCAATTTCTATTTTTGTTTCAGAGGTATTTGCAGAGGTAGTTTTAAGTGATGCACTCTGTATAGTAAGCATCCACTGCCAAGAATCTGGGAGAACAAAGAAAGGTTACCTTGACATGTAAAATAACCCAAAGTTTCCAGAACTACGCTACTTACAAATACATTGATTATAGCGGACCTCCCATCATCTGCACCTCTTTTATCAGTAGCTTTTACATCAAAGCCATACACATGTCCTGCACTATTAGCGAAGCTCACAACAGAACGAACTTGCCCACTTATTGGATCAATAGTGAACTTCTGAGATTCATCATCTGCTCTGCCTAGAATATGATAACGTATTTCTCCATTTATGCCTTCATCAGGGTCAGTTGCCTGCAACATTACACAGTGATAAGAACTTTTACTCAGAGCTAAACAGGGTTTAAAAAAGTATTCTGAAACATTAAGAAAAGAAACTGGATCTCAGGGAAAAAGGAAATAAGGGTAGAGATAGTCTGATACCTTATGTTTTGTTAAACATAAAATGCACACTCATATGATTTTCAAAAGATTTGTAATAATTCAAACTTAGAACTTGAGAAGTAGATTCAGAACTGAAAAATTCAATGCCACAGCTGAGATTCGAACCACAGACCCTCAGCTGTGGCATTGAATTTTTCAGTTCTGATTCTATCTCTCAGACATTGCCCGCCCATGGCTTGGGTGTTTAAAAATGCCAACACTAAGTTTATTGGCATTAATAAATAATTATAAAATGTTGTTTACTAATGCTGAACATTTAATGCTACCATTAGCTTTCTTGCTCTCCAATATTTTCCAGATATTGTGGATTTGGATGAAAAGGTTAGACATTGTTGATGGTGGTTGTGACCTTCATTTCCCTCATCAGCTTATAATTTATAAATATACATTTATTTATTTTTATTATGTTTATTTTGATTTTCCTTCTCTGCTATAAAATGGATAAATGTAACCTGACTTATTCCCAATTTACACATTAATAGTCAAAGAATAGGAAGTTCAATTGCCTTGCATAATTTATACTGGGTGGTTGTAGTATAATTTCATTCTCTTAGATTAGTGATATTCAACCTGGGGTGTGTGTACCAGAGGTATACGAGGAATTCATAGGGGGTACATAAAATTTAATTTAATTCTTCTTTGTGTAATATTAAATAAGCTATAAATGTTATAATCTACTTTAAACATGGTTATAATTTGAATTGAGGATAACCCTAGGACAAGGCCTAGGAAAAGGAAACTTGTCTTTGGGGGTATGTGGAACAAAAAGGTTGAATACCACTATCTTAGGTGATTCTACAGTGTGGAGCAAAACAAACGACACTGAAATTAATGATTTATCACAGTCCAAGTTTCCATAGCAATGATGTACTTATTTACTGTATAATAGTTTGACACACTGCAAATTCAGTTTTGTGCTGATTTCTGCAATTATGGTTCTCACAACAGAAGAGAAGACCTACACATGGTTTGTGTTATTAGAACAATCAATTATCATTGCTTGGCCTGATATACGGAAACTATTATATATAAACTTTAAAGCTGAGGACTTCACTTAAAATTGCAAGTCACCATAGGGGTGCATGGTTTCAAATTTGAGATTCCCTTGTAGTCCACCAGGAAAATGCAAATCAGTTAAGAGTATTTAAGGCTATACAAGCATATTGCCATTGTAGCTCAGTGGTTATGAGCAGCTGTGCTTAGAGCAGAACATCCATGGTTCAATTCTGGGCTATGACACTGAATTTTTCAGCTCTGATTCAACCCTTCAAAGAAGAGGTGTTTATCATGCAACATTATTTCCAGTCATAGGTGAAAGATATTAGAACTGACTGCACTTGCTTCATGTTAAAAACAGTAAGAGGAGGGGATTTAATAAAGAGGCATCAAATTGAGACAGAATATTGACTAATAGAAAATTGTTCATGTAAATATTTTTGTAAGAGTGTGTAAATTTCTAATTCTTTTAATTTGGGTGTATCAGGGACCTATTTCTTTTTGATATTCAAGAACCAATGTCTTCTCGTCACTTTGAGTTCAACCAATGAGAACTGTTGCGCGGATGAATACATAAGAATGGCGGTGTTGCGTCATACCCACGCTCAGAACTAGTTTATCATTGGCGTCTGTGAGCTCAGAGTGAATGGAAGTGTATTTTTGCTGATGGCGTGTGAACATGTAAATTACACCCAAACTTTTAACCAGCGTAGACGCTATAGAATTTTAAAGGATGTTAACTAATCGAGATTGTGATAAGAAGTGTAAATAACGAATAAATGTGTTTGTGATAAAAGAACGTTGGCTTTTGCATTCCATTCTTCGACCGTCGACCCTGCAGATAAGAGTAGCGTCTGCTATAACAAACTTTCCACCTTTTAGTAAAAACATTACTCCCGCTGCTATATTCCTGCTGCTAGACAAAGACATATTTAATAAAACCCCGTAACAAATGGCTTGCCCAACGTGGAACGCGAATATAGAATGGAATGCAAAATTACGAGAACAAAGTGTTAACATCGAATGACGCTATCTCATCGTGCAGGAGAAAGACGCCATTAGACCATCGTCTGATATCAACAAAACATCGATACACGGAGAATCAACGTGGGAAAAACACCGGAGATCATCTAGCGAAGCCAACTACCCAGGAGACGTAAATAACTGGACGAAGAATCAGCAGGAAAGAAAGTAGGATCAAAACTTTGTTTGTTTTTTTTTTTTACATACATTTTATTTCCATTTATTAATGCTACTCAGAAGTGGCAAAGTAGCAGGACTTTCAACATTAAGTGAATTAGATAAAGGAATTAAAATGTCGCGAAAAGAGATAGAAACAGGAGTGGGGGAAGGGGCAGATAGGCCTAGTTATCAGGAAGGATTAGAAGGTGAACAGGCGGAAATAAGCAAAGATCAAAGGTTAATGATGATGATGTTTGAAAGACTAGAACAGAAACTGGAACAAAACAAGGTAGAATTAGGTCAGAAAATGGAGCAAAATAATGCAGAATTAAAACAGGACATAGAACAAAGTTTAGGTCAGAAAATGAAACAAAATAACATAGAATTGAAACAGGATATAGAACAAAGTTTAGGTCAGAGTATAGGCCAGAAACTAGAACAAAATAAGGTAGAATTAAAACAGGATATAGAACAAAGTTTAGGTCAGAAAATGGAGGAAGTGAGAAAAGACTTAGAACAGAAAATGGAATTAGGTAGACAGAACTTAGAACAGCAAATGGAATTAGGTAGACAGAACCTAGAACAGAAAATAGAATTAGGAAGACAGGAGTGTAAAGAAAATATGAAAGAAATGGAAACTAATTTAAAATTAGTACATAAAAACTTAAATGAAACAAAGGAAGCCTTAGAAGCTAGGATAGAAATTGTAGGAGATAGGATGGGAAAGATAGAATCAGAGATGAAAGAGAATAAAATTGTGTTAGAAGGAGAAATTGCTAGATGTAGGGATGAAATAACAGAATGTAATACAAATGTAGACTGTAAGATAACAAATGTAAAAGTAGAAATAACTGAGGAATTAAGGAAAGAGATTGAGGTAGTAAAGAAGGACATTATTAATGAAACTGTAGAACAAATTGTAATTCCTAAAATTAAGACAATGAATGATGTGATGCTTTCACAACAGGATGCTATAAATGATATGAAACAAAGCCACTTAGAAATAAAGAATGATTTAAAATCAATTTGTGAAGAAATGAAAAAAGGGAAAGAAAATTTGGCTAATGTAAATGATGTTGTGAAGGCATTACAAAGACAAGATGATTTAGATGTAAGTAATGTACAAGATGAGAGTTATTTGAATAATGTACAAAATGTTGACTCACCATACAGAGAAAGAGGTTCACAACCAAACAATGACACAACACATAACACATGTTACACCAACAGCATATTACATGAAATCACACCACCTACATTTGACGAGGAGAAGGGAGACGATCCAAAACTCTTTGTTAAAGAGATGGAAGAATACTTTAAAGTGAAAAGGATACCAAACGAGCTTAGGATGATGATAGTTAAGAAAAGCTTAAAAAACAAGGCATTAGAATGGCTCAGGTTAACACTAGCTGGTCATGAGTCTTATAGCTCATTCAGAAATTTATTCCTATCAAGGTATTGGGGCCCAGCTAAACAAAACCAAACTAGGGTAGAGCTAGCGACAGGTAGGTACGATCCAACCAAAGGGTTGTCGCTAGTAGATTATTTTATGAAAGTAGCCAACAAAGGAAAGCTATTAGACCCCAACTTGTCGGAGGCAGAACTAATTGCCAGCATAACAAGACATTTCCCAGACACAGTGAGAACAGGATTAATTGTTGCGAGGCCAGTAGATTTTGCAGATATGATAGAACTGCTGACAGCCTTCGAAACACAAAATGGTCGGTCTAACGAGCATAGACATAGGAACGGTCACCCAAACTCACCCATCCTAAACCGAAACATGGCTACGAACAACCAGAGTGAGGGAGAACATAGAAATACTAGGAGTACCCATGAAAGGGGGAGAGGGGCACACCATTTCCCACAACCACATAATCATGGCGAGAGGATGGAGAACACAAGACAGCGGTACCACGACACAATACCGAGGGATGAATCGAGACATCAAACATATACATATGATCGTGGAAGACCAGGAGACCATACCCATCAAGTGAATCACATACGATTCAGTAGGGAACACTCGAACAACCACAGACCGTCATATGACAGAGGTTCACACCAAAGGGGCAGAGACCAACGGTACACTAACAACATAAGACAGCAGGAAGTAGATGAAAATGTGCTACATAGGGCAGATGTTGCACAGAATACAGAAACAACAACCACCACCAACACTCAGGGAAATTACAACAACTAAGTTCGTCCCAACCGAGTGAATGACAAACAACAAAATCTCAGCAACATACAATTGACATCGACACCATGATGGCTACACGAAGAGAGAGATGGAACCACTGGTCATAACGAAACAGCTGGGTGACCACACGTATGAGCTACAGAATACAAATGGCAAGTTGGTAGGAAGATACCACAAAAATAAATTGAAGCCATACAAAGAAAGGACCAAATAGTCTTTGTCAACAAATGTGTAAGGCAGGAGTAGTAGAGATGAAAGAAGATAACAATTTTTAATGGGTTATTCATAGAAAATTATGTTCAGATTAGGAATTACAACAAGGAAGAAGATCAACATAGTCATTGGCTATATCGACCACAAAGAGCATTGTTAACAAAGACAGACGAGGACACTGATTGTCATTAAATAAATGAATCATAGCGTCGGAAGATAGTATGTTTTTGACATAAGGATGTCAGGGACAAAAATAAAAATGAATCAATTATGATGAAAAAGATATAATATTTCGACACAAAGATGTCGAGGGTAAATTGAGAGGAAAAATAATACAATTACAGAATAATTGTAAGTATAGAAGTTTTCTCTTATAGAAATAAGAGACAAAGAAATGACAATTAGTGAAATGAGGAAAACCATAACCAGAAAAACAATGCCCATGAATTGAGATGAATGTAGCCAATGCTAAGCTCGAAGAAATGTTAAACCAAACAACAATGAATAATAACCCAATCAAGAAAATTAGTACCATTAGTAACATCAGAGTTTAAGAACCGACTCAACAACCTGCCTATACATAACAAGCTTATAAGACAAAGAAGGCAAAGAACTGAATAAAGTATTGCCATAAACATGATCATAATCATTAGCTCAAAATTTGTATCCTGTTTTTCTCTCCTCATAGCAATGAATACAAGTCAAAAACCACATGAAACACTTAAATTATATTTGTGTCAATGTCAAATGTGCAATAACTGAGTATGTGTTGTATAAGAACTGAATATGTGTTGTACAATAACTGAATATGTATTGTATGATAACTGGATATATTGTGTAATAACTGAATATGTTGAGTAATAACTAAATGCGTTATGCAAAAACTGAATGTGTATTGTGTAATAACTGAATATGTATTGCATAATAACAGAACATATGTGATGTGATAGCAGGATATATTGTGCAATAACTGAATATGTATTGTGTAATAATTGGACATGTTGTGTGGTAATCAAATGTGTTGTACAATAACTGAATATGTATTGTGTAATAACTGAATATGTATTGCATAATAACAGAACATATGTGATATGATAACAGGGTATATTGTACAATGACTGAATATGTATTGTATAATAATTGGACATATTGTGTAATAACTAAATGTGTTGTACAATAACTGGATATGTATTGCATAATAACTGAATGCATTGTGTAGTAACCGAATATGTGAAACTTATAAAGACATGTTGTATTATGTCAAAACAAAGGACAAAGACAAACAGTGAAGAAGACTGAAAAAAAAAAAAAAAGATTGTACAAAGTGATTGAATCATAGAAGTAGGGAGAAGTATTGTATTGTGTTTCAAGATTGTAAATAAGGTGACAACTTGAAAAACAAAACAAGGGGCATATGAGACAGAATATTGACTAATAGAAAATTGTTCATGTAAATATTTTTGTAAGAGTGTGTAAATTTCTAATTCTTTTAATTTGGGTGTATCAGGGACCTATTTCTTTTTGATATTCAAGAACCAATGTCTTCTCGTCACTTTGAGTTCAACCAATGAGAACTGTTGCGCGGATGAATACATAAGAATGGCGGTGTTGCGTCATACCCACGCTCAGAACTAGTTTATCATTGGCGTCTGTGAGCTCAGAGTGAATGGAAGTGTATTTTTGCTGATGGCGTGTGAACATGTAAATTACACCCAAACTTTTAACCAGCGTAGACGCTATAGAATTTTAAAGGTTGTTAACTAATCGAGATTGTGATAAGAAGTGTAAATAACAAATAAATGTGTTTGTGATAAAAGAACGTTGGCTTTTGCATTCCATTCTTCGACCGTCGACCCTGCAGATAAGAGTAGCGTCTGCTATAACAAACTTTCCACCTTTTAGTAAAAACATTACTCCCGCTGCTATATTCCTGCTGCTAGACAAAGACATATTTAATAAAACCCCGTAACAAAATAATGAAACAATGTTAACCATTTTGACAAATTCACCCTATGTCAATGAAAAGAGACAACAAATTACCCAAGAACCACTACTACCACCACCACCACAGACAAAAATAGGGACTACCTATGTCACAGGTGTTATGAGTCATCAAAATGTGGTCTGTGATGAACATCAATGAAACTTGTTTTGAGCGATAGCTCTGTTCAGTGGACGTTTAAAGAACTGAATGGATTTGCATACTGATTTACATTGCTCAGGATTTGACAGGAAGGAAGAGAGTCCTATTGTAGTATTGTAACCAAGAATGTATTGATGATCCAGATTTCCTCTGCAACATATAGATTTCATATGAAAGCCATATTCCTTTTGTTGGCAATATCGACAAGCAAGTCCTTTTTTTAGAGTTTCAGCGGCCTGATGTTGTTACACAGAAACCACGCACACCACATGAATTACGTCACTTTTGTGTTACAGGTATTTATCATGATCATAAACAATATGTGGCACATGATGGTGCACATTTTGAACATATTCTGTACCAGCACAATTAACTAACATTTCAGTGTCATTTGTTTTGCTGCATAATGTAAATGCAGAGGTGAATGAAAAATTAGAATATTGCTTATATTTATTGAGTTTAGGAGTATTCCCAATCTAGCATTACTTTTACTATTGTATACAAGATCAAAATTGGAACAGTTGGTCAATGGAGAAATCTGCAGACCATTTTTACTTTCTCTACTATGTATAGTAAGTAGGGGAATTATTCTATTCGACCCAAAATTTCAATGTTGAGATTTTACTGGAAATATATGTTTTGAGGCCCCTAATCCCCCCAAAAAACAAAATGTTTAGAGAAAGGTCCTGTGTGTGTCTGTGTACAGCATAACTCAAAAACGAAAAGTCAGTTAAGAACTAAAGTTGGTATTAAGTTTAATATCTAATAAAGTTAATATCACAAAGATTTTGCAGAAAATTCCTCCACCCTAAACTACTCTTTACATGGAACATCTTTCAAAAATTTAGATTTTTCCAAAAAATCGCTCTAATGATTTTAATTAAAATGACATATGTTTAAAAATTTTTATGGCAAATGAAATATTTATTTTGAATTTTCTCTCTATAGCCCATGTAGTCCTGTTTACTCTTGATGACTTTTGCACAGCTGGTAAACCATAAGAGATAGACCAAATCTTACTGTACAAAAAATATAGATCTTAAAGCACACAAGTTATGTCTGAGTATTTCTTCTTCTTCTTCTTCTTCTTTTTTTTTTTTTTTTTTGGAGTGAACCATTTCAGAGATATTCTATGTTATTTGCAATACTTAAAACTTTTTCTCAAATGGAAGGTCATTCTTCACCTTTTTAAGTCTTAGCTGTGCAAAGAGAACAGAATTTCAGAGCCTTGATATAGTGACCAGGTTTAAAAGTTTTGACTATCGCTCAAAGCCTACTGTATTCCCATATTCTCCTTGCACTAGCAATATGACAACTTCTGCAAAAGTTTATCTCAACTAATGTGAAGAAGATAGATGAATAAGAGTTTGTAAGCTTAGTTAGTACAAGAGTAGAGAAAGTGGGTGCAACACATCAGATTTTTTCAAAACACTTCACAATATAAAGAATGATATGAAAGTTTAAAAACTCTGAGAAATGAGAAGGAGTTTTATGTATGGGAGAATATTTTCATCACGAAGCATGAAGATTAAGTTATGAAATTTGATTTTCATATGAATATGGTTAGACAGGTGAATTTGTTCAAGCCTCCACCATCAGGGGAACCTTGTTCAAACTAGATGTTTGAACCATCAGCTGATGATGTATTTAACAACTTACTAAAGTATGCTCGTGCGGTATATGTATCATAAGTGAAACCCTCACAAGTGTTAAGTTGACTTCAACTCAATTTTTTATAATACTGGTAGCTTACAACATTTATTACACACAAAAGCAACTATTCAAGTTAAATGTATCATAAATGTATGTTTGATATACAATCAGTTCAGTTTACTTACCTGCAACTTAACAATCTGGTAGCCATAACTTGCTGCTGTAGGTATGGCAGCCACTACAGGTCGGCCATTGGTTATAAATCTTGGTGTGTTGTCATTCACATCATTTACTCTAATTATGATTTTCACTTCATTTGGAGCTGTAAAGAGCATTAAGATTAGGATTATTTTATTGTCAAAGCCCTAAATAACAAGTTATAGTATATAATATGGTACATCTTTTTTATAGATCTACTTTTAATTCTTTGAAGAGTGATGGAATTTTACTTGTAATATGTCTGGTAAATTCTGTACAAGATAATGCAGTTTATAATTGTGTATTGCTATCCTTTTCTAACTACACCATTGGTCCAGTAAATATTAAAGATTATGAAAGTTGAATCAAACTTGAAAATTTAATGATACAGCCAGGACTCAAACCATGGTTCTTGCAACTGTACTGAAACTTTTCCACAGTTACAATGCTGAGATGTCCAAAGGTGCATCAAAATTTCTCATCTGATTCATGCATCCTGGTGAAACTTCATAATAATATTTTAAATTCAAATTACAAAATTGGACATATTTTTATTTACAGGTTTTATAACTAATTGCACTACAAGAGTTAATTTTTGTGTTCTAATAATTGATCTTTCACTACAGCCATATGTAGACTCAAGTTAGGGAGGCAAATCAGACTTGCAACATTTAATCCTATTACCTGGAATTCAATCACATACCACATATCTTCTGTAGGTCAGAAGTAGAGTTTGCCACAGAAAGAAGATCCATGTGATACCGAAATTTAGATTTCAAATCGAATGGGCTTGATAAAGACACGTTTTAATTTAATTGCCGGATGTGAGATTTGCGATAAGTGCTGAGTAATAACATAAATAGATAATAGAGCAGGAAGTGTTGTAAGGTGAGCAAGATATGAGTAAATAATAGTCGTTAAATTTGTAGGATAAACACATTATTGGTTTGAAATTAACGAGTCATGACGTCATACCATATAGTTTGAAATCAGTCAAAATTCAGGTCTGCCAACCTTAAAAGTCGCGCGATATATTTAATAAAATATAAAGTAAACATCGTTTAATCATAAAAAGGTAATTATATATTCGAAATTCAAAAAAGAACATGTTATAATAGAAAGGGACATTTCTAAATTGCGGGAAAAGGAAATAGCATTTTGGATACGAGGCTTTCTTTTGGATGACGTCATGACATTTAAAATTGGAGAGAACGTTTTATTAGCGTGGGTAAACCAGAAAGCGTCACTACTCACCCCAGACCAGTACGGCCCGTTGTGGTGTGCAGACGTGAGAGCGATTCTTCTGCGTGTAGAAAATCGGCATAACTCCCGAAAGTATATAAGAAGTAATAAACAATATACAAAGGTTTTCTTGGGTAGTCTATAACACCTACGCATACCCGAGATAAAGAAAGAGATCTCATCCTGAGCTAGCCTGAGCGAACCAAATCAAAGGGCGACACAACGTGACCAACGACATTTACGCATCAAATGGCGACACAACGAGAACCCAACGACATTCCGCCTCAAATGGCGAACCAACGTGTGGCGTCGAGAAAAAAAAAATAAAGTATCAATCATCTACTGACATTCCGCCACACATGGTTCAAGTCTAGATGGTGGCACTCAATTTTTCGATTTGACTTAATTGTAACTTTATATTTTTAAAATCCTTATTGAATTCAAAATCAACAACTCATAAAACTTTTCCACACATAAAACTTATGAAACAAATTTTGTTCATCTTTTTAAAAAATATATATATAAACAGTTTTGGAGGAATGAGTGAAAGTGCCAAGAAAAGGAATTGCCTGGACTTAGAATGAAAAGCATTTTGATTGCTGATTTATACCCTAGTGAATATGAAGCATCTAAAATAGATAAAATGAACATTGATTTTTAGACTCTTTTTTATTTGTTTTTATTTTAGATTGGTTTACTTATTTATTTTGAAGCATTTAATCGGCATGTCTATATTCTAGAAGTTCTCACCAAATGTCTGTGGGTTTCAAGATGTAAACCACATCACTCATATGAAAGACCATAGGGGTATATGGGATTAAATTGTACTAAGTAATTACGCAATTTCATGGAAAAAAAACTGTTAAAATATGGGCCAAGTTTTTGTCCATATATATGCATGTTAATTTCAAATGGTTTATGAAATTAACTCAACAAGTAAATTTCCCTGTCCTTTTAGCTCTGAAAACCTAACAGTAACGCCTCTTTTTGGAAGGAGACATATGTCATTTCACCAATGGTGTATATTGTGGGCTATCAAAGCTATCACCAAAGCCCATATCTCATATGGTACCACAGGCAATGACACATCATATATGAAATTAAATAATTCAGAAAGGAAATTTTGGAAAGAAACATTCCAAGCCAATTTCCCCAACATTTGCCATTTATGAGAACTTGCAGAATTTGAATTGTAGACCTATTCACAAAACCATGCCTTACCGATAGATATACATGTCAGTGTATATCACATCCAATTGAGAATATAATGCAGTTATGTCCACAAATAACACAAAGCAATTAGAGACTCACACTTCACTATAATAAATTGAGTTACAGTCAATATTTTCCACAATGATCGTTTCGACATCAAATACGTGTCATCATCAGGCAGCCTCACCTTATGCAATAGCTACAGACAAGCCGTTACAAGTTTGTGATGACATCACAGTGATGTCACGTATACGTCATCCGCCATGACATTCTATGATGACATCATTCCTCCCCTTCTCCCAATACTAATTTTGTAACAACAACAGTAAAAGGTATTTCAAAATTCATAACCCGGTCCCTATTTTTCAAAATGAATATTCTTTCCCAAACCATCAATTCGATGGGCCCACTTAATTGCTTTAATAATTTAACCTCAGGGTTTATGTCATTTACAAATAGCTACTGTAACATCCTGAAGCAACTTGGAAGCTTCAGTTAAATTGAAACACCCAGACTTCTGACTCATAAAGGTCAGCTACTGCTTGACTTGCTCCCACTAATCTGAAAGAACCCAAGGTTTAGAAAATTCAACTAGATGATCTTCTTCATCCATTTGTTTCCCTGATGTTGCCCAGAGTTATTTCAATCTTTATGTTAAATTCAAGAAGCTACTTCAGCGTTCAATGATTTGCAAATGATGATGAGGCAAAAACAGATGATAATGTATATAATCCTAGGCATAGCAAAGATGAGATAATCAACAATTGGTGCCATGATAATGAAAATATTTGGAGGACATGATAATCAAGCAAAAAATTATCTTAAGAACCTTAGTGTATTGCTGAATATATTTTTAAGTCTGTAACAGGGAAACTCATGTATTGGATGATCTTTTGTATTATAAGGCATAGAATGAAGTATCTTCCGGGCTGTTATTCCGTGGTCTGCTGGAGATCTGTCTTCCAGACGTTTCGTTTACAACTGCGGTAAACATCCTCAGTGGCGTTGTCGAAGTCTCCTCGTGGAAGGTATCACTGCGACTGATGCGTCGACTGTCTGTGGTGCTCCATTTATACCATGCGCAATGTGCGCTGATTGGCCCGGGGCGTGCAGAGGCCAATCAGCGCACATTGCACATGGTATAAATGGAGCGCCACAGACAGTCGACGCATCAGTCGCAGTGATACCTTCCACGAGGAGACTTCGACAACACCACTGAGGATGTTTACCGCAGTTGTAAACGAAACGTCTGGAAGACAGATCTCCAGCAGACCACGGCATAACAGCCCGGAAGATACTTCATTCTACAATTTAGACGCCGGCCGTGAAAGCCTACGTAGCTTTATAAGGCATAGAGTTTTATAGTATATTACTGAACATATTTTTAAATTTGTAACAGGGAAACTCATTTACTGGATGATCATTGTATTATAAGGCATAGAGTTTTATAAAAGAAAATTAAATTCCTTACCAAGATCAGTGAGTCTGCTTGCTGTCATTGGGTAAAGCATTATAGGCAATCCACGCCCTCTCTTCACTATTTCTGCTCTCACCTTTATTGTATACCTGGCTTGCACCTCTCTGTCCAGGTTTTGAACCATGTATAATGTTCCATTATGTTGTGAAATTTGAAATGAATCACTTCCAGGTGATGGGACAATACTGAATTTAATGCTTTGTCCCTTGTAATATTCTGTCACATTTAGCACCAGAAGCTTCAGAGGTACTATGGAATTCTCTTCAACTTCTACCTCGTAATAACGATGGGCAAACATTGGATGTATACCTTCTGAAGCATCTTCAGAAACATCAATTATATTTATAATTAAAAGTGCAGTTGAGCTTAAACTTGGCTTACCAAGATCTGAAGCCACAACAGTCAGGTTAACCATACTTTGGCGTTCGTAATCTAACTGGCCAACAGTGGTTACTAATCCATCTTTGGAATCGATACTAAATAAAATATCACCCTTCCGATTGTTATTAAGTATACCAAACAACAAAAGCCCATTCCCATTTCCAGCAAAATCAGAGTCTCTTGCAGTAATCTTTGTGACAGTAGTTCCTGGTGGGCTATTTTCAAGTACTGAAGCATAGTAGACTGGTGTAACATGTGCTGACTTAGAAGAAGGATGAAAGTAATCCATTGCATTATCTGTTGCAGCTGGTATCTCAATGACTCTATCATAGTCATAAAATTCTGGTGCATTGTCATTCACATCTAAAATGTGTACCTCCACATCAACAATGCTGTGCTGCTGCTCATTTACAGGCCCTTGATCTTGAGCCAGAACTTGAAAGATAAAAGAATCAGAAACCTCTCGATCAATGCTGCCTGTTACTTGCAAGGTTCCATCATTTTCTGATATAAAAAAAGGCAGTGATGATAAATCATCATCTCTCTTCTGCAATATACTGTATTTAATTTTAGCATTATCGCCATAATCTGCATCAGTTGCCTCAATTTGTCCCAATACCAGATTATTATGAAGTCCTTCTTCCAAATCAAAATTGTACCATGATTTTTTGAACATAGGGGTATGATCATTCACGTCTTCTGAATGTATTTTTGCAGTCACATTATCTGTTAGACCTCCACCATCAGTGGCTGTAATAATTAAATAGAAATCTGTTTCTGGTAACAAAGTACGTGCCACTATTATTTCTCCATTTGAGGCTTGAATAGCAAAAAAGTTTTTAGTGAAGTGTTTTGGTCTGGCAGTCATTTCTGTAAAATATTCTGATGTAATTTTGTAGGTAATAGATGCATTTGAGCCTGCATCTTTATCTCCAGCTAGTAAACGTACAATTGGTGTACCTACTGTGACATTTTCCAGTACTGAAATTACTGGGAGTGTATAATTATTCACCATATCACTTTCCAAAAAATATGAATCTTTGATTGATGCAAATGAATTATTTAGTAATCCTGGTTCCTGTGAGTTAATTGGACCCATTACATCCACATCTTCATCGTGAAGCACCACCATTTGCCAGAAGTCAGGAGCATTGTCATTCACATCACTGACATGGATTGTAAGCTTTGCCTCTGATTTTAGGTTTCCTGAAACATCAAGCATCATCAGAATTATAATACTTAAAATAAAATTTGCTATTAACAGTATATGATCCATTGATAAGGAAGTAGATATTTCAAGGCATTGCATAGTTCATTCTTTTAATATTACAAGCAATATATTGGTTATGCAAAGTCCAAGCCTTTACTGACCTGGTTGCCAATTTAACAGTTTTCCCATCATGCTTCAATACTAAGTTAATAGATTTAAAAATTAAATTACAAATGTGAAAATAAATAATGAATATATTGAATAATTGGAGAGTATGACATTTCTATGCGTAATTATAGATAGAAACGTGCTATTTAATTTCCATGCTGAACTCACATCAGAAAAATTAATTCTTATTTATATTTATTGAGAAATCTCAATTTCAAATTATTTAGAAATAGTATGTTATGGATTAATTCACCCATATTTTCAACATGGAGTTGAGATGTGAGCTAGCTCAAGTATAGCAAAAATAAACAGGTTACTGGTACTGTAGAAGAAATGTATAAGATGCATGTTTTGATATCAATCTTCCTTAAACATTTCCCTTTCCCTCCAATTCTTTTTTTTATTTCCCTGTTGATATTTTTATCATCACATTTTATGTTTCATTTTGTGCCATTTAGTTTTCCATACCTTTCCCCTTTATTGACCCAGTTCCTTGCATTCTACTAAATACTGTACTATACTGACTTCACCCCCACATAATTTGTGCACTCTTGCTTCAGTTGCTCTTACAAGGAACCTATCAATATGCTCATATCACAAACACCTTCAAACGTTTACTGTGCTATAAGAAGCTCCTGTTCCAAAAACGAGCTGCTTTTTTCAGCCCTGAGTACCCTAAATCGAACCTGGAATATGTCAGGTCAAAGCATTGGAACATCAGGAGCTGAACATCCCTTACCTGCACGTCTGCATTACGACCATGCACAACAAATAATCACATCATTTTCGCACTCTTATTCACATATTCTCACACTTATTTGGAGAAGAAATTAGCAGGTACAATGAACTCAGAGGGTCGTTATATACATCTGGTTGCAAACCATAAATATTTAGCCATTTTCCAGAACCACAGAGATGACATTTGGTAATGAATAAATGATTGCATTTTTACTTTCTCTTCTACATACAGGAAGAAGGGAAGTATTGTACTCGATCCAAAAATTCAATTGATGGATTTCACTGGAAGTACATGTTTTGAGGCCCCCTGGATCCAAAAAATATGAGATACGTTGCACTCAATGACTCTCTCTACTCTTGTACCTACTAACTATTCTTACAAACTCTTATTCCTTTACCTTCCTTGTGTTAGTCAAGATAAACATTTGCAGAAATGATCTAATTTTCTTGTAGGTACAAGGAGAATATGGGAATACAGTAGGCTTTGAGCGATAGTCAAATCTTTTAAAGGTGGTTGCTATATGAAGGCTTTAAAATTCCATTCTCTTTGCATGGCAAGATATGAAAAAAGTGAATAATGACCTTCCATTTGAGAAAAGTATAAGTATTGCAAAAGTTACGCAAATGAAAATGAATGTCTATGAAATGGTTCACTCCACAAAAAAATTAATTTGCACATAAATTGTGTGTTTTAACGAGATCTACATTTTTGTATAGTAACATTTGGTCTATCTCTTATGGTTTACCAGTTATGCAAAAGTCATCAAGAGTAAACAGTCTACATGGCTATAGCCAGAAAATTCACGTCAATTTCATTTGCCATAAAAATATTTTAAACATATGGCATTTTAATCAAAATTGATAGAGCTATTTTCAAGAAAATCATAAGTTTTGAAAAATTTGCCGTGTAAAGGTAAGTTCAGAATGAGGGAATTTTCTTCAAAATCTTTGTGTTGCATCCTTAAAAGATATTAAATTTACATACCAATTTTGGTTTCTAACCAACTTTTCATTTCTGAGTTATGCTGTTCAGAGAGAGAGAGAGAGAGAGAGATAGATAGATAGATAGAGAGAGAGAGAGAGAGAGAGAGAGAGAGAGAGAGAGAGAGACAGACAGACAGACAGAGACACAGAGACCTTTTTTCAGAAAATGCTTTTTCGAAAGCTTTTTACTTTCTCTACTACGTGTAGTAAATAGGGGAAGTACTGTATTTGATCCAAAAATTCAACCTTGAGATTTCACTGGTAATATTGTGTTTTGAGGTCCCCTGAATCCAAAGAAGTAATTTTAGAAAAAGACAAAATCTGCTATGCACATTAGTCAATGAACAACATTTCTTCCCCCCTTCATTTAACCAGAAAGATACAGTGTTTCTTTTATACTCCATGCTAATACTCTATTTATCTTTTTTCTGTGGACTGCAAACATAACTAAAAGTAGTGGGTTTTGTTAGAGACCAGTCTGTATTATTAGTCACTAGATCCCAACATGGGATTCAAACCTGGTTCTGTTATACCACTTGTGCTTGGAGGGTAAATGTCACACCCTGATTGTGAGAATGAAGATGAATTGCCATAAGTGTCATTATCTTCATTTTCTTCTACTGCATTTACAACTAAAATTGTTTCTGGAATGATGTCAAAACCTGTACAATTTGTTTCTAACAGATTAATAATAAATATGTCAGCTTGTTATAGTTCCTCTGAACTTATTACTCCTGAAGAAAAACCATATTCTTGAAAATGAGGCAACACAAACTCTAGCACATTAACACAATTCATGTTTCAATCTTTAACGAAACACAAGGCAACTGAACCCATGGTGATACCACATATATCCATAGCAAACAGAACATATAAACAAAGCCTGTGCTAACTTCTTACTGCTATGCATGTGTGGGAGACAATGGCTGCTCTACACTACTGTTATATTTCCTATATGTACCAAGATATTTGCAACTCATTTTTGGGTACTTAGGATTGAAAACAGCAGCTCGTTTTTGGGAGGGTTGCCCATCCCTTTTCTACTGTACTATGTTATATTTCCTATATGTTCCAAGACATTCAAAACTCATTTTGGGATACTCAGGGTTGAAAACAGCAGTTCGTTTTTGGTACATGAGCCTCTTACAGCACAAAGTTGACAGAGTAAAGGTTTCAAGGTATTTGCGATATAAGCATATTGATAGGTTTCTTGTTAGACCTGTAAGAAACATATCTTTCATTCTCATTCATGTCATTGCCTTCCCCTGCTGTCTATTACAGTTATCAGTATATCCGTCTCTTCCCCATTTTCTTTTAGGGTTTTATAGTATCTAATGACTGTTTCTTTCTATACTCCCCATCTCTTGTCTTTCCATGTCCACCATTCTTTAGCTTAACTTTTTCCAAAAGTCTTTTTTTATTTGTTTCTCCTAATTTCCACATGTCTCCTATTGCTATATTTTCCATTTTTTCCCTATCTCACTGCACCAACTGATTTTATTTTTCATTTTTCTTTGTTAATTCACACATATTCTTAAAATGCTTCCCTCCCTTTTTGTTAGACTTCTTTTCCAGAATTTCATGACTCTTCCCAAGTTTTCTCCTGGTCTTTCCTATTTTTAGTAATCCTACTTCCCTTGGCACTGCTCTCAATAGTCCTATAGCTCTTTGCAAATTAATTTAAAATGTTGTCTACCCCTCACCCCAGATTTTTGTGGCACGTAACACTGTTGCCTCTGCCAAAGCATCATACATGTTTCCATTCATTCTTTTGAAATTTTCAATTCGTAATTACACATTCTTAATTTTGCCAAGAGATAACATCATTTTGCATGCTACACCTTTAGATATCTTCTCCTATGTGTTTCTTGGTGATTTCTGCTGCCAGGTGGTACTGTGGGGAATCTTTTTCTCAGGATATGCATGAAAGAGTGTAAGCTAAGACAACATCTGTTATGCTTGAGAGGTAGAACTGGAACTTAAAAATTCAATGCCACAACTGCCAGTTCTACCTCTCAAACTGTGCCCACACACGGCTTGTGTGTTTAAAAACACCAACAGTAAGTTTCTTGGCATAAATAAATAATAATTACCAGCTGTTATGCTGGTTGACAATTTTAATAGCTGCTAATAATTGAACTGTTAGAAGCAAATTGTCAACTGTTTGAGGATGAAGAATTAAATTGTGTTTTAATCTTAGGGCTAGAAACTGAAACTACTGAAGTATTATATCTGCAACTTCTGACATGTGAGCAAATGTTTGGTTTAATATAACTATTCCCATAATGAAAATGTGTAGCAGAAGTTGCTGTAAGTCGCTAAAATGTTAAGCAGAGAATTCTCTTGCAGCAACTGCCAATATCTATAACCCATGCATGGTTTTTAGGTGCTATGGACTACCAATAATCAGTTGCAGTAAAACACTTCTGTACAATTGTAAGACAAAAAAAAGAAAATAAGCAAATTTTAGAAAGGCATGCTCTTTCATCAACATAAATCTCACCTACATCATCACCATCATCACCCCACCAAAGTTGCTACTTACATGCTGCCAAATCTTAAACCTTTCACTCATCTCTGAAACATAATTTTTATACTGTGACTTGCTAAATTGTAAGAATTCCTTTCACCTTTCTAATTTTCAGGATATATGCACATTTTGCAGCTTTGTGATCATGGAGTTCCAAGTACAGAGAAACCCAAAAACATGAGAACCACTAAAGAGTGTTTTTCCACTGTGCAAATGGAAACACAATAACAGCAGCTGATGTACACAAGGTCACGCAGTTGACTTGTTTTTCTCTGCTTTGAAACTGCAACATTGAGCTGACGTGTGATTGAGTTTTTACCAGTGTGCTTTACTATTTTGTCCTTACTTAGTCACAAAGTGTCATCTACTGTACAGCATGTATTTATTTATGATTTGTATGTGTTAACTCAGCTTGCCAAGTGAAAGTGCAATTTTCAGAAAGATTTCCAGGTGATCTGCATTTTCTATCTCTAGGATAACTTAAAGCATAAAGTGTATAAGACACACATCCTGGAAGAATTAAAACAAGATATCCACCAGAATATTGCCAGCATTTCTCAACGCCAACTATGGCGAGTGATGGATAGTTTCCTAAAGAGGTGTCAAAAATGTATGCACAACGATGGTGTCCAGTTTCAGCATCTCCTTGAATAACAATGGTAAGTAAAGCCTTTAAAAGTAGTTTTTTAAAAATGTTGTATGGTTTCATCTGCACTATTCTATGACAGCGGCAGTTGGTGGTGAGGTACAGGCAAAACACTGCTCAGCCAGTTCGGAGTCTTCTGAATCACCCGTTACATTAACAGATTTCTTGTTGACTTGATTTCACCAAACTTCTAAATGCCTTAGCTACAATGAGTGAACTAGTTGCTTCTCCTCAACATGGAATTTGGCTAGCTAATGACTTTATTATCCCCTGACAAAATCACTATTTGTGCTTCTTACTTTATGCATTGATTTTAATATTTGGAAGATTTAATTACAATTATTTATCTATCTCCCTTTCATTTCTTTATAAAATTATTAATCTTACCAGTCAATAATTCTGGTGTCATAAGACTATCTTCCTTTCCCTATTATCTTTCTACCAGCAATCCTCCCATTCCCAAAATCCTGCTTAACCTTCCCAGATATTAAAATTCCTTGACTATCTCAAGTTTTCTCCATCCCAAATGCTATTTCTCATCTCTTCCTAGCTTGCTCCCTTTTTGTGCACCAATATTTTTCGTTTGTTTACATTTATTGTTGTTCCTCATTCATGACAATAGTTTTGAATTCTGTTTATTGCTCTTTGTAACCTGTCTCACAATGATGGCTTCTGTCATTAAGTTGCCTATATATAATAATTCTGATATCTCTTTATTTCCTTTTACTGGGCAATGTCTGCTTGTTTTCCTTATGCTATCTATTTCGTTACCTATAAATGAATTGAATAAAATGGGACAAAATTTACACCACATCTGTCTCAAGCCCATTTTTGGTTTACTGTCTTTGTAACATTGTTTTGTGCATATCTTATACAAAATGCTATTGTTTTATAAATTGTATTTAGTTCCTTTATAAACCTCTCACTTACTACACTTTTTCTTAATTTCCAGGCTAACACCACTCTGCTTATTGTGCCAAGAGACTTTTCAAGTGTGCAAAGAACATTACAACCTTTCTCTTTTCTTCATCCAAGTATTTGTCAATTATTGTCTTTATTATGAATATGTCATCTATTGGTCTGTTTCCTTTTTCTAAAGCCTGTTTGGAATTACAATAATTTCACATCTTCCTTAGCCTTCTCTTTTCACCTGTCCGCCAGTATTCCTGTGTAGAGCATATTCATCCCCTTGTAACATGTGTATAGTATAAAAGCATTGTTATACATGTATAGAGAGTTCTGCTGAACTTGTGAGTATCCTATGTATTTGGAACACATGGATGAACTAAAACTTCTTTCCTTTAAGAGAACTGTGGATTGAGTGGTAATGACAAAGCTGATTTTCTTGCAAAAAAGGGTACCAGCAGTGTACAGAAATCTATAGTTACTCTACCATTTTATGCAGCTAAAAGATTAGTCAACTCTGAATTCAACATAATTATTGCAAAATATTACTATGAAAAATCAAAATATAAAAGATGGGAACTACTAAACATTCAAACAGTAACTGCTGAGTATCCTCAAAAAACGGCAGTTGCAACTTTCAGGTTGATTACAGAACATGATTGCCTGGCAAAACATTAAACAGAATTGGGATATATTCTTCACCACTCTGTTCTCTATGTGATCTGCAAGAGGAAATGGACCAAGACCACCTTCAAATATGCCCAGCCACTTCTAGTGTCCCACCCATCGGTGAAAAATATTGGAGAGCAAGAGGATTAATGACTTCATTGTCAGAAATCCAGCATTAGCTAATAACAAAAACATTCTTTCTTTTTTTAAGACCTTTTCATTTTATTTGTGAACTTCAATTGATTAAAAAATTACTGTGTGCACATGGAAGATCATTACATTAATAAAATACATTTATCAGACTCCTTTAGCTGTAATTTTTTCTCTTGTGTCCTTCCCTAGTCATAGCTAAACCTCACCAAACAACTGTTTTATACTGCAGAAATTGTATAGATACATTTCTAAAAGTCTTAAAAGGTTTTCATGAAATCAGTTTTAAGCATAGAATGCATCTTAAAGCATTATGTTTTCATCCATTTTACTTAAGTCACTGAGTAATCTGAGGTAAGAAATTTTATTTCTGGCTGGCCAAACTTTCAACATGAGCTTTGTGTATCTAGAACATATTATCACTTAAGAAACAATACCAGGTACATAACTAACAAAGTGTAAATGATACAACAAAAACAAAAGAAAGAAAATAACTATGAGGAAGTCAAATATTGTCCTAAAAATTACAAATTAGCTTTAAAAAAATCTTTTTTTAAGTTTTGCATGAAATGTATTAGATGCACAGGTCATTGTGGCAAGTTTTTAAAAAAATTAAGCTATTAATTTAAGGATAATTAATTAAAATCATTTGGATAGAAGGTTCAGAAGCAGTTAGTGTTTAAACAGTGTGGAAAAAGCACTAACATTTCAATAATTTTTAATAAGTGCCAAAGGACAACAAAAATGTTTAATATTCTGTTGACTAAATATTTCAAGTTTAAATTGTTATACAGAATAGATGGTGCATATATGTTTAAGTAGTAACTATCACCATATTTATCTTTTCACAATTTTATATTATTAATTTGAGCCAATCATTTACATAAACTTAATTACATGTAGATAGTAAAGTGAATTGGATTTACTGACACTACATCACTCACTTATTAAAAATGGGACATGTTTCAAGAGCTCAACTTGCTCCCATTCTTAACCTGATGCCGACTGCTGGAATATGGTGTAGTTGTGTTGGACATTGTAATGATGTCATCCTTTGGTGTCTTTTCCAGAAATTTCAAACAACTAACAGCATGGGAGAATATATTCATTCTGAAAAATAAAGACCAGTTTTCAACTTTGAGTTGCCTCAAGTGACAACCTCAGCAAGAAGTTCCTGGAAAAGACACCAGAGGATGACATCATTATAATCTCCAACACGACTACACCATGTTCCAGCAGTGGGCATCAGGCTGAGAACAGGCGCAGGTTGAGCTCTGAAAACATGTCCCATTTTTAATAAGTGATGTAGAGTCAATAAATTCAATTCACTTTACTATCTACATATTGTTACACATTGCCATATGCAAAATCTTCTATCAAAGTAGTTTAAACTTAATTACCTTTGTCCCTTGCAATTATTTTTAGGAAATAATCAGCCTTTTCTTCTCTATCAAGAACATTTTTCACATGTATTCTTCCAGAGTTTTGGTCCACTGCAAACATGTCACTTCCTTCCCCATGCAAAGTAAATGCAAATAAAGAGTTGTGCCCAAGATCAGCATCTGAGGCACGTATAACGTAATTAAGATGAACTTCTGTACCAACGGGAGAATTTTCTTCAATGTGGCCTTCATATTGCATATGTTCAAATACTGGTGGATTATCATTTTCATCTTCAACAATTATATCAACCTGAAAAATAGTACATTTCATGAAAAGCAATATTGATTTAAATTCTTCATGCACTAATTAGAGAAGACAATAAATAGGTGAACCACTTCAGTTTTTGCGATTTCAGAGTTTAAAGTAAATTTATCCCATCATTGGTTGCAGGGTGAGTGCAGCACTCACTTCAATTTTTATAAACTTATGAAATACAGGCAGAGCATAGTTGGTAAATGTGACTCATGTAAGCCTTCTACCTCTCTTAGTTAAGGTTTAATGAGAAGAAATCATGATGAATAGCCAACATATTGCTTTGCTCTTAAGTAATTATTATGGGCATAATATTTAATGACTTCATGGACACTTTCAACTAACTTACTTATTAATTGTTAGAAGTCATTTTACTGATTAATTCATGGATGACCTCAATGTGGAATCTACAAACAAAGATTTTATAGATGTATTAGATAGTTTTAATCTTAAAGATATTCAATTAGGACCTACAGGAATAACTCAACAAACATGTAGAGCTATTGACCATATAATAACAAACCTAGAGCAGTCCAAATTTACCACAATAAACAATGATTTTCACATCTCAGACCACACAACACAAATTATAGATCTACATAACTGCCAAATGGCACCTCTGAAACCACAGCATATGTACGTTAAAGATATCAGTGACCATAATTTGATAAAGCTGAATGAAAGGCTAGAACAGGAAAAGTGGTACAACGTATATTCTGTTAAGTCAACAAATGAAAAATGGGAGTCATTTTATAATACATTTAACAATCATTTTAATGAAGTGTATCCTATTATTAAAAAGACCAAAAAGATCTTAACAAAGCAAAAGATAAAGCTTCCTCCCGAAATAAGTGACATACGTGAAAAAATGAAGGATAATTATGAATTTTTCAAAGATACTAAATTAGATATCTATAGGTCCCTGTACATCAAGTACAAAAAGCAATATAAGCAAGCATTAATAAACTTAGAAAAACAAAATAATAGAATGAGAATACTAAACTCACATAATATTACAAAGGAAATGTGGTCTATAGTAAACAAAAAGGTGAAGACTGCTAACAAGGAAATAAAGAATATTAATATTGAGATAAATGACCGGCAAATAGTAAACCCTAATGAAATTTCAAACTTGTTTAACCAGTACTTCATAAATATTGGAGAAAATTGTAGTTCAGTAAATCAGAGTATCATAAATGATAGCCATATTAGAGGTGGCAACAAAGTATCAGAAACTATCAGTCTCTTTGAAGTCGATGAAATGGAAATAGATAATATAATAAACCAATTTAATAACAACAGTGTACCAGGTTGGGATGACATCACACCTAAACTTCTCAAATCTTGTAAAACATTACTTCTAAGCATTCTAGTATACCTAATAAATTTTTCAATGGACAATGTGACATTTCCAGAACTGTTAAAAACTAGTATTGTCCGACCCGTGTTTAAAAAAGGAAAAGGGGAAATAATAGAAAATTATAGACCAATAACGTTAACTTCTATAATTGCTAAATTGTATGAAAAAATAATATACAAAAGGCTCATAAGCTTTCTTGAATCAAAATGTGTCAAACATTAATCAACATGGTTTCCGCAAGGGATTATCTACAGTCACAGCAGTATCTGAACTTGCACATGCTGTGTTTACAAATTTTGAGCATAGTGAAAAGTCAGTTGGTGTGTTTCTAGATTTATCAAAAGCCTTCGACACTGTATCTCACGATATCTTGATGACGAAACTCTCTTGCTATGGTCATAGGAATGTGTCTGAGATTGACTTATCTGACAATGGTAGTAACATTGTTAACCTCCATGGAAATGTTTTGACTAAAATCTATAATATAGCAAATTATGGTCACCCTTACAATATGAATTACCTGTTACATGGCTTAACCCCATCATCTTTTGATGAGGAAGTTAGCGACAATGAGCAATACCAACATGAGAGAATAAGGTTAGGAACTCAAAATAACAAAAATCTATGGCACTCGCAAAGGAAAAATACGAGAGGCGACGCATACAGACATAATGTTGAGGATGACCAGACAGACAGTAATTCCATCACGAGGTTACGGTATGGGAACCACAAAGTTAAAAAAAAAATCAAAAAAAAAATCAGATATTGTGACAATGTATATAGATGTTTATTATGTATATGTTCTTCATGTTTATGTTAATGTTAAAATTGTTAACTTGTTTGTAATTTAAATTGTCGAGAGGCATTCAACAGAATGTATGTAATATAGGTACTGTTTTGTTTTGTACTTGTTGCATTTCTTTTGCGTTTGTTTATAAATTACATACATTCTGATGAGAGGCATTTGAGGCAATATTGTTTAGAAGAAGCCTCCTAAAGTATTTAAAATGTATGTTTATAGTGGTGGCAGAAAAAGCCCCCTAAAATTGTGAATCATTGTTCTAGTGGGCAATGATGTAGATAGTCAATTTTCCTTGTTCATGTGTTTTCTGGATTGGCGTCAGGTCTGTTACACTAAGTCCGGGTAAAACTGTAATATTACGGCATATACACCATAATATACAAATATTCGTGTATTAATTTATGACGCGGGTCACAATATAAAGAACTTATCGAACGTAGATAATTTATGACGCGGGTCACAATATAAAGAACTTATCGAACGTAGAATAGTGCGTGGTCCGTGGCATCGATGGGGAACCCCGTACATAGGAAAGGACGCCAATCCTTCATACCTAAAAGTGTATTCTTGTGTGATAGTAAGAATAAACTAATTCAACAAATTGAAAGTGAACTTCTAATTAATAACCGCGTGTCAATCCGCACCACTCCCTAGATAGGTATATTTAACAGGACTGCAGGAAGAAAGAAAGAGTCGTTCATGCTCACCGCTGTGTTAGCCCGGCAAGGAAGGATTCACGCCCCCACACCAAACAGCAAATGGTACCCTCAGGTCTCAGTGAGGTAAGCCCCACGTAAGAAGAAGGAACGTTACCAATTACCTGGGTCAACAGTGTAACGAGCAGATACGTTACAAACGTCGCATCAACGTGGGGCTAGTGAGTAAGAACAAAGATACGTTAAAATGTACAGAAATATACTGGAAATATGGAGCTTGCCTGAGAAAATGCAAGTCGAATTATGAATTGGTTAGAACAGGAGTACCCCAAGGATCAGTTTTAGGTCCTCTCTTATTCTTAATATATGTAAATGATATATCTATGTCTCCAGTTTATAATCTTATTTCCTATGCTGATAATACGTCGTTTGTATGTTCAGGCAAAAACATAGAACAAATGGTATCCAAAGCTGTATCATCTCTTCTAAGACTGTCCGACTACTTAAATTCCTCTCAACTTAAACTTAATTTAGACAAAACAAAATGCATTCTCTTTCAACTTTGGGAACAGGATGATACATGTAAAATAGAGTTTAAAGGTACACAAATTGAACAAGTAAACAGCACCAAATTTTTAGGAATTATTGTTGACAAGAACCTAAATTACAATGACCACATAAATGATCTCTGCAAGAAATTAAATGCTTGATTGTATTTACTGAGAAAGCTAACATACCATCTAGATGATGACTTGCTAAAACCAATTTACTATGGAATGATACACTCGCTCATTGAGTACGGGATAGAAATTTGGGGTGGTACATCTATGGCAAATTTAAACAGAATATTAGTTATCCAGAAAAAAAGCCTAAGGTGTATATTTAGATTAAAAAGGTCCCACTCTGTAAAGGAAGTATTTAAAAATAACAACATTTTAACAGTAGTATCATTATATGTTTACAGACTAATATTGTTAATTAAAAAGAATGGTAAACAAGGTAACCTAAATAGAGATTGTTATATTTATAATACAAGAGGTATAAACAATTATCATAGGGTAGGTATCACAAAAGCTGCATCAATCAAAGACCCTTTTGTTAGAGGTGCTATTCTGTTTAATAAACTCCCAGAATATATCAAATCTGCACAAGGCAACGCCTGTAAACGGCTGTTAAAAAAGTACCTACTTAATAAAACCTTACATAGAATTGATGAATTGTAGTATGTATGTAACTTTGTATATAGTATAATGTGTAAGTATTGTATCATTGTCATAAATTGTAATTTGATGTGCCTATTGTATGAACAAAATCTGAATAGTTAATCAAATTGTTACATTGGCGAAGCCTGAACATGTATTGTATAAGTCTATAGGTGAATAAATCATCATCATCATCATCATCATCATCATCATCATCATCATCATCATCATCATCATCATCATCATCATCATCATCATCATCATCATCATCATCATCATCATCATCACTATCATCATCATCATCATCATCATTATCATTATTATTATTATTATTATTATTATTATTATTATTATTATTATTATTATTATTATTATTATTATTATTATTATTATTATTATTATTATTATTATTATTATTATCATTATCATTATCATTATTATTATTATTATTATTATTATTATTATTATTATTATTATTATTATTATTATTATTATTATTATTATTATTATTATTATTATTATTATTGTTATTGTTATTGTTATTATTATTGTTATTGTTATTATTATTATTATTATTATTATTATTATTATTATTATTATTATTATTATTATTATTATTATTATTATTATTATTATTATTATTATTGTAACATTTTAGAATATATATACCAAGCAAATTTGCCCAAAGAAATCCTCGAGGTATCTTGAACATGAATATGGAAGAAATAAGGCCTCTTCTTGGACCATTAAACTTATCAGAGTTCATGAAATCCTCACTTCAATTCAATGAGGATCTTCAGGCAATCAATGATATGGGTACCAAGCATATTTGCCTGATGATGAGGTACAACAGCTTCTATTTATTACTTTGTGCTCTCTGGCTTGATAATGCTAGAGTCAGAAGAAAGCCTTTTGACAAGCTTCCACCAGAGGTGCAAAATAAGGAGGATTGGAGATAACATTTACCTCAATTACATTAAGTAAACTAAAAAGTGGAGTTTTATTAGAATAGTACATAGCACCAACATACAAATAAGTGTTAGCGCTTAAAGTCACATGATTTCACATATTAAGACCTTTTCAAGTGGTAAATCACAAAGTTTTTCCTGCACAGAAATGTGAGGAGCATGGAATTTCGAGACATAGCAATCCACTTTTTAAAAATTTGGTTACACCTTAGTGTACTGTATACTTCTTATACCTATACTGAATTTGTAAATGTGTAGTGAAAGTTTATCTTAATTAACTAGAAGTAGACAGAAGAAGAAGAAGCTTTTTTTTGAAGTGCTGTCACCTTTTTGTTGTTTCTCACAATGTCATGGAAAGAGTATGGACTTAGGCTAGCATATAGTGACCCACTTTTAAACATTTAACTGTTGCTTTAGTCTTCTACATGCTCTTTATGCCTACAACAAAATATGCTATAAAACTATTTCTGCAAATATTTAGCTTGATTAACTTGAAGTAGATGGAAAAATAAGCTTTTGACAGACAAATGATTTGTAGAAGTGTAAGAGTCAACACTTTTAGTTTTATTTAACTTATTTTTTATCCGGACGCATTTCAAAGACCATTGTCTTCATTATTAATGGATTCTTGACTGGCGTTTGAAGAGGACGAAGCTGTTGTGGTTGTGATTGTGCTGCTATCTGGGTTGCTGGATGTTTACAGATAGCAGCACAATCACAACCATAACAGACTCTTCCTCTTCAAACGCCAGTCGAGAAACCATTGATAGTGAAGACATTGGTCTTCAAAGTATGTCCAGATAAGAAGTAAGTTAAGTGAGACTAAAAGTGTCTATGGGTTGACTCAAATACTTCTAGAAATCATTTGAAAAGCTTCACTATTTATATCACTTTGTATATGTTAAGTGGAATTTTGTCAGACAGCTTATAGAAGCTGTATGAAAATGCATGATTGTAGGTAAGTAAATGTAACACTACGTTTTAACAATTTATACCCTGACATGTAGTAGCAACAAAGAATTATTTATAAGACAGGGGAAAAAATCATGATCTTTCTCAAAATAGATATATTGAAATTATTATTTATTTATGCCAACAAACTTACTGTTGGTGTTTTTAAACACACAAGCCATGTGTGGGCAAAGTTTGAGAGGTAGAACTGGAACTTAAAAATTCAATGCCACAACTGGGATTTGAACCACAGACCTTCCGCTTACCGGGCAGATGCTCTACCACTGAGCTATTGTGACAAACTGCCAGAATGGCATTAAATTCTCAAACCAGTTCGTATTTCTCCTGGTAAACCACAAAGGCAGTCTCACATCAGAGACAAATTACCCCAATGGTGACTTACTATTGTAAGTACTTTATATCCCAGGATTAAATAACCTTCAGATTGTAATTATTATTTATTTATGCCAACAAACTTACTGTTGGTGTTTTTAAACACACAAGCCGTGTGTGGGCAAAGTTTGAGAGGTAGAACTGGAACTTAAAAATTCAACTGGGATTTGAACCACAGACCTTCCGCTTACCGGGCGGATGCTCTACCACTGAGCTATTGTGACAAACTGCCAGAATGGCATTAAATTCTCAAACCACTGATGCATACAATCTTTCTCAGTTAATACTAAATGAGCATGCAACAAGTAAATGAATAAAAGCACTGTGGTGACTTGCATTTGCTAAAACTGTGCTATTCCCATTTCACTTAGGACCAGCACTATAAAGGAGGTTTAAACTAAGGTTTTAGATTTTACTTCATTTTATAAATGATAATTTTCAGTTTAACTTCAGTTTAATTTTTCTGGAACCCACCTTCTCTTTTAACTGCAGTTTAATGCTATGTTGTAAGATAGCAGTGGGCAAATGCCAACACATTAGGTTCTGCAACCTAGTTGGCATAGAACAGACACTTTCGGTAGGGGAGGTGAAATCAGTGAGTTTACAACTGTCCAGCTGGGCAGTGGCAGTACGCATTTGTTTTAGTGGTATAATGTGGGGACCTCATCATTTGGGACTGTCTTCACAGCATATCAACGAATGAAAATGGAAGTTACCACATGTAGCTGTGCCAGCACTTTATCATTACTTATTTACAACCTGCATTTTGATTTAACCATGTTTAATTATGAAAATAACTGCTCACATATGTAAGTTGATGCAAACATGCCTTGGATCTTAACTGCAACTGTTGTCAATGGTGGATATTTAATGCTATCTAACATTCAAAAAATATTTGCAACTACTAGATATGTACACTTATATTTCATTAATATGTCTGCGTGCAAATCTATTTGTTCTGTCTGGATCCCTATTTCAGCACTTGTAGGATTGACATGTGCCGATTAATATTTTTTCACAAAGCAAACACTTGACGCTGTCTCCAATCTTGCAACAAAAGAATTCATTCTCCCATTCCACATGAAATTTTCATTTTTGAGTCAATGCTTTCTTAACAGATGCCATATAACATAGTTGCACAGTACATTGTCTGTCATTTGCCACTGAACAAGTGTCCATGTGGTAGCTAGGAGAGGGATAAGAATCAATGCATGCATTGCGCTGTCGCTACTTCAAGTGAAGGCCATCATTACAATTGTAATCACAATATGGGTGTGCCTACAGCTGTAATGTAACATGACAATCCTGCAGTACATGTGGATACCAGGGAGAAACTTCAGGAATTGTTATTTATGATGAAGTTGAAATACCTCAGGTACGTTATGAAACAGACAATCCTAGTCTTAAAAGGTAGAATCAGAACTGAAAAATCGAATCCCATTTTTCAGTCCTAATTCTACCTCGCAAATTTTTCCCATACAGCTTGCATGTCTTAAAACAATCAATTATTCATTAATTGAATGATCTTATAAATGGAACCAATTCAAGTCTTAACCTATTACATCAAATTTGAAACCAGATAAAAATCAACACGAAGGTATGCACTGTGAAACCATATATTTTAATACTGAATTTATATTGGAATAACAATACATGTTTGAAAATTAAGTGTAAACAAAAAAGCTAGGATCATGTGCAATTAATTATCAACAGAGATACCATTGTGAGTTACCATTTCATAATAAAATAATTCCATGGACTTTCCAAATCAACTTGTTTTATTTTCTATTACCTGATAAATCCCTGTTCCTCTGATGATTCCACGACTGCTCTCTGCAATGACTGTTAGCCTGTACGTATCTCTTTCTTCACGATCCAGCCCTTGTTGTGTATATATTGTGCCATCTTGTGATACTGCAAACTTGTCTGTAACATCTTGCTGATTAGCTATTATAAACCTTAATGACCTCCAGCGAGCCAATTCTGTTTGATTTTCTTTACTTTGATTCAACAACTGTCCAATAAATGCTCCTGCTAAATTTTCCCTTACATGAAATTCAATTGAGGAATCCCTAGAATGAAAGAACATCATATAGAAGAGTAAATGAAAGAAAGAGCTTTTAGCAGCTACATAAAACACTAAAAGTTAGACACAGTATAAGGCCAATCAATGATGATTGATTGTTATAACACACACAAAGTGTGTGGTGTGTAGACAAACTTTGAAAGGTAGAATCAGCACTGAAAGATTCACTTGAGATTTCTTTGTGACGTACCAAGAAAATGCAAGTCAGTTGGGAAATTTAATGTTAGACCATCATGTAGCCATGGTAGCAGTGGTGAGAGCAGCTGCACATAGAACGGAAGATCTGTGGTCCAAATCCTGGCTATGGCACTTAATTTTTCAGTTCTAATTTTACCTTTCATATACAGTATATATTTGCATGTACATCATCAAAAGATCTGGCCATAATGTACAGCAGAGAAGTATTTATTTTTTCCAGTAGCAAACTACCTTTAAAAATACACATCAGCATAATGAAAATCAAATTTTTTACCACCAAATGTAAATTCAGCTAAACATTGGATAAATGATTCCAATATGACAAGAAATAATTTTCTTACTATTTTGGCATACAAATAAATGTGAGGTGAATATGGATTGATTACCTAGTTACTTTCTCTACCACTTACCTGAGGCAGAGTGAGTATTACAAGTATATTCAATCCAAAAATGTTGTACCCAAATCATGCTGGAAATATGCATTCTCAAGTCCCTCTGATTAGGTTTACTTGTGTATGTGAGAGAAAGGCAGACTTTAATCTGTTTAATTCCAAAATTCTCTTTTTATCTGTTTCCAATGTTACAGTTTGTATTTCCATGTACACCTTCTTGCTGTAAGAAAAGTTAATGTGCTAAATCCGAGACTTTTCTCCCTGAAGAATTCTGTGGTATACAAATTTTTGATGAGGTTTCTGATACTGAGATTATTAACTGATGTAAGAGTGACGTTAAACTCACCGAAGATTTTCTGAAATGTTTGGGTCGCCCAGGGTTCATATGTAAACTTTCTGTATGCTTTTTTGTTCCTGAAAGCTGTTAGTGTGGCAACTCCTTTTAGATGTTCTTGTCTTTTGAACCTTTTTATTTTCTTATCTATGATATGTTTGTTGAAGCCGTTCTTGTCCCTATTTCTATTATTGTGGAAATTTGGTCTTCTATTCCAGAAGACATTTACTAGTATGTGAGCTAGGCTATTGATGATTGCATGTCAGGCAGTATAAAGGCTGTTTGGAAACAGCTCTCCATTCATTCTTTATTCAATAACACCACCAAATCCTCAAAGCAATGAGACATCAAATTTCCTCAATATTAATTTCTTTACCATTAGTAGCCACTTGGGTATAAACTGTTTGTGTCTTCCTGAATATTAGCTCTTGTTGAGCCTGTACTACCATTTCTGAAATCCGCAATGCTCTTATTTCTCTTTTTCTTGTATGTAGCAACAGCTTTCCATCCATTCAACAATGTTTTAGCTATTTGATCCACAATTTTGATACTGTGTTTTATTTCTGCTTTAGTATTTGATATTTTCATAGACATCCTGCCAGTTTGTCACTGTACTTTAATCATTTCTTCCATCTTACATTCAAATCTTCATTTCCACCTTCTCAAGGTTGCACTCCTGAAGAGTCACTATCATACATCACTCCAGTAGCTTTAATTTACAGTTTGGCCCTATTTCCCATTGAAGATGTAAGAGCAGTCCCTGGCTAGCAGTGGGGCCTGCTTGCACATGCTCAGGACCAATTAGAACTTGGTTTCTGAGGCCCTGCTTCATAAACTCACTTCTTTACCATTATGACTCATTTAAGTTGGCTCATGTTTGCTTTCTGCCACTTCATGGGTGGGGTGGTTGTGGTGAAAATACCTATGGGATGATGGGTCACCACTCACACCAAGCCTTATATGCTTAATGTTGGTTAGTGGTTAATATATATGGTTAATATACTATCATAAAAATGTTCTCCATTCTGCTTCATTTCGTTGACCCAACTAACTTGTCCAATGCAATTTTCCCCCTCTGCCACTAAGGATCACATAATAGGGGTGAGAGAAAACTTCATCTCACATGGAACTTCATGCAAAATATGTAGGTGCTTGTTTCTGTTACCATCAGTCTAATCTTATTTTGATACCTTGAGCTGTGATACTTACTATGGTGCACCTATTACCAATTAGAAACCATAGTGTCTACATCTTATATTTTGCTAATTTAATCAAAAGAAGTTCAACAAGATATTTGCACAGTTTGTCTAACTAGAGTGCTGCACTTACCGCTGTACCCTTAACAGCTGCTTCACTAAAAATCCTAAAGACTGGTTCACAATAATCCAAGAACAGAAGCCAGAATGAGAAGTACACAATATTTTGGTTCACAATACCCCAGCAACAAGAATGGGAATGCATATCAATAGCAAACTGGAAAGTCAATTTCACGCATAGGGATGTCATTAGTTAATGATATTTTTGCACCTGCCTCCAACTCAGCCAACATGAAAATTTGATAGAGTATACAATTTGTAAAAGCGGATCCATTACTATTCTGATTCTTCTAGTCATAGCAAGCATTAAACATTTCTTATTAATAACACATCAAAGTTATTTATCATTCATTATTGGCCTATGTTAATTTCTACTGGTTTTTACTGTTCTTTGCAATTTTTATCAGTGTTGCTTTGTGAGATAGCAAATTTTGATTTGCATACAAACAAGTGAATTTTTAGATATAATGTTCAGAGAATCTGGGGGAGTGAGGATACACATTTTCCTCCAGTTTCATTTCCCTAGCTTGCGATAGAGAGAATTCTAGTGGCTATTTTATGTCACAGCTGCCTTGAATAATTTGTACAGTTAAAAGGCTAGTATACTTACCCTCTGCACAAACAGCAGTGGAAAAGTTAAACTTTGGTTAAGTCTTTACTCCCATTCCCAGGGCCCAGGAAAGCTTCTTGTTAATTCTGCATGCTCACATTATAAGACATATTTTAACTTTGTAATTTTCACTCTGGTTTCCATTCTTGGTTATTGGGAAACAGTCTTAACTTGTAAGACAAAGATGAGATGGAAGCTAATTGCACTAGATACTAATTCATACTTACTTGGCAGTTATGCTGCTCTTATCATCAACTACATGGATTGTAACATTAGTAATTAATGTTAGCTCTTGCCCATTTGTTACAATGGCTTCGAAATCATAAAGTGGCTGTTCATACTTAGGTATATTGTCCACAACAGTGATGGTTCCTGAACGTTCCTCAACAGCAAAAGGAACTGCGAACAGAATTATTACATGAATACTGCAGCATGCTAAGTGTACATACCTGTTTTTCTTGATTTTAATGCAAACTGCTCACCTCCATCATGATAGCTATGAAGCATATCATACACAATGTGATTTTTGTCCACAGCATCTGTCACTCGAATTTGTCCAACACTGGTTCCAATTGCAACATTACTTCCTACCCAAAATTCGTATGGTGCACCAATAAAATCTGGGACCTCATTTCCTTTTCCTGCAAAGAAACATAACTTTAATATAAAGCCTTTCAAAACCTTAATATGTACAGTCTGGTGCATGGGAATGTGCCGATGTTGTTAGTGTGGTTTGGTATGTTTCTTTGTTTAATGTTGACAGACCCTTTTCATCATTTGTGCTCCTCACCAATCCTGGGTGTGATAATCTCCTCATGGTTTGTACTCAAATACAGCTTACAAGCAATGACCTACAAACAAAGGTTGTGGCCAAGGTGAGTTGTGCAAGGGGAGGGGGTAAAGAAACAATTTAACCCAAAAGGAACAATTGTTAACACCACCCACTTGGCTGTGTCTATCTCTGATTGATTTGATGTCACAACTCTGGGATTCAGTTTCAGGGACCAGAGAGAGGAATAAAGGGTTTATCCCTTACAGTTTACCAGTTATGCATGAACCCATCCAAAATCAAGAGGACTTTGGAGGCTATTCCCTGAAAATTCAAGATATCCTACGTTTCATGTGCCATGAAAATATTTATTTATTTAACAAAACTGCAGCCAAATAGCCACATACAGTTACTTTATGTAACATTTTCACATTTTTGCATATTCATCATGAAAATATTAAAAAATATATGGTACTTTAATTAAAATCTTTGTGTCATTTTTAGAACATCAAAACACACACATATGAATTATAAACTTTAAAAATGAAAATTAATGGGAAGCATAACGAAGCTAAGCTGAATCCACTTAGGAAAGATATAATTAAAAATAAAGAAATTTAGAAGTTGGACTTAAGTGTTTGAAAATTATCCATGGCAACCACGCTAAACATGTATGAAGTTCCCTTTTTGGAGATATGATTCAGATTCATATGCAATTATAAAATGAATAGGTGTAAAGTCTAATACAAATTAAACATACTGTAACATTGGGGATTGGCTTGCAACACTGAATGAGCCAAGCTATTTCACACCATGTGCTGGGCCAGCATGTTTGCAGTTCAGTTTTAAAAGCATCAGTAAGTATAAGGAATAAACTGCCAGACCTTGATTTAAGTATTTTTTAAATAGTGTTTATGGTCCATACTTACTACATATAGTACCACAGCTAGTGGGGTCTGATAACACAGGAAATGAAGTTATAATTGAAAAGGAAATTTTCCAGGCCTATATTAAGGGTACCTCCATGGCATTTGCAGGTTATAAAGACTGAGGAAAGCCTGGTAAGAACCTCAGTCAGAAAAAACAGTCCTGGCAGGATCTGAACTGTGGACCTTCCATTCACAAGTTAGCAGCTTGATAACCTCACCCACCCATATCAATGTGGTTTAAGTGGAAAATGGAATACAGTCATTATCAATTACCAAATATACATTTCAATTAAGTAATTAAGTATTTCATCAGATAATACTTGGAACAATTACTACAAGTTCTTATTCAAATCTCAAATAATTAAAAGGAGGAAAGTTAATTATTTTAGTGACATAAGATGGAAGTGAATATAACAATATTGATATCTGCAATGCTTAATGCACATCAGTCTGCAACAGGAATGAATTCAAAAGCTTCCTTAAACATCACAATTCCTAATGAGCCTGCCACTCTCCAAGTTCATTATGTCAAAATAGCAAAACGCAATTATCATATAATACTTCAAATTTTCCCAAATAACCATAGAAAAATAAATTAAAAAGTAAGGAATAATAATGATTAATTTGAGAAGTACTCATCCATCAAACATTACCTTAAAATTAGAAATTTTAATTTCCTACAAAAAATTACTTTAAATACATCATTTTAACAAATAATGTTTTTCAGTTTTGTGTTTTAGCATGGTAGAAACAAAGCACTACAACATTTTGATGATTTAATTTTATGTCTATAAGAAAAATGTAATTTGTTTCACTTTTGGTAAATTATAGCTTTTATAAACCTATTTTCTGAATCATAAAAAGGAGCTAAACAAAGCATGTAAATATAATCATATTAGAAATTGTTGAGATATAAACCCACCTCCACTTCCAGCCTTCACCACTTCAACTGTAGCCACTGCAAGTGAGTATCTTCTTTCACTTGGATTTGCAGGTTGATCAGAGGCTTCAATAAACAATGCATAATGTCCTTCAGACAGTGGTGAATCGATTACAGTTACAAAGCCTGTTTGAGCATCTACTGCAAACGGCAAAGTGCTTGCACTTGATGAACTATTACTAGGCCTCTGAAGATCATACAGAACCATACCATTCCGACCTAGATCAGGATCTATGGCTTTAACCTGAAATTATATGGTAAAATTAATTAATTAATTAACTTGCAATATTACTGAGATAAGTGAAGCCTTTAGCCTTTAGTTTCTAATTTTGTTCTTACTTTATATACATATGGTAAAAGTTTATGTCTGCGTAGATCCAAAACAAAAAGTTGAAAAATACCAAAATTGGTATTAAGTTTGGTATCTTCCAAAGATGAGACATGAAGATTTTGAAACTATCCTTCCATTGGATCATTTTCCAACACTTTTAATTTTTTCAAAAATGGCTCAGCAATTTTGATGAAAGTACATAAGACATTTGCATGACAAGACAAAATGTATAAGTATCTTGAATTTTTTGGGAATGGTCTGTAAAGCTCTCTTCATTCAGGAGGAATTTTGTTTAACTTGAAATAGTAGACCATGGGAGATGAATAAAAATGTGACATAAATAATGTAGATCTCTTAAAAGCACACAATTCATTACAAATAACCTTGTTTGTGGCATCTTTTGTATGTATTTGTGAGTATGTATACAAATGCGAGTGGTGATTCAAGATACAGCCTATTTGTGTGTCCGACAGACAATAACATGTGGAACAGAGACTATCAATAAACTTAGCTGCATGCTGGAAATATCAACTTGTGTAAACTGTGCTGCAACATGACGTGGGACTTATATAAATATTCTGCTCTCCTAATTCACTCAATCATTTTTTCCATGGCTGTGCCTATAATGTATAATAAAACTGTTCCTAGTTTACGTTAATGATTTGCCATAAAGTATACTTCATGGGGAAACCATACTGTACATATGTTGATGACACAAGTTGTATGTTAAGGGAGGTACTTGTGCAGATGGTATAGAAAAATTAATGCAATGGCTATCCTCAAATAAACTTGCACTCAACTGTAGTAAGTCCTAATGCTGAGTTTTGCACTGTCTAGTAAAAGAAGTATTCATACTGAACCAGTAAGTACTTATAACAGCAACATAATTCGATAATGTTGCTGAATATGGCTTATTGGTGTGCAATGTCACAAAACCATGAAAACTTGACATTGGTGCTGTTTTTATATTTAATCGTTAGTGATGGTGATGAGCTTTTGACTCTTTCGTTATCTCGGGTCGTGGTACTGGATGGAATGAACATACACATGGGGTTAGCTTTAGTGAAATATTTTATTCGCACCTTCTTGCTCACAGTATTTAAATCGTATCATCGTATCACACTAGCAAGTCTTTTATTTCAGTGGATCGACTTCCCTAGCATCACCGAGATTTAATGTCTGAAAATTTAGCGATATTTCGCTAAATGTGTTTTCTATCACTTTACACTTCATCTATTTTACGTCCTTTCATTTAATTGCACACTTCATATTAACTAACTTGTTAAAGTTAGCTAATGTTTCACTTATTTTACTCAAATTAACGGTCTTTAAACACTTAGTAAATTTACTTTCACTATTTTATGACGTGCACACATAAAAATGCGTCCATCTATACCAAAGACACGGACGCTATTAACAAATTCTTTTGGTTGCGAGCTTAGGATTCCGACTGCCATGTGTACATCCACATATGCGTTCATCAAATAGTTCCTGCATTGTTAGGGAAGCGATCTTTAGCTATTCTCCCTTTGCTTTCAATATTGAACACATATAATTCTTTTATTTATACATATATAATTAAACATGGAAATATTTGTGACGTCTTTAAACAAACTTAATTATTTGTAACAATGAACAATAGTAACACGTTTTCGTCATTCAACCAACTCATACCAACATCAAAAACAAATTACACTCTTAACAAATATTCACATAAACGATTTTCTTTTGGGGTCTTACAATATCCTGTCTCAACATGAAGAAATACACTACTGGACAAAGAGGTTGGCAACTATGGATCAGAGAGGAACACAGATAATGGACCGGAAACACTGTCTAAAACTGTAAAATGGAATAGAAGCACAAACTAAATAGTGGAATAATGAAAACAAAGGAGACGTAACACTAGCAGAAAGTGTCAAGAAGTGAAGATTTCCTTTTTCCTCATTCCTTTCGACTGTTATCATTAACCCCTTGAGCGATGGCCATTTAAACACTGCATGGCTGGCAATGGATACCCAATACACAATTCAAGGCATTTAAATTGTTAAACGTAGGTAAATATGCTTCGTACATAAACATTCGTATCTTTGGTATTAATTAAGTTATTGTAATGAAACAAAAACGGGCTTAAAGCTCATTAAAGGCACTATACATCTATCATAGAAACACAGAGAGACTGTATTAACAAAATGTTTAAATATCACTAATTTTTTCTCTGTAGCAAAAGTCATTCTGTATGTTGAACACACCTAATTTGGGAGTCAGGCTTGTGTTATATGTGTAAAAATGTATATACATATAGCTAGCTAAGCACAATGTTCTCAGCTTAAAGGTTTTATCACTCTGTTTATTGCTATGATACAATAATAGCTATGTGTACGTGTGTGGTGAACACCCAAGCTGCAAAGAAACAATCAAACCTCTCTGTCAGCATTTCTATTTATGCCCTAGAATAAATACACAGTGGAGATTTATGGTAGAGCTACTGGGTTCACAGTTTTTTGTTTTAGCTGTCAGAAAAGCACATTTGAAAATGTTATATCTCAGTTCTAACCATGGCTTCGACTAGCAATGTAGCTAACAAATTAGCTCATGTGGGCAGTGTAAGGGGCTTCAGAAACTACTTCAGATAATGTGGAGGACTTTTTGCTATATGACAGTGACTTTGATATTGACAGCAAGTTTCCAAATTTTGAGGGGGGCATGAAGGATATAGGTAGCAGTGAGGAAGAAAATGACTTTCTTCCTTCAGGTGTTTGTGAAGAAGCAACATTATGGGGTAGTCAAAATGACTCCGAAACAACTACACATATTTTCATGAGCACAGCCTCTGGTGTACAACCCCAGACTCAGCTGTCTTCTGACAGCCAACCAATTTACATTTTCACAAAAGTTTTTACTACTGACTTAGTGTCGCTCATTGTTACAGAAACAATTGCATATGCGAGTTAGGTGAAGGAAGACCTGACTTCTAAAGGTAATTTAGGGCCTAAGAGTAGAATTTAGAAGTGGACAGAAGTAACACTGAATGAGATTTACAGACTCATTGGTCTAATTACGCTCACGGACGTTATTCCTAAGCCAACTTTAGACATGTACTGGTCTACAGATGACATGCTAGCTACTCCAGTTTTTTGGAAAATGCACGTCAAATAACAGGTTTACTTCCATTTTGTGGTTCCTTCATTTCACCGGCACAGAAAATGTAAATGATAAACTACATAAAATTAGGTTGGTTTTGGAATATATTATTTCAGAATTCAAAGAAAGTTATGTGCCTGGTGATACGGTCACTGTTGCACTTAGGTTGGAAGCAATACATCAAAACAAAGAGGGCCAGATTTGGCATAGAGAGTGTTGATCTTTGTGAAAGTAAAATGGGATATCTTTACAATAGCTGCATTTACGCTGGTCAAGGAACTGATAATACTGTAGACAAAGATTTGGGGTTATCTGGCTCCATAGTAATGCACCTGATGCAACTTATATTTGGCCAGGGTAGGACTGTATATTTAGATAATTGGTACAGCTCCCCTAAATTATACATGGCATTATACAAAAGGAAAACAAATGTAATTGGAACAGCACATTCAAACCGTATTGGTTTGCTGAAGAATGTGAATACAAAGACTCTAAGGAGAGGAGAAACGCAGGTGTGTCAGCTCTCACCATTGACCTACATTACTTGGCAAGATAGGAGGGTGGTTACGGCATTATCCAATTGCAGCCCTAAGATTTTGATGATTGACACTGGAAAAATAGATGCCCACACCAAAATGTAAATTTTCAAGCCTAATGTTATCCAGAAATATAACATGATATGGGTGGTGTGGGTCTAGTAGATCAGGTATTGCAATCATATCCCTCTTTCAGAAAAACAATTAAATGGCATAAAAATGTATTTTTGCACCAGCTGGATATCACCATATACAATTGTATATATACAATTGTATATACAAGAACTGAACATTGCAATAAATAATCTAAAAAACAAAAAGTCTCCTGGACCAGATCACATACATCCAGAGTTCATAAAAAACCTTGGAAAAACAGCAAAACAACAACTACTGAAACTCTACAATCTATCCTGGAAAACCGCTGTACCTGCTGAATGGCGAAAAGCAATAGTTGTCCCACTCTTGAAGAAAGATAAAACAGCATCAGAAATAAAAAATTATAGACCAATAGCTCTTACTAGCATAGTAGCAAAAGTGATGGAAAGAATGGTGTCAAATAGGTTAAATTGGTTTCTAGAATCACAAAATTTAATATCCCCATGTCAAGCTGGATTCAGAGAGTTCCACTCTACAAATGAACAAGTCTTACTTCTCAGTCAAGAAATCAAAGACTCCTTCAATACAAAAGAAGATAATTTATCAGTTTTTATTGATTTCCAAAGTGCATATGATTCTATATGCAGAACAAAACTACTAAAGAAAGTAAAAAAAATAGGGATACAAAGTCCAATGTTTTCATGGCTATATCATTTCCTAACACAATGCTTTATTTCAACCAGATATGGAAGAAATATATCTAAATACAAACAAGTACACCGTGGCTTACCACAAGGCACAGTGCTCAGCACAACACTTTTTAATATATTTATTAACTATCTGCCACAACAAATACAAGAATCAGGTGTGAAGTGTGCACTATTTGCTGATGACTTAGTAATGTGGACTTCAAAACCAAAAAGCAAAAGTACAGAACTAGAAAAAACCATGCAACAATCTTTAACCAACTTACAGAGGTGGACCAAAGAAAATTTAATGACTGTTAATACAACAAAATCAAATTACCAAATCTTTTCACTAAGAAAAAAAACCACTAAAAATAAAACTAAATTTTGAGGTTCAACAATTACCAGAAACAAAGGAAGCAAGGTATTTAGGAGTTACATTTGATACCAAACTTACATGGACCAAACAAATAGAAAATGTAATACAAAGAGCAGAGAGGGGCCTTTCACTGTTAAAACGTCTAACAGGAATGAAGTGGGGATGTTCCAGAGAAACTCTTAACACAACATTCAATGTATATATAAAGCCATTATTTACTTACTGCAGCGAAGTTCTTGTAACAGCAAACACAAAAAAAAATTCAAATCTTTCAAAACCAAAGTCTGAGATTAATTACAGGTGCTATCAAAACCACACCAATAGCAGCTATGGAAATACTAACCAACCAATACCCCATTGAATATGAAATAGAAAAAGCGGCTCTTATTCAACACGAAAAGTTGATCAGACTCCCATTCAATACATGGCACAAGAGAAATTTTACACATACACTAAAGACTCAGGAGAGCTTTCTTTCCAAAATTCAAGACATCAAGAAAAATGTACACCTTCCTAATTCAAAGGAAAACTTCATATCTAAAGTCAATCCAACACATACATTAGACATCACATATTATTTACACCTGACAGAAGAAGTTAAAAAAAGTGATACTCCAACTAGTGTTCTAAAATTATTGGCATTAGAGACAATCCATACTAGATTTCCAGAACATGAATGGCTCCATATTTATACTGATGGATCATTGATATCAAACTAAGATGGAGCAGGTGCTGGAGTCACGTGTCACCTCTTTTCCTATTACAAATCTGTAAATTATGGAACTACTAACTTTGATGGAGAAATTGAAGCAATTCGAATGGCCCTACAAAATCTTTTGTACAGAATTTCACATTTTCAGCAAGCAGTTATTCTCTCAGATTCCAGGGCAGCAATTATAGCAATAACTTCCAAGTTGTCACCAAAAAACCAAACAATTATAGAACTCATTAGAACTTCTCGGGTTACCAGCTGCGTGATGTTGATGAAGTTGCTCAAGCTTTCGGCCATCTTAACTCAGTGACCTTCATCAGGAAGTGAAGTAAAGTCAAAAACGGGCAGGTATATATACTGTCCATGCAGTGGGCGGGGCGGGAAAATCCTTACCCATCTAACAGCACTTCAAAAACACCTAGTCTTCCAATAATACCAGCTCACTGTGGACTGAGTGGCAATGAGAAAACTGATTTTCTTGCAAAAAAGGGTACCAGCGGTGTACAAAAATCTATAGTTAATCTACCATTTTATGCAGCTAAAAGATTAGTCAACTCTGAATTCAAAAAAATTATTGCAAAATATCACTATGAAAAATCAAAGAATAAAAGATGGGAACTACCAAACATTCAAACAGTAATTCCTGAGTATCCTCGAAAAACAGCAGTTGCAACCTTCAGGTTGATTACAGGACATGATTGTCTGGCAAAACATTTAAACAGAATTGGGATATATTTTTCACCACTCTGTCCTCTATGTGATCTGCAAGAGGAAATGGATCAAGCCCACCTTCAAATATGCCCGGCCACTTCTAGCACCCTATTCATCAGTGAAAAATATTGGAGAGCAAGAGGATTAATGACTTCATTGTCAGAAATCCAGCATTAGCTAACAACAACAACAATTGTTTAGTAATTTGGAGAACTCTAAGCCCACGCAAGCCAATGACCTACCTGGGCTTCCGTATATCAATAGCTCGTAGCCTAATTGAGCACTATAACATTCAGAGGCCTCTTCATAGAGGGGGTAAGAACTCTACAACCCCTGCACCCCTCAGACTTGAAGGAAAACACTTTCCTAAAAGGATACCACCAACAGCAAAAATGTTGCGTCCTTTCGAAGGTGTCTGGCGTGCCGCAAAAAAGGAATTTGTAAAGAGACTAACATGATATGCTGTGAATGTGGAGATGTGACCTTATGTGTCTATCCATGTTTTGAGATGTACCATTAAAAAGGGACCTTTAAAGGTAAGACTTTATTTACTCTAGAATTTATTTAAATTTATTATAAAAGACAAAAATTAAAATAATTAGGATTAAATAAGCATCAAATGCATGCATGCAGAGGTTGTCATGTGATGTCCACATTGGTTCTCCTGCATTTTAAAATTGACGTCATATAATGTTCATATATATGAAAAGATTAATGGAAATCTATTTAAAATAACATTGAAATTACCAGTAATTTATGACTATTATTTCCAGTAAAATGCAATGTTTAAAGCATTCCGTTTGTTAATCACCTGCCTTATATGACTTATAAAACTTTACATTTGTTTCATACATGTATATAATGAAATACAGAGTGTAAATGAAGAACAACGCAGGAATTTTACTGGTGATAGATGGTTCACAGACAATCTATTTGAGACAGGAAACCTATGGTCTAGGATTACAAATTACAGAATTATACCTTAAAATTGCTTGGGCTTATGTACACCACTGATCATGTCCATTGCAGCTGTAACATATGGTGAGAAAACAAGTGGACCCTTTTGTAGCCTGAGTATTTAGTGTAATGGATATGTTGCCAGGACGACAAAGGTACACATGGATTAAATGCTCAGGTCAAATATCCAGAGTTATGTAGTTTTTTTATGTTCCTCTTTCTTTGTTTGTTTGCTTGTTTCTTTGTTTTTTTGTCTTTTGTTCTAAATTACATGGTAAATTTAATTCGATTTGTAGGAAACGCTGATGTCGAGTTGTAATTTTTTATTTAACCAATGTTTTAGCTCTTTGTTTCAAATTCATTTAACTATTGTTCACTTTTTTATTACCTACATGGTAGATATGCTCTGAAAACTTCATACGTACTTTAAATAAATGGCTCAAGCTTAACTAACAGCTTACAAATAAATAATTGATAAGCACTTGAAAGAGCTACATGTGATTGAATTATTATAAATGTAGGTTGAATTGATATTAACATTACAATATAACAGGTAGATACAAGCAGAACAAAGGTAAGGAAACACATTATGAGTAGGCGCAGATTTCAAAGGAACTGCTCAAAATGGTGTCCTCTAACATCATTGCATAGGCGATATTGGCGCAGAAATGTTTTGCAAACCCTATTGAGCACTCCTGCTGCATTGCACATCTCATCACTGGGTGCAATAATACTGCCAACCAGCGTCTCCTCAGAATCAATTAATTATGAAGACACCATCATCTGACGATGTCCCCAGAAAAAGAAATCCGTGGGATTGAGATCCAGCAAACGAGGTAGCCAAAGCATGGCAGGACTACTTCTTCCAATCCTACGGTTGGAGAAGACTTGATTTAGATGCTCCTGTATAATTATAGCACAATGCACAGGAGTTCCGTTGTGTTGGAAATGCAGTTGAGCACGAACATCAAGCAGCACTTCTTCCAAAAGGGTTGGTAGTATTCCTCCAGAAATGTTTTATAAGTGTTGCCACACAATCGAGGATGAAGAAGGTATGGATCAATGACCTGGTCAGAAACAATGTCAGCCCATATGTTCACCATAAACTGCTGTTGCTGGCTCTTCTGAGCAGTGGCATGGGAGTTTTCATTTGCCCATATGTGACTATTCTTGTAGTTTAGAAAGTGCCTTCATTCTTGAATAACACCACTGAAAACAGTTCCAGTGGCTGCTTTAAGACCCATTCACAAAACTAAAAGCATAAATCACAATCCTTTGGAGTTAAGGCTTGCACCTTTTGCAGCTGGAAGGGATAGAGCAGCTCCCCATGCAAGACTTGGCATACACTTGTGTGGTTGATGCCCATTGTAATTTGCAATAGCACAGGTGCTGGTTGACCGTTCCTCTTCCAGTAAACACACTATGTTTTCTTCAAACTCCAGAGTGCAATGGGTATGTCTTGCACCATAATCTGCTTTATTTGGCATCAAAGAACCACATTCTTTCAAATGCCAACCTACAGATTCAAAAGTAGTTTGATGCGGCCGCTGCCTATTGGGCTATCTTTCACAGTAAACCCGTGTGTTATTGCAGAACAACCTCCTGCTTTGCCACACACTAGGTGCATGTCAGTTAATTTGGCAAAGGTGTAATGTTCCCAGAGTACCCATTTAACTGCTTCAACGTAATGTTGTGTATTAGGAAATGAGATGCGAGTGACATGAGTAGAAAACAGTCACCACATGATGGTGTTAGTGTCTTCTAGGCAGTGGTGTAGTGTGGCTATCAGACTTGGGTATGTATCCCAACAAATACGGTAAAATTCTTTAAAATATGATCCAAACTAAACCGAATTTGCCTTCAGAGTTTTCATCTTTCATCATTGTCTGCAAGAAATGTTTGATAACACTGTGAGCATGATTCAAAAGAGAATCTGCTTTTTCATCAGAACTTACATCTGTAGATGAAATAAACCTCTGTTCAATATTTCCATCAACATTTATGTAACAAATGGTACAGAAATTAAATTAAATTAATTACAACAACACTGTTTTCAAACTTCTATGAAAGGAAGATAAAATGGTACAGAGTTGTTCTTCACTGTTAAGGTAAGGAGTTCATCTAATATTAATTAAACAAAGAAGGCATAAAAAATTTCTTTCTTAGTTCCACATGTCATGACAGCACTGCAATTAAGTCATTTTGAACATAAGGAGAAGTTGCACAAAAAACAGTTGATTTTTCTAAGTGCCCTTTCAGAGAGACATCATATATATATAACTCGAGTCAGTGTTTGAAAAAATAACTTGCAACATTACTAAGATAAGTGAAGTTTTTAGTTTCTAATTTGTTCTTACTTTAGAATTTTTAGTTGTATTTTGCATATTATGTGATTACAAGAATGGTTGTGGTTTTTGGCTGCCTTATAAATGTTATTTAAGTCTTCATAATCACTGGAATTCCAAAGTCACTTTTCTTTCAAAAAAGATCAAAACATTTGCTTTAAGTATTGCAACACAGACAGGACTCACTTTCCTAAACTTGGAGTTTGAAATGTCTTATACATTTTTTAATGTTTGTCGTAATATTGAGTGCAGGTTTTGGAGGATCTACTTTAATTACATGTTGCTTTTTACATAAATTGTAATGTTTGGAAGCTTCTTCCATTGAGTTTGTTGATCACACAAGTTTATTTTGATTTTTGTTGCAACAACAGCACAAAAACGTTTTATTTACTCTCTAGCTCTGATTCATTTTGTCATCTCTCATATGTAACTCGCTGTCTTGCATACCCTTGTCCCCAGAATCTGCACACCTATTAATCTGCATTTGGTTTAATAATAAGTAACCACGTGTTCAAATCATGCTCAAATATCCACAATTGAAGAGCACACATACAAGAAGCAAAACAAATCATGAATTACTTTTTATTCATGACTATAAATGCAATAATGTGAGCATAATTCTTAAGGCGAGATGTAGTCCGAGTCTTTGCATACCTTGGGTGAGGCGCACAACACCAGTTTTCTGCAGCTGACAACAGATGCCATTGACCCAAACTTTGTTTTGAAACATACTGCTGCAGAGTGGCACAAATTCAGACCATAATATTTATGAAAACTTTATTTTTAATGACATTAAAATAATCATGTACCACAAAATTAAAATAAACACACCAATTTGGCAATCAGTTTGAGGAAAAACATCTCTCACATCCGTTGATGCTACGTCCCTGCTTCTAGGGTTATTAGGGTCACCTATTGACAATATTAGACTTTTTCATGCTAACACATAGGTACTTAGGTGCCTCTTTTGGGGAGTCATAGTACTGTTGCTTGATTCAACGTTTTGTGAATTGTTTACAGCTGGTTAACTGTTAGATTGAAAATTGCTCTTATTGACATAGACAATTATAACTGACTGATAGCTTCAAACTAATGTCAATATATAAACCTCCAGTCTAAACCATCAGATGTGAGATGAAGTAAAAGTAAACAATACCCTGTGCATTGCATACGATGGTGGTGTTTTGCTATTTTAAAGCATAAGCACAACATTGTTCTCAAAATAGAAAAGAAAGGGAAAAAAAGTTTACACTTATCCGGGTTTGAACTCAATTTCTCAGCTTTATTAGGTCCACTGTCAGTCACCATAACCGTACAGCCAAAGCACACATTTTAGAGTTGCCCTGTATTTCCTTAGCCATTTGCCACAACCTGTTATATATTGCATTGGTGTGCAGCCACATGTTAAGCCCATAATTTAAGCACTTTTGGGAACACTACAATTTAGAAATGCTTCTTCACAGAGACAAAATACAGGCTTTGCTAAGTGCCTAAGAAGCACTATTTCATTTCCAATGGGTACTATTTACATATTTCTTACTGGTTATGATTTATTGATCACAATCTCTAAATACTTTGAATATATATAACTTGGTAACTTGACACCGTAGACCATAGATTTGCTATCTCAAATTGATTGTCTGTAAACCATCTATTGCCAGTAAAATTTGTGCAATGTTATTCATTTATATTTTGTATATTCCCATTTAAGGTTATTTACATACTGCACAAATGCATGAGCTTATGATTTCATAGTTATTTCAGGTTATACATTTTATGCCTCTAAAATGCAACATTTTATTTCTTTCATAAATGTATATTTCCATTTAAGGTTATCTACTTACTACGCAACTGCATGAGCTGATGATTTCATAGTTATTTCAGGTTATGTGATTCATGAATTAATTTGTTTCATCCTAATATGAATATCACATGTGCAAGTTGCCCAAATTTTGAACGAGAATAGTTTCCCACTTATGGTCACCTATGTACGCATGTTGCCAGAAGTTATCGTCATTCTGATATGATATGCATTGCTAATTACACAATTAATTCCAACATCCTGCAACGTATGTGCTACTACTGCTGGCTAGTTTCATTTCTCCTAAGCCCATATAGGGCAACATTACCCATAATTCAACCTTTATCAGTCACAAAATTCTTAGGAATGATTACTGATAAATTTTTGAGCTGTAAACAGCACATACAATGCATTATATCTAAAATTAACAGAACACTATATTTATAATCTCGGTTCTAAAACACATTTGCAACACTCAAACAATAAAAGCTATATATTTTTCCTATATGCAGTCAGTACTTGCCTATAGCATAATCTTATGGGGAAATTCCAAAAATGTAAATAAATTATTTATAATACAAGAGAAAATAATAAGAAATATGTTCCATTTAAATAGAAGTATATTTATATATTTTAGAAACAGCTTTATAAATAATAACATTAACTATTTCCACTTTAATAGCACCATACATGAGTATTTCACTAGAATAGAAATAACATTCATATGCAAGTGACCAAAAGGACAAAAGAGGTTAATTTGATACTACACACAAGAAGCAAGATGCATAATCTAATTTCCACAGAAATTAACGACACATCCACATAGATTCAGAAAGGAAATTAAGAATTTTTTAATTGATCAGTGTATTTATAGAGTGCAAGTCTTTTAGGTTGTCTCCTTAGTGTGGTGGCAGCACCACTGCTTACCAAACGGCAGACCCGAGTTTGATTCTCTGTATCGGTGTGGCGATTTTCTCCTGCTGAGGGACCTGCCCTGGGGTGCACTCAGCCTCATTAGGTCCCTGAATGGCCAACTGAGGAGTTACATGATTGAGAAGTAGTGGTCTCTGGTTGTGAAGATTGCATAAACGGTCAGGAGGGATCAGGGCTATGACCACGTCCCACCTCAAGTACTGCATCCCACTCATGATGTCTGTGGTGGACATAGGTGGGGGATGCAGAGGCTGGGCAGTAGGCCTTGGCCCGGAAAGGGGTGTTACACTATGGGTTTGGTTAAGAGTTTTTTTAAGTTCTTGAATCAAATAGAATCAAATAGGAACCGTAAATAGGATCATGCATTTCCTTTCATATATAGTAGATGGCAGAATGTCAAATTGTTTAAACTGTAATAATATGTTGAATTAGTCAATACTTAAATAATATTTAAATGATTGTTTTGCTATATTGCTTTTGATAAAGCCATGAAATTGTAACAAATTTCTATTTGGTGATTAACGCATACAATATAATACACAAATGTTTACGGAAATTAACTTTAAGCAGATAGAAAAATAAGCTTTTATAAGAATAGACTGTTGAAGATTTATCCAAATAAATGGTATGGGTAGAGAAAGTAACGTGAATGCAACATATCATAATTTTTTTAACAACTCAGGTCTACAAATACGGTGAATAAAACTGGTGAAATGAAGGCTCAAATGAATGCATAGCTCACAGAACTGAAAGTACACAATGAATACCCAGGAGAAAACTCTATTCAAACAACTCACTGCAGAAAAGCTTCAAACATAAACCCTCTGCATTGGAAGGCAGACATGTTGCTCCTGCCCCCACACCACAGAGGTGGGCAATAGAAACTCTTGACAGGGTCACCAAAATTTCTGTAAAAGACAGATCATGACACCTTCATTGAGAATAAAAGGAAAAGAATAAGGAATCATGGACAGTGGCCATTGAAGCCTATATATTTCTTTCTCCCCCCAACTCTCTCTCTCTCTCAAACAAGAAGAAGAGGAACAAAGTTGACAGTGGAAATTCTTTTAATTGGCTTAGTCTAATTTAGAGCTGAAAGCTAAGAAAACTATTAAAAAAACTTAAGTTTACAATTGTATCTTACCATTCCAACAACATCACCAGTTTTTACATTATTTTCAATTTTAAATTCATATAGATTGCTGGGTACAAAACTGGGATTGTTGTCATTTGCATCTAGTAAAGTTACTTCTACAGTAACTGAAGCTTGTGCAGTGCTGTTATCTGGATTCTTAATAACACTTGGAGATTTTTCTTTTGCATAAACTTTCATTCCTAAAGATGATTGCTTCTCTCTGTCCAACATAGTTTGATCCCTTACTGTGAGCCACCCAGTTCGATGATCAATAACAAAAGCTTGACTAGGATCTTCAAGTTGATATGTAAATTCTCCATTATACCCCTGAAAAAGTAATAAAATAAATTCATGTACCATACAAATGAATGAATAAAATGAAGTTTTCACATTGGCTAAGTGTAAGGTTAGGTTATAAAACTGAATCACTTTCCACATGCCATAGCTGAGACTCAAACAACATATGTATCTTCACCTTTCTATGCTGATGTCCCACTGCTGAGTCACTTTGAACTACGCACCCAAACATACATTCAACTTTCCTGCATCTTATTCATACGTTCCAGAAAACCTTCATAGTAATCTCAGTTTTCTTAAAGTTTAACACTGCTTAACCGTATAGGTCATATTGGACAATGAATGAAATGGTTAAATGATATTTAAATGAGCTGGGGGTCTGTAGAGCTTAGAGATTCCTACCATTCATCTTTCAGGGTAAGGGAAAACCCTGGAAAAAATCCTTTCTGGTTAACTTACCCTAACCAAGATTTGAACTAGAGACCTCTTGAATGTGAAGCAGACACATTCTTGCCATACCATGGAGGTGGGCAGTAACCTCAATTAGCAGAGATGTTATATAAAAAGTGATAAAACCATTCTATTACGGTAAATGGTAAATTTATACCTGAAAAATATTCTTTCACGGCGGGTGGGAGTTACCTAAGATTGGAGAATTGAATGAGAAATACAAACTTCAGCGCCATAGCTGGGACTCAAACAATAGATCTTCAGCATTTCTACCATTAAGCCACTAGGATTATTTGCCCAAATATGCATTCAACTTCCTATAACTTAGTAAACCTTCATGGCAATCCCAATTATTTAGAGATTTTATACCTTAAAGTTACTTTGTAATGCTACCATTACTCTTGATTTCCACACTTCTTACTCACTGACTAAATATTGGTTAAAGTTACAAAGTGTAATCAATTTTGAAACATTCAATGTCATCCAATTGATTCAGGGTCTAAACCATAAATCTATGGACTTCTGTGCCATTACTCTACCACTGATTTAACCAGTGGGATGGCTCAGGCAGTAACATCTGTGGCCTGCATTCAGGAGGTTGCAGGTTCAATTCCCTTGGCTGACATTTCTGACCTTGGATTTGCTCGGAATTTCTTCCCAGGTCACTCAGGCAAATGCTGGGAAGGATATTTATCTTACATCCCCTGAGCTTCATTCCCTTTCATTTCATTCTATCTGGTCTTTCTAGGTTGAAAGCATCAGCAGGATCTCCAGTAGGATGTGCTGTGGTGGAGGTTGCGTTCTGGAAACAGGGTGTTCAGTTGAGAGGAGGTCCCCCGATTGGCAGATAACAGTTTGTTACTTGTAAGATGTGTAGAGTAACTTATTTCTGACATAGCTTCTGTAGTAATTATAGGACATCACACAGGTTTTTAAAATAATTAATCACTTAAAAGACGTGAAGGAATACTCTGAGCAGCTCTTTCAGACTGAAGTAAGTCGACAACATTGCATTGGTTTGGTCAGAGAACTGACCTGGTTTGTGGATGTAAACAGGTTGGGCGCTTTTGCTTTCATCTAATGTTTTGGGAGCTAATGCTTGTGACCGGCCTACACTCACACAGTAAACACAGAAGGACAAGGCAGGGTATCTGTTTATGTTCTCAAGATGCACTGTTACAGTGCTTTTTTATGTACTGAGCTAGGGAATGTGAAACCCACACAATCTGCAGTGTTGCCAGCTTGTTTTCGACAAAACTAAAATATCTCCGTAGGAAATTGTCAGGGACAAAAACATAAGATACAAAATGTGTTCTAAATACCAAGATCTCCACTGGTTTAAATTAATGCAATGACTTCACTTCCACCCAGTATGTATCTCAAAGATTTTTGGATATATGGATTGAGTCACCTAAAACTTCCATCACAAATATCCCTGAAAAAAAGTATGAATTAAAAATGACTTTTACAAGCATGAAAGTAAGAGAGGGATTCATTTAAGTGGATGACATAGACTATTGAAAATATAAGTAAATATGATTGTCAACATAAACTTATGGTTATTATTATTTATTTATGCCAACAAACTTACTGTTGGTGTTTTTAAACACACAAGCCGCCTGTGGGCAAGGTTTGAGAGGTAGAACTGGGACTTAAAAATTCAATGCCACCACTGGGATTTGAACCACAGGCCTTCCGCTTACCAGGCAGCTGCTCTAACCATTGAGCTATTGTGACAAACTACCAGAATGACATTAAATTCTCAAACCAGTTCGTATTTCTCCTGGTAAACCACAAAGGCAGTCTCACAGCAGAAACAAATTACCCCAATAGTGACTTACTATTGATAGTACTTTATGTCCCATGATTTAATTTAATTTAATGCCATTCTGGCAGTTTGTCACAATAGCTCAATGGTTAGAGCAGCCGCCTGGTAAGTGGAAGGTCTGTGGTTCAAATCCCAGTTGTGGCATTGAATTTTTAAGTCCCAGTTCTACCTCATAAACTTATGGTTTTTTAAAATGGAAACCTTGTATTATTTTTAATGCAATTTATAACATGGAAAAGTACATTAAGAGTGACATCTGTTGCATCACGATAGGTTAATTACATCCTGAGAAACCGTTACATGAATTTGATGCTTGAGCACTGAAAAGATACCTATACTTTTATCACCTTTCTTGTTCTTTAACTAAAACCTTCTGTTATTTCCAGCACAATTAATAACAGCAAAAATAAGATTAAGATCGGCTTTTGTCACATAGTAATATGCCAATCACCTAATTATTAACTTCAACATGAAATTTGCACTTGAGATTCAACAATCCACTTCAACCCCAGAATGTGCAACTGATGTGTGTTTCATTTTATCTTAAGTGTCACCTTCACATCATAATTTCTCAGGATGTAATTAATCCATTGCAATGTAACAAACACCATTTTAATGCTATTTTCCACATTATCAGTTACATCAATACTAAAATAGTTTCTCTGTTTAAAATAAAATATAATATTATGCTGAAAAACATATTTGCTTGCATCTTTTAATATCTTGATAACTCTCCCAGTCAGGTTGGTGAGACCTGTAAACCAACGACAATTGTGGTCCTCCAAACATTCTGGGGATTGTGAGAGAGTGATGTGACTGCCAAAATGTAAAAGTATGGTACTCTCTAAAAAAGTGGTTACTTTTAGTGCTAATTCTCTTTCTGTCCTCTATGTGATCTGCAAGAGGAAATGGACGAAAACCACTTTCAACTATGCCCGACCAGATCTAGCGCCCCATCCATCAGTGAAAAATATTGGAGAGAAAGAGGACTAATGACTTCATTGTCAGAAATCCAGCGTTAGCCAACAACAACATATTTTAATAGCTTATAGGCCTGTATCATCTACTCTAATGAGCCTCTTCTCTGCCTCCATTCTGTGAAAGTTGTTTCTCAATTCATATTTTTGTTTCAGAGCTATTTTTGGTGGAAAATTTAAGTGACTGATCTGGTATAAATTGAGAATAACATAGGTGCTTTCACTTTAGAATAATAGCCAAAAATACATTTCTAAAGACTGATAGTAGATTCATGCAAAGTTACAGACAGAACAAAACCATAATGGAATAGTATTGAATATATTTTTATTACATAGATATTACTGACATACCTGATCCTTATCCTTAGCTATAACTTGAAGTACACTAAAACCATTTGGGAGATTCTCAACAATGCTGATATTATAGAGATCCACTTGAAATTCTGGTAAGTTGTCATTGAGATCAAGCACTTCAACTTCTACTCGACAAAATCCTGTCTTAAGTGGATTATCCACCTGGGATGCTTGTAATTGCAGAACAAATGTATTTCGGGATAAAGAATATTCTTCATCCAAATCAATCTCTTTCTCAAGGAAGAGAGCACCACTTTTAGGATCTACTGAAAAAAGATTTCTTTCATTCCCAGAAATTATGTCATATTGAACAGGCACATTAAGAGCCGGATCCTGGTCATAAGCAAATATTGGCGGTGTGAATTCCAACTCCTGGTGGATTCTTTTACCCTGGAAAAATGAAAACAACTCTATTGTTACAGGTTCACTGTATCACTAATTCCACTTAAATTATTATTTGAATTCCAGAATTTCAACTAGATACAAAGTGATAAAGGTTCTTGCAATCAATTTTAATGAATGATAAAAATAAATAGTTTGTCTCTAGATAGTAAAGTGAATTGGACGAGATTTGAGAGCTCACTTGCTCTCAATCTCAACCTGATGCCGACTGCTGGAACATGGTGTCAGCATGTTGGAGATAGCAATGCTGTCGTCCTCTGGTGTCTTTTCCAGGAATTTCTTGCTGAGATTGTCACTTTCGGACAACTCAAAGTTAAAGACTGTGTCTTTATATTTATTTTCTTTATTTTTCATAATGAGTATATTTTTCTATGAATGTATTTTTCATTCTGAAAAATAAAGACAGAGTCTTCAAATTTGAGTTGTCCCAAAGTGGCAATCTCAGCAAGAAATTCCTAAAAAAGAAATGGGGGTGACAGCATTGCGATCTCCAACAAGACAACACCACATTCCAGCAGTCAGCATGAGGTTGAGAAGGACAGCAAGTGAGCTCTCAAAACATGTCCCATTTTTAAGAAGTAAGTGATGTAATGTCAGTAAATCCGATTCACTTTACCATCTAGATATTGTTCACATAACTGTTTGCAGAATCCTCCAGTAAAGTAGTTTATATAGTTTGTCTTATTATCAGGCACAGAAATCCTTAAGCATTAAAGCCAGAATTAAATGAAATAAGGTTGAACTGTCATTGGACTATAGGCAAGGAGGGTGCAGTAACAAACCAAACCCCATTGTCGTATAGTCTTTTGGTATTAGCAGACAGCACTCAAACCAGTTCTTATTGCCTATCATTGATCCTGGGCCTCTGGTATCTACACTCAAACCATTATTGCTACAGCATTCTTTGTGATAATGGTCTGAGTATAGTTAACTTGAAGTCAACTGCTTAAGAATTCCTATATGTGCTCATTATACAAAAAACGTTTGTAAAAACATTATATGACAAATTTCTAGTCAAGTTAATGTTTAAGTGTTTATTAGTGTTTATGATAATGTTATATTTTCTGATATTAATGTGAAAAATAATGTTTTAGCCTACATCTGTGTTATGTGACTGATTATTTTATGCTTGTTTATATTATTATTATTATTATTGAAATGAAACTGTAACTTATATGTATACATGTCACTATCTTAGAATCTAAGTATAATTGTGCATTTTACTCTGTATAGCCTATATGCTGAATATGCTCAAGAGCATACAGTTAACATAAATAAATAATAAAAAAGTATTTTAATGATTGTAAGGCATTCAAACTTCTCTTCACAGCTTCATGTAGGAGAAACAATGAATGTGTTAAAAAGTGTGCACACTTGTGGGTGGTTCAAGAATTAACAGGAAAGCACTTGGAACTTTAGACCTATGGGGTTCAAAACATCTACCCCAAAGTTGTGTTATGCTCATTAAATTGTTTATTTGGCCGCAACCTGCAAATTACGAGAAAGCATACATTATAATGATTGGAGAAAGGACAATTAAAATAATAAAGCATTATTATGCAAACAATAGTATAAACTGATTCTTTCTCTGTTAGTAACTGTATGAAAGTTCTACGACAAATAATTGCAACAAAATTTATAAGGTTCATTCCATGTTTCCAAAGCATTTATTTAAGTGTGTAGCAGAATATTAAATGTGTGTGCATGAGCTATGAGATGTCAGTTTCAGGGTGTATGTAGCGGGAACAAATAAAATTGAACAAACTGGCATGGGCAAAGGTTCTTTTTAAATAAAGTTCAGTTTTCACCAAATATTTGTTTTTATTTAAATTAAGATGATTTAATTAACAAGTTAATTCTTTCACAACTGCTTTTTTGAAACCAATGTCCAAAACTATTCAGTCACTTTTTCTGTGGAAATATTTTTAGAATTTGTTTCTGTACAAAATTTTCTATGCATCCCGGTCACTATAAATTATTAACTCTCACTTTACTTGCAAAATCCATTACAAACTGCTTTTTGTATACACACTCACTCGTTGTTGTTCAGTTTTCTCACTTCCTATTTCCACAACTTTTATGCATTTTATTCACAATAATAGTTTACTAATTATATGTTTATGTAAGCTCCCATGGCCAATTTTAAGATTATCTTGGTCCATTGCCTCCAGTGTAGACTGTGTCAAAGTTAGACCGACAAACTTTTAAACCAGAGAAATGGCTGACATCTTTGCGAGAGTATGACAGAATAGGGCAGGCCCATGCACTCTTTGTGTTAATCGCAATGAACGTGCATTCCAACATTTACTTTGAATAGTAAAGCTGTGATTAACTGTAAACAATGAGATGTTTGTGTTTTGTTTGTGTATTCTGTGTTTGTTTCTTGGATTAAGATTGCATGCCTTACTAAAGTAAATGCTATACTAATTTGCATTGTTGATTTTGCCATAAATACCTAAACTGGGTGGGAGGCAGTAATCTATGACATTAGCTTGTCTAGCGCTTAAACGAAATACCACAGCAAAAACTTTCCTTAACAAAATGTGTTTAAAATAATGTTATCTATCAGGTTCTGAAGTTTGTTGGTCTAATTTTTGGATACCCTCTCTCTCTCTCTCTCTCTCTCTCTCTCTCTCTCTATATATATATATATATATATATATATATGTGTATATATGTGTATATATGTGTATATATATATATATATAGCTCAATGTTTAATACGCATATTTAATGCTTATTGTATGCATGTTTAATGTTTATTAGAATGTATAAAAGTACAGCCAGCATTGATGTGTATATGGAATAGTAAAGATGAAATGATTGTTGTTGCTATGTGTGGTAACCAAGAAGGATCAATAATCTTTGTCAGTGCATGTCATACAAAAACAATGCCTGTTCTATGCAAATAATCGGTAAATTATTATTGTAAATAAAAAGCATAAAAGAAGTAGAAATAAGAAGTGAGAAAAATGAACAATATGCAAGTGATGGCATATACAAAAAACGATTTGTAATGGAATTCTGAGGATACAAGAGTGAGTAAAGTGAAAGTTAATAATTTACCATGAATGGGTTGTATGGGAAAATTTTGTGTGGAAAAGAATCCTAATAACATTTCCTCAGAGAAAACGAGCAAATAGTTTTGGCCATTGATTTAAAAAACCAGTTGTGAAAGAATTACATTGTTAACTAGATAAGGTAAAATAATATATTTATTCACCAAAAGAATTATACAAATTCAAAGGTTGACATCAAATAACAACAGTGCATTTTTCTAGTATACAACTTATAATTAGTATGAACAATTTAACAAAAACTTTAAACTAGTTTAGGAAAAAGGAGTGATCATGAATTCATTAATACTGCAGAACAGGTGAACTGAAAGAAGATTTTTAACTTTTTGTTAAAGCTGTTTTTGATTTAAGAATTCCCAGTTACCAGGTAGCTTGTTGTATAGAGATAATCCTTGATTTGACATACTTTGAAAACATATTTTATTGCTTTGGTGATTGAGATACAAGTTTTGTGATTCCGTGGTTATAGGAATGGTAGACAGATTTCCTGCTAAAATATGATAGTCTTTTAAATGAAAACAACAGCTTCAAAAATGAAACTAGAAGTTAATGGTTATATACGGAACTCTCTGAACACTGGTTCTGTTTCATGCTTTTCAAGATGCCTTACGTAGTATGAATATATCTATTGATTTAGTTGAAGATCACCAGAAGATTATGCTATAGGAAAGTAACAAATGTGTGCATCCAAAATAGACCACTTTTAAAACTTCAGAAGATGATCTATAACTAAGGATTCTTATTGCATAGCTTAATTTGTTGAGCTTTGTGTTTACAAAATGTATGTGAGTCTTCCATATTAAATCAGCATCAATCCATACTCCTAGAAACTCTGTGGTGTCCGTTTGCTTGATTTTTGAATTTCCAATGCTAACATTCAGATCAAATTGTTGGTTTATTACTCGAAAGCTAAAATGCAGGCATACAGTTTTTTCAACATTTAAGAGTAGTTTATTATTCTTTAGCCATGTACTCAACTTCACATTTGCCCTGCTACTGTCATCTTGGAGAATATTTAGGTCTTTACCTCTGAGTGCAAAATTTGCACAACAAACAGAACAGAATTTATATGTGATAATTCAGTTCAGCAGGTGTTTATGCAAAGATTTGGTCTTAACACCTCTTCTAGTATAACTATAACATTCATGGATAGTACAATCAGATCCGAATGATCGGGCTGTCTCTGTAAAGAAAAGAGCCCTGGAGGACTACATGAGTCAGATGTGAATGTGGACAGTGTCAGAATGGATTTTTTGTATATATTTTTGTAGCGGGCAAGTCAGAAACGAACAATTCCTGTAGTGACAGAGTGGAAGATGTTAAGAAAATGTTCCACCACTGTCTGCAAACCTACCTGAGTTGAGATGGAGGATCATTACTACAATAGTATCAGCTACACGATACATACATTAGTGTGGCAAGAAATAGACTATTAGTTGGAATATGTTGTGCCACAAATGAATCCCATATTGAACATTCATCAGTGCATAAAATTATACTAGTCCAGCATATTTTTATGAGAAAGGAAGTTGCATAAAATTATACTAGTCTGCATACATGTTATAAATTGGGCTGCATACAGAAGTAACACCAAAATTCTTTACCTTCTTACAGATGTGATTATTGGTAGAACTTCACTCACGGCTGCTTTACTGTTACAAAGTATTCCAAAACTTCATCATATCATTTTGGATCCTCTTACCATTGTAGCAGTACTTTCTCAATTGACATGACTGCAAGGGAAGATGGTGTCTTGACCCATAGTATTTTGGCAGTAGGTTCTCATCCTGTTAAATGCTGAGTACAGTTTGTCTAAACGTCATGACACTCTATATGCGCGAGTGAGGGGAAATGCGTAGAAGTGGTGAGAGTGGTGGGGGGAGCAAGTGACTAGAAGGTTATCAGAACTTGGAGGCAGCCACATATACAAAGCATGAACTTATCACTCTCGCGGCAGTTGGAAGACTGACTCCCACTTCTCTTTTCTGCAAGTGGACTGCTCAGTGCTATTATGCATCTTTGATTCGGGAGTGGGGGAATGCCAGGACGATTTGGACAAGCTGTAGCTTGTTTCAACACTTGTGGTTGGCACAGGTATTGTGGCAAATAAGCACAATATTGGAAGGACATTTGTAAATATCTTCATTAACAATTGAAGCAGTAGCTCCTGAAGCGCTGAAAAGTTCTGGTAAATCACAGCAAAAGCAAAATCTTATTAGTTCATTTTTAAGACTCTCATTGTTAAAGCATTCACAGAAGCTATTCAATAGTGATGAAAATGCAACAGCAGGAAAGCTCTTGGAGAAAGATTTAAAAACTGTATCATATTACAATTTAAGAAATGACAGTTTTCGTAAATCTTTAAATTTTACTTTTATTTGTGTTGTCCAAGTATCAATGGTATTAAGATGCAACTGACAGAGATGAGATTTTAATTTCAGTCTCAAAGCATGTTCTCTTGATTCCAGCGTCATTAGCAGCTGTCCTAAATGTTGTTCATAAGCTGTATCACCCCTTGATCTGTTCAGCAACTTTATTATTTTCTTTACATGGTTAGCACAGTAATTGATATTGTTAGCTTTCATTTGGAGAATATCAAACAGAATGCTAGTTTCTGAGAACACTTGACTGAAAATCAAAAGTATGAGGATGAGTTCAAACTTCTCTAGTAAACAAATATATCCACTTGCTTCTTTGATTGTGGTATCATTCTATTTCCTTAAATTGTCTTCTAACATTTCAGTAAACACTGCCAGAAGACTTTCCCCAAACAGTGTCCAAAGCATAACATGTTTTCACTTTCACTCATTCTTGAAAAAGTATATTATTCTCGTTTAAACAAGGAATTTCATAAACTCACAGAATGTTTCACCAATACCAATACCACCACAGCCACACTAATAACACAAAGAAACGTCAATAGATGGCAGTAACAGTAAGTTAACTGGAGCGCTATCTACGTGTAAGGGGTGAAATTCAAGGGTCCAGGGTGAAATTCATCATTCATTAGGTTGCATTAAACCTAATGTTAACAACTATGTGTGTGATTCATGAAGCTAATGCTTTCATGCCTCACATGAGCACCTCTTGTTTAAAACCCATTAAAACTTGATCTTCATACAGCTCTCCGTCAAAAGCTGAAAAAACTGGGGAGGATATTCCATCCTTCCCTGCTCTGAGAAACCACCACTGACATTTGTCATTTGTGTTATAAATTTCACAGTTTTTCCTCTGTTAAAGTTATGATTCAAAATTATACTTTATACTGCAGAGAAAGCATATAAGCTTAAAGTCTCTGATCAGTTGTGTACACCCGTATTCTCTTATATATAGTACATAAACTTACCATCAAGGGGTAAAACTCTGTCACTTGTGTTCTATAGACATCCTGTGTAAATCTTGGACTGAGATCATCATTATCTTGAACAGATATAAAAATACTGGTAGATGAGCTTCTAGGTGGGGAACCTCGATCCTGAGGGGGAGAAGAATTACAATTTAGTAATTTTACCTGCTATTTAATATTCATTTTTTACTGTAAGTGAGAAAACAGAACAAATTTAAGTAATTGTCTGCAAAAACATATTGAAAACAGAATATTCCTTAAATTAAACCTAGTTTTTCTTATCAACATTCAATTCTTTAACTAATTTCTAATTTTTAGCTCAAAAAATTTGCATCCCTAAATGTGCATTACAGAAAAATGCAAGATGTTCAGATTTTCATATGCAGTGGTCACTAGTTAAGCTATATGACTGATGGGTTCAAATGCTGTGGATAACAAATTTCTGTGCAGAAATCATTCCTTTTTCCAAGCTTTTGCCAGATGCTTAGCTATCTTTCTTGTTTTGTCCTTAGAGTCAAGCACGGAATAATAAACTAATACACAATAGTGTGCCTTCAATATAAAGCACTAGCAAAGAATCACAGCACTCCAAAGTGGTGGTAAGGGATCAAGACTAAAAAAATCCTTGCACAAGAGAAGTGACTACTGTCAATTTCTCCATACCATCCTAGCTGCCAGTGTTCAGCTGATCACCTGAGCTTTGCAACATAAGAGCATCTGATCAATAGAGAAGAGGTAATAGGTTAGAGTGGAAATAAAGCTGCTTATAACTATACCAGATAGAAGAGGTTTAGATTTCATGCTATAAATCAGACATATACTTTGTAGTGTTGCTTCAGGGTAACCAGGTAAAGAAGAAAAAAAAAGAAAATTTTCAACTGTAGTGATGAAGAGACATTGACGTTTCGGGAGTGTACATCTCTCCCATCATCAGGATGATGAAACGTCGATGTCTCTTCATCACTAAACCTGGCTCGAAGCCCAAAAGCATCTTGAATATAGCTTTGGCCTGATTTATTCCAAATTAATTTCACTGAAAAGAACTTGAGATTACATGCAAATGTTTTTTAATTTCACGAACATTTGTTAATAAATAGCAGCACAGTTACCCAGAGAATTTAGCAAGATCTGATGGAAAATACATATTTGGATCATTGGAAAGATTAAATAGCATAGAGATGCCATTTGGTGTGGGTACACTGTTACAACGGCTATCATTTATATTCAAAGTTTAAGCCAACAGGCCAATAGGGTTAAAGCATTTTGGAGAGGACAAATCAGAAGTCAGAAGAAGTTGTATAAGTGGGAGAAAAGTGACATAGCCTGTCCAGACATATCTAACATTATAGTGAGTGAAAATAAGTGCTGAGATAAATTACTTGCAGAATTCTCAGTAACTGGAAGGGTTGTTTTCAAGAAATTCATGTGTGTTCATTTTGAAATTTGAACCTTTAAAATACCATACTCCTATCAACAACAGATCCACAACAAGATCCTACACTCCTCGAAATCCTTATAGGCGGACCCTGAGAAAAAGATAGAACCCTCCTCGCCTAACCTACAATCGTTGAAGGACAACATGGGACATCAATGCCAACAAGCTTGGGTAACTAGTGGCAGCAAACATCAACAACATGTCTCACCAACTTGGAGCTATAGGCACTTAAGTTTTAATGAGCACAATCAGAAAATTTATAACTCTTTTTCTTTTCTTTTTTTCTTTTACTTATGGAAATCTAGATAATTGGCAGCAGCCCACTTTCTCTTGGAACTAGATTGGAAGAATTACATGTGACAAATAAGGTCAGGTCTACTGCAAGAGTAGAATACATTCATTTACAATATCTCTGGCACATTTCTTTCTGCATTACAGTAATAACATAAAATTTACTAGAGGTGTTCTCAAGACAGTTCTTTTGTGTACAAGGGCAAATCAAAAAGTCTTTGCCCCTATTTTTTTTTTTTTTGGCCAAATGACGAATGTAAAACAAAAACCAACATACACATTCGAAGTAGTGGGCTTTTCATGGGTCAGTCCTCATAGAGTTTCCAGCTGCTGCCAATGCATTCAAAATGACAGGTGTGCTTAACATGTTCATGGCTTATGAGCAACGAATTGTGATCTGTTTTCTATGGAGTAAGGGACAAATGCCCATCGAGATCCACAGGAAAATGCAGCCAACATATGGGGAAAGGTGTCTTGCTTTGAGAAGTGTAAAATGATGGTGTACTGAGTTCAAAAATGGCCGTGAAAACCTGCATGACAATGGGTATGTGGGGAGACCACATGTCTGATGATAATATTGCCTGCGTGGATGCAATGGTGAAAACAGAGCAGCACGTGTGCATCAAAGACATTGCTCAGGAGCTCGACATTTCTTTTGGGAGCACTTTTGACATCATTCATGAGTGCTTAAGACACAGGAAAGTTTCATGTCGATGGGTTCCTAAGCAGTTGGATGACATGATCAAAGGCAAGCTTCTTTGAATCATCTGCAACAATATGCCAAGGAGGGTGAACATTTTCTGGATCGTATTGCACTGGTGATGAAATGTGGGTACTGCATTACATGCCAGAATCAAAACAGCAGAGTATGGTGTGGAAACATCCACAGTCCCCTATGAAAAATAAATTCCGTACTGCGCCATCTGTTCATAAAGTGATGTTAATGGCATTCTGGGATTGTTATGGACCGCTTGTGCTGGATTTCATGCCATGAGGTGCCATCATCAATGCCGACAGATATTGTTCCACATTGTCACTTCTGCGGGCTGCAATCAGAAAGAAGTACTACAGGATTGTCAATGTTGACAACATGATCATCCTCCATGACAATGCGAGACCATATGTGGCAAACAAGACCTTCAGTAAGCTAAGGAACTTTCACTGGGAGTTTCTAGAGCATCCACCATATGGCCTGAATCTTGCCCCTAGTGATTTCCATCTTTTCAGTCCACTGAAGAAGTTCTGGCAGGACAGCAATTCACTTGTGACAACGAAGTCAAGACAGCAGTGTGACAGTGGTTCTGTAGTCAGAGGGCCGACTTCTACCACAGCAGCATTGCAAAATTAGTGCTGTGATGGGACAAATGTTTGAACCAGCATGGGGACTATGTGGAAAAATAATGAAAGGTACAAGGAATAATATCTACACGTTTAGTTGGCTGTATCTTATTTTACCAGAAAAAAATAGGGGCAAAGAGTTTTTGATTTGCTCTCATATTTTGAATGAAATTAACTAAAGCTGAAACATGCTTTTTTAACTTTGAGTGCACAAATAAAACCAAAATAATTTTTTTTTTATTTAGACACTTATGCACTCAATGTAAAAGTCAAATGGGTACAATACTTTATTACTAATAAATACAAAGAAGTTAGGATTTTATGGACACATCAGTGAGAATAAATAAAGTAAAAGAGGTATTTTTCTTTAACAGTTTAAAAAATGCAAATAAATTATTTTATTTAGAGTTTTAATAAAAAAGACCAACAACTAAACTATGTTATTGCCCTTTAAACATTAAATAAATGAAAATTGATTTATATAAAATGTTGTTTGGTAGTGTTTAACACCTGCTTTTTTTTACATGTGGCATTGCAGGTAGTGACACCAATGATACATAAAATGAAGATGGAGCGCTGGTGGAATGAGATGGCAGGGGAATCTGGAGAGTCTTGAAGGAAACACACCCCAGTGCCACTGTAAAATGTTGTTAAAAATATTCATCTTGAAGATGTGAATGTCTGATTGTGAAGAGGCAAGAGGCACAGAGGCCACCACAATTCTGGGTGGTCAGTCATTCAGTCATTGTAAGTTCAACGAAAATTATGATTTGCAGAAAAACAAAATATAGTGGTGTGGTTGTCTTTTTTTTTTTTTTAGGGGGGCGGAGGGGTTCCCATTCACAAATCTGTGCTTTAACGACCTTGATCACCTGTGGTGGTGACTTCATTCATCTGGACGGAGAATATATACACCCCCCACTCAGGGGAAACTCATCGCTACCTGAAAAGGGGCATAGAGTAAGCATGACTGAAAGCTCGAGTGACTGTATAAATATCTCATGGCTGGTAAATCACAAAGCTCTAATTAATAATAATCACTGTGAAAGCTTCAAATCTTACAGAATGTTGAATTATTGAGAGTTGAATTATCGGGGTTCTACTGCATAAGAACATGTAGTAATATACTTCTTAACACTCATAGGCTTACCAGATGTCTCAAATCTATATCACATCAAGGCTTGAATTTGTACAATAATCTTGCAGATAGTGTTAAAGAATTTCAGAGGTAGAACTGGAACTTAAAAATTCAATGCCACAGCTGGGATTTGAACCACAGACCGGGAGAAATATGAACTGGTTTGAGAATTCAATGTTGTTCTGGCAGGTCGTCACAGTAGCTTATTGAATTTTTAAGTTCCAGTTCTACCTCTTAAACATTGCCCACACACGGCTTGTGTGTTTAAAAACACCAACAGTAAGTTTGTTGGCATAAATAAACAATAGTGTTAAAGAATTTTATCACAAAAGTTTTACGCAGTTGTAAAACGATATTATTTTAAGAAATTAACCATTTACTGTAAATTATTATATGAATATAAAATTCTAGTTTTCTAATCATGTAAACTATACTAATCCCAGTAAATAAGCCATCAATCTGGTTAATTATAAATTAATGCGTGAACCATCAAATTCAATTAAATCTATAGCATTGAACCATAGTTACTTTTTTGAAGATACTGTGCTTACTTGTTTGTTTCATGAATCCTGTTAATCAAAGGGATACAGCCCAGCTCAAAAGGAAGCCTGATGACTGCCTTCAAGACCAAGATTAGTGTTAATTGTATTGTCATATTGTATTCCACCTGGCCACAAGAAAGCTAATGAGTTAGTGAAACACTTTGCTACTGTGGTATGATTTACTGAGTCAAGTACTTAAATATTCAAGAGAAATATGAGAGTTGTCTGCTTTCATTGCCTCACTTACAGCATCACAAACACATTTTCCTGCTGCATCTGGTATCTTATCTATTGAAATTCATTTTGTTTATGTGTGTGTGTTCCAGTGTATTTGTATTTTAGAACTTGTATTCTGGAAACAATATGGTACAGTTGACCCTCGTTAATTCCAAATTGGATAAACCAAAAACCTGGTTACTACATACTATGTGCTCAGTCCCTGCCAAATTACATTGAAAATTTACTGCTTAAACCAAATTTTGGATAATCTGTACTACAAGCTAAAATTTGGTCCCCTCATTACATATTCCACATCTTATTCTTTATCTAAACTAATATGTAGGTATGTTATGCTACTATGCACTGCAGTATTTTTCATCATGCATTTCACATAATTTTTCTCAATGCATATGTACTGCACTGTAATTTCTCAACAATGCCCAGTTGCTTGATTGCTGCTTATGTGTTACTCCTGCATAAGACACAAGGGTGGGGGAAAGTAGGGGTTGGACAGCAGACTGCATGTGACTTACAAAAATGCAGAGAGGTCTCTGTATCTGTTTGATTATGAATTTTCACTCCATCAGTCACAATATGCTGCCAAAATGGAAATGTGCTCATAAGGTTGTCACACTAAAACAAAAGCAGCAAAGTTTTATGTATGATTGACAGTGGAGAGAAGGTTAAAGAACTGATACAGAACACTAAATCCTGAAGTTTACTGTCTCATCGATTATAAGTTCAAGACAGAAAATAGGCAAACTGTTCATTTAGCAGCATTAGCAAGAGCATGAGGCCAGTCAAACATGAAGAAATGGAGTATTCCCTGTTCAAATGGTTCCAACAGATGCATTCACAGCAAAGTACATAATCATATAGAGGTAGTTTATATTTTTTCTTAGAGATCATGAAAATAGAGCACCCTGTTCATTGGTATTTATAACAAGAGAAAAAGTGAACTCAACAGTCATATTTTGTCTTTTCAGATAATAAGGAAAACATACATATTTTTACAAAACCTTGTTAATTCAAACTTTGTTGAACAAAAATGGCTACATTTTGCTCCCTTGGATGAGGGTCTACTCTACATAAATTTTACACACTATTAATGTAGAGCCATCCCAAATCAGTTTATCCCAAATACACATTAAAAACACTAAAAACAAAATTCACAAAAAAAAAAATTAATCTCTGTTAAGAGCACAACAAATTGAAAAATATAACTTACAGATGCCACAATGGTCAGCACAAACTCCTTATCCCCTCCATCATAATCAAGTGGCTGCCTCAAAACTAATACTGCTCGATGGCTGCTTTCTAATGCAAATTTATTTGTTGTGGCCCCATCAATAATGGAGTACTGAACATCTGAATTTGGTGTGTTTGGTTTGTCACTGTCAATAGCATGAATCCCACGGAACACAGTAAGCCCTGCAACAAAAAGGCCATATTATTTCTTTGGGGTACACATAACATATTAAGTATGCTCAACATATTTTGTATGGTTATACAGTTCTGTACTGCGCTCCTGGAAGCTTTTAGTGTTTAACATCTACTCTTTCTACATGCAGTACCACAGGTGGTGACACATGCGATAGAGAAATGGAATTATAATTGAGAAAGGAAATTTGGCAAGGAAGCTTTCTAGGCCTAAGTTCAGGGTACCATCCTCAGCATTTGAAGTTATGAAGATTGAGGAAAACTTGGAAAAATCCTGTCATTGGGGGACATTCCCAGTAGGATTTGAGCTGTTCACTACAGTGCCTTAATTAACCAATCTACCCCTGCTGGTGCTACCAGAGTAGTAAAACACTAGCATTTACATATTTTAATGGCATTGTTTTAAATACTCAGATTCACCATTTCAGTTTTGGACAGGTCAGAAACTGTAAACTGTAGCTCAGAACATATTAAAATCAATTTGGAACTTTTCTTTCTGATAAATCCTTGAAAACATTAACATAAAATGCTACTTGGATAAACTTGGATTCAATTCAGATTGAATTACTTGACCAAACTTCTTGAACAAAGACCTTTTATTTTTGCCTTCTATAGATAAGGGAGATAAAGACCTATTTTTCTATTTGTATTGCTTCCTCTATCAGCTGCAAACCTAATTATAGAATTCTGAAGATGTTATTATTTCCATGTGTTTGTACTTATGAAGTCCTAGTCCTGACAAGAGCTATGCATTCTCAACTCAAAAAAAATGTACAAGTACATGTAATACAAGAAGTGAAACAGGCTCATGTATCTTAAACCATAATACAACCTTATTTACACCTAGTTTTGAACATAATGCAGTATCATTATTTAACAGTTGATCTGTAATAAAAAGTCAGACAAAATGTACAAACTGGTTCTAAAACACTTTTAATGGAAGGCTGTTGTTACTCAATATAGGAATATCCAAATCTACTTTTCCACAGCAATAAATTTTAAATTTATCCAATTTGTAAATATTTATGTACTGTTTTTTTCTTTCACATATATTCATTTAATTTTAATAGGGTTATTGTTTGCAATGACTGCCTCCGTAGCATGCTTGCCTCTGGTGCGGAGAACCCGGGTTCAATCCCCGGTACCAGCATGGGGATTTTTCCCCCGCTGGGAGGTCTGGCATGGGGTGCTAGGTCCCAGGGGGCCAATTGAGGAGCTACTTGATGGAAAAGTAGCTGCTCCAGGTTGAGAAGGCCACATAACTGGCTGGGAGGGCTCGGGACGCTGACCACATACCACCCTCCAGTACTGCACCCCACCAATGATGCCTGTAGTGAGCAGAGGTGGGGGACACAGTGGCTGGGTGGTAAGCCTTGGCCCTTCATGGGTTGTTGCACTGGGGTTTACTTTACTTTTACTTTTATTGTTTGCAATTCAAATACCTCATACACAACTTCTTGTTTGTAATTTTCTTAGTATATAAGACTGATGAAGCCAATATCCTGTATAAGATTCAAATGGTGAATAACCTGATATGATATGAACAATTAGGCTCTTGACCATCCCCACTGAAAGACAGACTTTGGATTCTCATACTATTAACTATTGGGTAGTTCTTTGTAATGGCAGTGGTGTATTTTTAGAACAATTTTGTAGTGCATGAGATCATAAATAATCTTCAGTGGATCATTCCACATAAAACTGCACTGTGCATTGGAGAGGCTCAATTATGACACTTTTGGGGGTACCTACAGTAGAATTCCGATAACTCAACTCTCGATAATGCGACATTCCATGTAACTCAATAACACTTTTTTTTTGTTTTAATCCTTTTTTTTTATTTTTATAATCCACTATGCAGTATAAACAGTATAGGTAACTTTTAATTAGTGTACATTTACCATCTACCACATTCTTCCTCGCAGTAACAAAAGGGCTGACAGTGTATACATCATTGATATCTAGTCAGAACATAAGCAGCCCGCAGACCCTTGTCAGGAAATCAAAAGCTTGCAACTAATAATGTGGACACATAGAACAAAAACTTGTTTGGAACATTTATTGCTTTACCCAGTATATACATGGAAAACTAAACTTCCAGTTACATTTTTCTGGTTACAGTAATGTTTCTGAAATTTCAGGCTTACTGTTAGTGTTGTGTTAGGTTTGTACCAGTGAAAATGTCGAACGAGAAGAAAAGAGAAGTTAACATGACAGTGGAAATCAAATTGGATGCGTTAAAAAACCAGATAAAGGAGAACATATTAATATGTAATACATTTTAGAACATTTTATACTTTTCTGTTTCCTATATTGTGCTAGAACATGTATTTATGTGATTTGCAGTATTATGTCATGAGCTGTGAATAATAGGTTCCTTATTCCATGAAACTCAACATTTTGATAACTTGACACCCTCTCAGTCCACATTAGGTCGAGTTATTGGGATTCTACATTATAATGCAAATAAGGTCTATCATTGCATAGAGTCCTTGCCATGTTTCAAGTTATGTAATTGTCATGTTTATGAACATAACTGTAAAGTACTAAATGTACAATAAATTCATCATCAATTAAAAAAAGCATGCAAATGAACAGATCTATCTAGTACATGTACGTAGATCTAGGTAATACTTGACACTAAGTTATTATTATTATTATTATTATTATTATTATTATTATTATTATTATTATTATTATTATTATTATTATTATTATTATTATTATTATTATTATTATTATTATTATTATTATTATTATTATTATTATTATTATTATTATTATTATTATTATTATTATTATTATTATTATTATTATTATTATTATTATTATTATTATTATTATTATTATTATTATTATTATTATTATTATTATTATTATTATTATTATTATTATTATTATTATTATTATTATTATTATTATTATTATTATTATTATTATTATTATTATTATTATTATTATTATTATTATTATTATTATTATTATTATTATTATTATTATTATTATTATTATTATTATTATTATTATTATTATTATTATTATTATTATTATTATTATTATTATTATTATTATTATTATTATTATTATTATTATTATTATTATTATTATTATTATTATTATTATTATTATTATTATTATTATTATTATTATTATTATTATTATTATTATTATTATTATTATTATTATTATTATTATTATTATTATTATTATTATTATTATTATTATTATTATTATTATTATTATTATTATTATTATTATTATTATTATTATTATTATTATTATTATTATTATTATTATTATTATTATTATTATTATTATTATTATTATTATTATTATTATTATTATTATTATTATTATTATTATTATTATTATTATTATTATTATTATTATTATTATTATTATTATTATTATTATTATTATTATTATTATTATTATTATTATTATTATTATTATTATTATTATTATTATTATTATTATTATTATTATTATTATTATTATTATTATTATTATTATTATTATTATTATTATTATTATTATTATTATTATTATTATTATTATTATTATTATTATTATTATTATTATTATTATTATTATTATTATTATTATTATTATTATTATTATTATTATTATTATTATTATTATTATTATTATTATTATTATTATTATTATTATTATTATTATTATTATTATTATTATTATTATTATTATTATTATTATTATTATTATTATTATTATTATTATTATTATTATTATTATTATTATTATTATTATTATTATTATTATTATTATTATTATTATTATTATTATTATTATTATTATTATTATTATTATTATTATTATTATTATTATTATTACTACTACTACTACTACTATTATTATTATTATTATTATTATTATTATTATTATTATTATTATTATTATTATTATTATTATTATTATTATTATTATTATTATTATTATTATTATTATTATTATTATTATTATTATTATTATTATTATTATTATTATTATTATTATTATGGTTGTTATATATAGTTTTTCTTTGCTTGCTTGCCTGCCTGGCTGCTTGCTTACTTATTCACAGACTCCTCACTGATTAACTCATTTACACAGTCACTAACTTACCTGTAGGAGTTAGTTCATCTACAGTAACATGGTATGGGGCATTTATAAATATGGGAGCATGATCATTGATGTCTTCAACATAAACTGTCACAGACAGGTATGAAGAAATCTGAAAGTAAACAAAAATCAAGTGAAGAAAAATGTATTCCTATTTCTTTTAGTGCAAAATGAACACAACAGTATATAATTACAAAACAATCTGTGAGCCAGATATATGTGGATACTTATTACTCCACTCACTTGAACTTATTGGTCAGAAATGTGTTGGTGGCACTAACCAATAAATGTAACTAACATGTGAGTAGTATATTAAGTGTCTATATTCGACTGAGTAATTCTTTTATAAGTATGATTTTAACATTATTGCTTATAGTGCCTCTGATTTTGTTGTAACAGTAGCACATATTCAAATACACATTTAGATTTTTAAGTTTAATAGTTTGTAACAATTCTTTAATTATAAGTAGGTCATTTTATGAATTCTGACTTTGGACTGGCTCATGATAAATGGAGAATGAAATCTAGAATGCGAAGCAAACCAATTGCCTTTTATGAATTACGTGTATACAAACCACAAGTGATGCTTTCCATGTCTAACAGTAGTGGAATTGCCAATTTGCCAAGCAATGCAGACAAATTTTTTGGGGGTTAGTTATAGTTAATAATTTGAAATGGAATAAACATGTAGAAAGATTAGCAACAAAATTAATTAGGATATATATATGTGTGTGTGATAAAACAGGTTGCTCAAAAGTACATTACACTTTTATACACTCATATTTCAACTATGGGATCATCATCTTATGGACAACAGTAGGAAAGAAAAGGTCAAGAATGTTTAGGTTACAGAAAAGAGCAATAAGAATCATTTAAAAATTCCAAGAAAAAATGCATACATGCAAAAGTAGTTTTAAAAGACTCAGAATCCTCACACTACCCTGTTTATATATATCTGCAAAATGACCTTAGAAGTTCAACAATGACAAATGTATCACTTTATGGATGCATATTATTGTGAATTTGTTCCTTTGAATTAAACATAAATTAACGTACATTCATGTAATGTGCATATGACCCTTGCTCCGTTTCAATCATTTAAAAGAACTAATACATCTATGGATTCTCATTGTAAGAACAATTAGAGCATTATTATTGTTGTAGCACCAAATGTTGGTGGGTTCTGTCATGTGGTGTGACAGTGAGTGATTTCTTCTTTTAAAATACACATAAATTAATATGCACTCATGTATCATGCAAATTAAACTTTCACTTTCCCTATCCTTTGCAATAAAGAAATAAAGAAATATGACATGGAGTAGACGGTAGTAGACATCCCACTTAAAGGAACTAGTGGTGGGGGAACCAACTTGCTCGGAGGGTAAATGAAAAGTAGGTTAAATATAAGGGTTTAAAGTGGGGTCCCATTTAACTATAAATAATGTATGTAAACTACTGTTTCTGCCTTTTCTGAGTGTCTCACTTATTGGTCAATCATAACTGTGCTTCTTTGACTTGTTGGTTTGAATTACTTTTGGACATCTTCTGATGATGGGAACAACCATTTCCGAAAACATGTTGTGTATGTAAAACATAAGTGATGTCAGTGTTACTAATTCCAACTCAACATTAAGAAAATTCAAAAATATTTTGTTTAAAAATGCAGAACTTAAAACTAAATGTATTGAAAAAGTGTCAAATATGTATCCAAGATATTAGAACTCCTTTGATTCCATCAATTATTGTGACCATCCCTACACCCAACCCTTCAACTTACCGTATCTTCTCCATCGTTGTAGTCGCAAACCAGTCTGAATTTTAGTACATTCTGTGGAAGTTCACTATCGACTAAATCCTCTAGAGACTGTACTAGAATCACTGACACAAACTGATTGTTTACTTCTCGGTAAGCGAAGTAATTGGTATCCTCAACCTGAAAACAATAATATAAATCATCATTTGTCAATTAGAGCAGAGGAAGAAATACTAGTCTCAAAGTCAAAGGGTTAATGAAAGCAATTTTAATAAACTGTTCACTATGGTTGAAATGGAATAAGACTGAAAAATGTAATGCTTTCCATGTTTTTACTCTAACCAACTGAGTTAAACAGCTGCATACTGGTATGACATTAAATTCCCCAATGGACACACATCTTTCCCAGTAAAGCAAAGGCATTTTCAAAGTAAGTTTGAGATAACAGACCCTAATAGCCAGTTACACTATCAGAAGTATTAAGTCCCAGGCTTCACAGTTAAGCACTATTAAATGAGTCATCCAAGAAGTAATGAGTGTTTGGCTTTATATAATGTAATGTTTATTTTGATTTGGTAATTACAAGCAATTGCAATAGACTTTGTCAGTCTAGAATATTAAATAAATGTTATATACATCAGTGGCATAGCTAAGGTTTTGGCAGCCCCCCTGCAAATAAATTTTGGCAGCCCATGCAAAGAAATGGTGGGGTCTTACTTAAAAATGGAGATATTAAAATGTTGCATATTTACTCATGTAGAATAGCATGAAAGTGAAATAAACTTACCTAGTGATGAACTCTTTTTGGAACAAACAATTAGCGAATAGTTAAAGTAACACTCCATGATTACCAACACTAATGATTATTTTTCCTAAATAAACTATATACACTTGCTAAACGCATAATGCCCATTGGTAAAAAAAAATCGTTATCTGTCAATATTCTGGGTAACAAAGCAAACTTCTATTTATGGTACCTCAGATATTGCTCAGAAGCAATAACACAGACCTGGTTAGAACAATACATATGAATTTATGTTTGTACCTTATTACCAAATTCTAAAATAATCCAATTTATTGGTCAATCGACTAGATTTTCACATAGATACCCGTCGTACCTACTATGTAGTTTGTTCGCCTTTTATAACAACCGTATTGAATAAAATACCATGCTTTAATGAATTTATTTGTATGACTGTGAATGTTTTTGAGAGCATACACACTTGGAGGCAAGCTTGTTTCACACTTTTACGCAAGAAAGGATAGGAAAGGCTTACATGGTACACTTCTGTTGTCAGTACGTCATCAGTGAACTGTGTCAGTTCCAGCACTTCTTGCTAGCAATTTTCCATGGTTGAATTAAATATAAAATGCACTTTTAAAGAAAACTATTAAAGGCAGTCTGGGGGCCCCTAAAGATCAGCCCCCTCCCCCTTGTGGCGGGGTCTGCAGGGCTGCTATTTACCCCACTGATATACGTTTATATACATAAAAGAGCAATAATAAAACCTATATTTAAGAAAGGAGGCAGAAATGATATTAATAATAATTATAGAGGTATGAGCCTTTTAAATTCAAGTTTTAAAGTATATGCTAAAATTCTAACCAGACATCTAAATAAAATACTGGAAATATTATTGAAGAATGAATACCATGGATTCAGAAGACGTAGATTGTGCTTGGATTGTGTTTTTACAATATGACAAATTATCCAAAAAAAAAAAGAGAGTTCAATTTAGAAACCCACAATCTCATTGTAGATTATACAAAAGCATTCGATAAGGTTCAGCGTAAAAAACTTTGTGATATAATGATAAAACAAAGGTATCTGAAGCATTGTATTCTAATGATAAGGAATATGTATGAAAACACAATCATCAGAATAGATAAAGGATAAAAATAAGCAATAAATATGAACTAGTTAATTTAGGAGTATGACAGAGCTGCCCAATTTTGCCTACACTTTTTAACATATATATACACCTATAGGCGCAGCGATTACCAAATGACAGAAAAATAATTTTAAGATTAATAAAAAATGTTTTAAATACTATCATGTTTGCCAATGATCAGGTTATTCTGACAGAAAATGAGAGTATGTTACAAGCAGCCACATTTCAGCTGGAGAAGACAATGAACTCTTATAACTTAAATGTATTGGTAGTGAAAATACCCAATAAGGTCTAAAATAATGATCGATAATAAAACTATAGAACAGGTACAACATTTAAATTATTTAGGATGTGATGTGTCGTTTGACTATGAAAAAGATTTTAAAAATATAATTTATAAATTTCAAAGTATGTTTTTTTTTAAATTAACATCCTCCAATGTAATGTCATATCGGATGGTGAACGAATGAAATGGGTGAAATGATGCTCAAATGAGCCCGAGGTCCATGGAGCTTCTAAGTTACCCGACATTCATTTCTCAGAATAAGAGAAAACCTCAGAAAAAAAAAAACCTTACCTGGATAACTTACCCTAAGCTAGATTTGAACTTACGACCTCTTGAACGTGAGGCAGACACGTTAACCATTACGTTTCCGAGGCGGGCTCAAAGTGTATGTGGGACTATTAAGAGATGTTAAGAAATAAAATGCAGAAAGAAACAATGCTAACATTTTATAACACAATCACAGTACCCATTGTGACTCATGACTCAGGGAACTGGGCCATGAATATAAATCAAAGAGGAATAATAGAAACAGTAGAAATGAAAATATTTGTTAGATATGCTGCTGAATGTTCCCTCACAGGCCATATGAGAAGCAAATCTATTAGAGAACAGCTAAGTATATATAACTTAAATGACAAAATAATGTATTACAAACCAAACTGGCATGACCATATGCTTAGAATGCAGAATAATAGACTAGCAAAACAGTCAATGTAATATAAATCCTTAGGAACTAGAGATGTTGGAAGAACCTCGAGGCTGATGGAAGGATGACTTCTGAGTGAGCACAGGTCAATTTGGCCTATCTTGATGAAGATGATGATGATGATGATGATGTACATAAGTGTATTCACACATCTATATGCATACAAACACAAAATACCTAATTACATATTAACCGTATACTTCTCTGCTTACTACATATTAAGAATAAAATTAACAATTTTCTCTTGTCTTATTCATAAAATTCTTGCAAACAGAAAAACAGATGGTACTTATTATTTATTTATTTATGCCAACAAACTTAATGCTTATGTCTTTAAACACACAAGCCACGTGAGGGCAATGTTAAGAGGTGGAATCATGACTGAAAAATTCAATGCCATAGCACGGATCTTCTGCTTATGGAGCAGCTGCTTTGACCACTAAACTACCATGGCCAACTTGCCAGTATGACATTAAATTCCCCATACTGGCAAGTTGGCCATGGTAGCTTAGTGGTTAAAGCAGCTGCTCGATAAGAAGAAGATCTGTGGTTCAAATCCCGGCTATGGCATTGAATTTTTCAGTCCTGATTCCATCTCTTAGTAAAACAGATTTCTTATTGACCACTTATACAGTCTAATCTTTAATGTTAGAATATTCAAACTCCTTATTTCTTGTGGAAGTGCATTGAAAACTTTTATACCAATTACTTCATAACTGTTAAGAATTTTCTGTAATATATGGTTTGGCATCTCAATTATATTAATATTACTTGTCTCATGTTTATCAGAACATTTCTTGTAATATAGTTCATAAAAAAATCATTATTAAAAAAAGCGTCACAAAAGTGAAGCTTACTTTATTTAATCACATAATCACCTCTACTATTTAAGCATTTGTCATATCTGTCCATAAGCCTTAGAATTCCCATGTTACCACCAGTCTAGTAAACCAAGATGCTTGGACAGAATATCTCAAAGAAAGAACAAGAAATGTTAGGAAGGAAACATGTAACTCACACAGTATGATTCTGATGTTGATTTGATTCTTCAAATCATTTGTGATGATTGACTGATGTTTTGGTTGAGTTTTGTCATCAAGATTTAACACCACTTTCAAATATCGAGTTGAAATCATTTTAATATTGGACTTTAGGGGCCAGGGAGACACTTGGGTTTATTTGAACATACTTTTTGTATGAACGCACCTATGTAATTGACAGACTGGGACACGTAACATTACTTTACTCGACTGTTAGCTGAAGTGACAGCCATATCTGTTTATTTCTCTGGTTGCAAGAATGAATAATCAGCAGTTATGTACTTTAGAGGCCAGCCAGGCCCTGCACACCTACACTTGTTACACATTGCTTACATGAATTTTTCCTGGTTAGCTGTGTAATATCGCTTTGCCACAGCAAAAAATTGTTAGTGCTTCATGTTGGACATGAGTAAAAGATATGATCTAGCTTTACTGTCATAGCAGCTACAAAGAAGAGCAATGCTATCAAAAGTCTTCAGACAAAATATAAACTTGAATAACCCACAGATGACTTCTCAAATACACCAACAACCTTACTGAAAAGGAAACAATGTAAACCCTGTAACAAAGACAAAAGGAACTGCAAAACTAAACATGCATATGCTAAATGCAACACTCCCCTCTGTTTGAACAAACAAGTCAAAATTATTTGTCATAGTTGCTTACTCATGGAAAACACAGAAGAGGTAGTAGATGATTTTGAGTAGCTGAAGAATTCAAATTACAAGCTGTGTACCTGAAAGTCACTTTATTTTCTTTACATGTATTGCAATACAAATTCTATGTACAGTATTTGGTTAATATTTTAGCTGGTCTATGTAGTAAGATAATACTAATAAATAACAATGTATATTTAACCTAAATAAAGCTAAGCATAGGAAAAAATGAAAAGGAGAAGAGAAAAAAATTAAATTCAGGCATATAACCACAGAAGCATAGTGAGGCCTTACTGGGCCCTGCACGGCTGTGTTCTTCCAAACTGCATGCCTAACGGAAGGTTAAGTGTAATGTAGTAAATGCAAACTGGTACAGGCAAAAATGCACATATACAGAGAAAAAGATACTGATGAGTAACACAGCAAATAACTAAAAAAAAATAAAGAGTGAATGACAATTACAAATTGCAGATAAGTTTGAAACAGTTTTGGTTGGCATTCAAACATAAAAGCACTTTACATGAGGAGCACATAATTCTACACTTTGGACTGTCACATCCCAGAAGGCAGTAATGAGAAAGTTTCACATTTTCTGGAATTTCAGGCTTATGCAAATTCTGCTTTTTCTGGAGACTATCATGTGGAAGTACAGTAACTGCTTTCCTCTGCTATGGTAATCCCCCGAGAACAGTTTCCTCATGATCACAGCTGTCATCTTCAGAAGTGTATGAACAACATCTACTCGAAGATCCATGTAATCTAGTTTATCCCTCTTCGGTGTTCCATCTGATGCTTCAGCTCTTCTCTGTTCTACCAATGAAGGAGCCATTGCAAAATCCATTAGATGGAAAATCAATTGCACTGTCCACTTCTTAGTACATGTTGAAATCCTATGCATTAAAACAATTCCATATAGAAAGTCCACACCTCCCATATTTCTATTGTAGGCTTCTACTATCTTAGGACAAATAACTATAATGTATTGTTTGGTCTTCTTACACCGTCTTCTGCACTCACCAACAGGTGTTGCACTTTCTACAGAAGAAACAAGTATCACAAGCTTGTTGTCATGCCATTTGACAACACAAACTTGGCCATCATCTTGAACAGCCATATCATGGACACCTCTCCCTTCCCTCTTCAGTAATGTATCTGAATTAAACTCATTTGTTGGAATTCAATTTTTTTGTAATGTGCTTGTTCCCTGAACTTCACATTCAGCATGCAAGAGATCTAGGAGGTGGATTGAGGTAAAATATCTACCCATATATACTGTACAGCTAGGAGACAGAGATTTACACAAACAAATGACAGCTTTTCCTCCAATGCCAAGATTCTGGAAACTCTCTTCACTCATGATTGTGTCTCCCTTCCCTTCTTACAGGAAAAAGGTAGACCATCTGGAACACAGCATGCAAAACTTTTCAGTCCACATGGGTTTGGCTTCCTCCTGATCATTTGGCGCATAGCAGTATGGCCCCAAAATGGAACACGCCAGGTGAATGTTTTCCATAAGGGACTTCATCTTCCAGAATTTGTATTTTGATTTTTCTTCAGGAGTTATTACTGTACCACCTACCAATTTCAAGTTACTCCTAATTTTAAAATATTGATTCTTGAAATTTTGTCAGCAATCTGAGGAGCTCTTGTCTTTCTAGCTCAATACATGTGTATGCATCAGTATTTTAGGTATGAGATTATAATGGCAGCTTCAAAGAATATTTTCAATTCTGATTCCAATACCAATAAAGAAGTACAATATTCATGTAGATATCTATGGTTTGTAAATTCTGTTAGCATTACAAAAATATCATTCCCAACATTCCTGAAGAATCTTGCTACAGGATCAACTATTTCAGCACCCTCTACAGGGTCTGGTAATGGTACTGGAGGAATAGATTCAAAAACATTAGTTCTTTTCCACATACCTTCATATTCTGTGATTTCATTGGAATCTTCTGCATCTTTATCACTTTCTTCCATAGCAGCTTCTTCAATCTGAAGAAGTTCCCTGTTATTGTATTGGGCTTAAACCAAGGAAGGCAAGTTCATATGTACCTCCACATTATCATCATCATCATTAGAAAATTCTGATAGATCTGAATCACCTCCAAAAATAAGGTCCTAGATGTTCTCAATTTGGTCCAGATTCGCTCTTGTAATAAAGAGAAAACACGTTGGAAATACTGCTACATTCAAAACCTGCTTAACTTATAGGTTACTATTCATAAAAGATGTAATTGGTTGTTGGATTACACATATTTAAAACTTCCAACATATTACCTATAGGTATACATTACACAGTAAGCATCAGAAATGAACAAGTACTTTTATGAATTTTTAAACATAATAGTATGTTTGTGATAGATACTTACTTTGTCTTTGGCACAAAAGCCTTGCCACAGCTACAGCCATTTTGTAATAGGCAGCTGTGGAAAGTTTTGTGGTATAGGAGTGGATCAAACCCAGATACTGAACGCTAGCTCTTGATGCACTGGAAGCACTTGCAACAAGCAACAGTGCTCACAGCCAAACTTATGAGAGTGGAAACCACCTTATATGTTCTATGGTGGAAACCTATGTATCCTATAGGATATACAGGGCTTGAGGAAGTTAAATAGTTATGAACATCATTATCCTAAGTTCCTGCCTCTTGTTTGTTGCTTTAGGAAATAGCCTTTCCAGTAGAGCCTCTTCTTAAATTATGGTGTAATGAAATTGGATTCAGTACATGTAGTATTTTGACTGAAATTCAAGACATGTCCCTGCAGGCTAAAATCCTTTTAGATTGGTGTTTTTTTAACAACTTATCACAATTAAGATGCCATTAAACAGGTGCAAAATGTGGGTATGGCTTTATTTCTTTCAATTTCTTTTTTTTTTTTTTTTCATTTCTTGTTTTCTGCTTGGTGTTTTACATATATTTTTCTTCAATGATCATAGGAAAAACTAATGTGATATATCTAATGCTTTGGATGTATCTGAGCATTTAGGTACTCATAATGGAAGTACTCCAATTGAACAGACCTGATTTCTTTCTAAATCGGTATGTAGATTAAGTTTTGGTCCATAAAAGCATGGCAAAAGTATTTCTGTTATGACAGGAAAATTTCTCATATGCACCTTTACTATGGCTATAGACTATATCCACTGTTCATACCATCATGCCACAGTGGATTTTTTGTAACCTTTATGATGTATATGTCACTGACATTATCAGTGACAGTGTGGATTTGAAACAAATTGCTCTGAACACAGTAATCTGGAGCAGTACAAACAACTTTTGCATTTTTGCATTCACCTTCATGAAGCACAATGCTTTATACAGAGCATTATTTTGAGGACATTTCAAAAATCTGTCTCTGTTTTCTGCTAATATATCCCCACTTTGACCATGCATATTTAGGATCGGTCAACTGAACTAGTGGGACACAATGAATGCAATTTTGTTAAATTCCTATTCTGCAGCTTTTATGTTGCTTCCATGACTAATATTTTATTTGTGTACAATTCTGCCAGTTTTCAGATTATGATCTTATACTGTCTAAAAACCTACATATGTATCTAGTGGTTGAACAATTCTTGTTATTTTTGGAGAAATGATTTGAATCACAATTCTCTTGCTGTTAAATCCTTGTAATCCTCTCATCATTAAAGATGGTATTATCAATCTGTCCAAAATGAGCAATCTGTCATTAATTTGTAACATCAGAAGATCCACGACTGTTCTGTATGTTTTATGCTGCACAATATGGGAATAAGTTTAATTTTTGGATCATGATATCTCATGATAGACAAAAAACCTATCAGGATTGCTTTTACCATATTTTGAAAAATCTAACCTATATAGAAAGAAATTAGGCTTGCTCCTGTGTGAGTATGAAACTTTGTGTTGTGCAATGGGCATACATAGCCCCACATGTGATTAATATTAGCTGTGGATATGGTACTGCAGAACAAATAAGTCACTTTGGATCCTGCATATGTTACACATATGTTATGGTTGTGCACTCACCACCCAATGCAGAAGTTCTAAGGCATCACACTGCAGAATATGTATGTTACATATGATTCCCTATATTCCTCTTGGATTGTTAAAATAGCAGTTGCAATAATCTCAGATTAGATTAGTCTAGATTAGAAAGTAAGTTCGCTTTGGCCAGGGAAGCCATTGAACGTAGAGTTCGTCAAAGCGGTTCATGTATAACTTTGTACACCAAGAGGTTTTGTTTCTCTTCTTCTTTCCTTGGCCATGAGCTCTATCGGAAGCTATACGGCCACACTAACTGTACGGAGGTAGCAATGTGTCGTACCAACAGTACGAAATTAAAGATATCACGTAACCAAATGATGAAATGATCGCGGGCACATTTACATATGCAGCTTAACCAGATGCTATAAGGAAGAAAGACTTGGCTCAGTAAGATATATGGTATAAAAATGCAGAGGAAAAGATCGGAGTAAAAGAAATAGTAAGGAAGATGTCAAAACCGAAAACCACAACGTTGTATATGACGAAAAATCGCCTGTAAAACGCGCTCATTTTTTATGGTCAATAAATAATTAATCGACACCGGAAAAACCAGAAGTTGGGAGTGTAGATCTGAATAAAACCGCTCTACATTGTGTGCAAGATTCGGACATCCTAATAAAAGATGGTCTAAGGTGGCCTCTTGACCACAGTGTCAATAATGTAACATCAAGAGGTTAGAGGAGATGTAAACAAAGCACCGATTTGCATCACTCCGCGACCACGTGCATTCGCAATGACGCAACACAGTTACCGCTACGCGTAGGTATAATATGCATTTTACACTACTAAAAGGATATATTTGCTTGATCCAAATAACATGTAGCACAAGGAAATTAACTGCTACGTCACCTCCATCCACAATAACACTTTTTCATTTCCTGCTCACAAACTCGAAACCAATCCCCAGAAGCAGCTTGTGGAGGGAAGTTCGTTTTAAATCTGAAAGATCGAGATCAGAGTTAACTGCCAACAACACTTTGTTTAAGGTGCGGGTTCATTGTTAACAAAGAACTGGTGAACTTTTCTACGGATTGCAGATCTCACAAATTCGTCGCAAACTACATCCAACATTTGCCTGGCACGTGGTCGCTTTTTCCCGGGAGTTCTGACTTCACCAACTGAGGATTTTTCTTTGCGTGTGCTGTAAATACTTGCAACTGACACACCGGCAAAATCGGATGTTGATTTCATCACATCTTCGATAGCATGTTCGGGATATTTCTCGCAGAACTTGTTAAACACGTTCAATATTATTGTCTTTTCACCACTTCGCAACTGTTTGCCGCACTTATGTTTCACAATACTCACTTGTTCCGCCATGTTACTTTCATACTGAATAATGCGCGCGCAGAATGAATTAGGCTGGTTACAGATTCACTTAACTGCGTATGCTTACACTTTAACCATGCTTAGTTAACTGCGTATGCTTACACTTTAACCATGCTTAGTACACTTAGGTCGTGCTTTAGCAAACATTAAGTGAGATTTCAGATCTTAGTAACAGTATTTCTTCAAGGGACATTTAGACGGTGAAAGCGTCAAGAGGGCGCGCTGTGGTCAAAACGCACGTAGCTTTGTTTACGTCTCCTCTAATCTCTTGATGTACAGAGTTATGTATGTTTACCTATGAGAGCATGTGTAGGTTAGAATAATACCACACACATATAACCACATCATTCGGCTTTATGAGGCCTGTACGTCACTACACAATATTTCATTTGCTCCAAAAAGCATATGTACATCCGTGGACAGAAAAAATGAGTCATCTCCAGCACCGAACATCTATAATCGCTCCACCCTTAGATCCGCACTTGATGCAAACACAAGCCATCAACAACTAACCCGTGATACGCCGAAACCAAAGCTCACCATAAAACGTAGTACCCTAAATATAGGTGATTATCTGTGAGTTTTCAAGATGTATGATAACCCTGGTAAAGACTACTTGAATGTAACGTGATAACAGCAATATTCCTAAAAGTCCTGAGTAAATATCGTTCTGTTGCAACATACACGCGAGGCATGAGTCCACGTGGTGTTTGTTATGTGTTAGTGGCAGATGATAACATCAGGTTATCGCAGAGGGATACAAGGTGCGGATCTAAGGCTGGATGGAGTATAGTGATCTGTGTCGATGGTAGGGCTTCGTGTATCTTCGTAAAAGTCGTGTTCACAGCGCACATGAATGAACTGTATAACCGTCTGCGACTGATAGAGCAAAGGTTAACTTACGAATACTGAAAACAAAACACAGAATAAGGTTACGGTGGCCGAAAGGTGCATTTCCGCACGGGAGTTCCTATTTGAAAACCAATCAGTTTGCCATCCCGCGCAACATACTAAGCGTTGTCGGTGTTTTTTTTTTTTTTTTTTTTTTTTGAGGACACCCAGTATATGTATAAAAATTAGCGTTATAACGAACTAGGAGATTTGGCTATAACTATGGCTATGCGCCAACAATCACTTTCGTGTGAACTACAATTATTTCAGCTGCATGTTGTTATAGTAATGCTTACTCATTCACGGCAAGCTCGCCCGCCTTGCCCCCCTCTCAGCCGTTGCAGAGAAGGAGGGAAGGAAAGCAGCTTCCCCTATGCTTAAGAATGGTTCATGTTTCACCTCACGACTTATAACTAAAAGTATATAAAATATTTACAAAATATGTATACTGGAGTGCAAGCATGTTGAAGTCATAAAAGCTTGTAAAGAAAGGCTTCACTTTTCTTTGAAAATGTTGGGGTAAAAAATAATGTGGTTACTCCACAGAAAATGCATGTAAAAATAGAGGAAACCTGCAGCCTATTTCGTTTCAAGCTGTATATATGGATGATCACAATTTAGCAACAGAAAGTGGTAGACAAAGCAAAACAGAGATTTCTGCTTATAACAGACAATATGTACTTATGTGATACACCAACATCGCATAATAACCCTTATGTAAATGTTTGCTGTTTTCCCTATGCAATCAAATTCATTATCACCATATGCCAGATAATGGTAAAAAACTTCTACACCAGAAAAGAATAACTGATCTTTTATAAATAATAGCTAAAAAGATTATTTTTCTTAGTGGTTGAAGACTGTGTGTCATTTCCAAAATGTCTAACTTATCTCTTCCTACTCACCAGTTTTACTCCATTAGTTGTGTATTTATGTTTTTTTTTCTTTTTATTTTTAAAACTTTATATTATATTTACTTAATGCAAGAGCAAGGAGGGAGGCCATCAAATTAAATCAATATATAAGTTTTTAAAAGTCCCCTATCCTACGTTGGTTAAGCCAAACTAGTAATTATAATAGCGATTCTTTAAAGATTAGTCATAAAATCCCTTTCTACGCAATCCACAAGGAAGTGTCACCCAGTGTAGCAACTCTGCTATGGTCTAGTTTCAACTTAATGTTTTAATGTTGCACAACATAAGCAATTCTAGGGTTCTAAAAATTCATTTTTCACATTATAGTGTGCAATATACTCTTTGACAAGTGCTCCAGTTTGTTGCTCACCCTGTCAACAGGCTGTATTGTAAGGTTATGACGAGGATGTACTTCCACTTGCAGAACTTCACCACCTACTGGAATATTCTCAGGCACACGAACAAACCGAAGATATTCTCCAGCAGGGTAAAACTGACAACCTAAAACAAAAGAAAGTAACTGTTAAAGAAGGAAATGTTTGCTTATTAACTGACTTATCTTTTACATGTACGCATGCTTGATTTCATAGTGTATTATGAAGTAGGGCGGGTTAAAACTTCACAACCTGTACATTTAAGTGCTAGGTATTGGAGTTTGATGAATTGATGTCTCATAAAAGTTAATACTTTTAGGTATGTTTCCTGCAGCAGAGCACCCTTTAAGTGTTGCTACAGCACAAAATACTACATGCATGGAAAAATAATGCATAAGAACCTAATAAAGTCTATGAACTAACTTAATTTGGTTGAAATCTGTACGTTAAATGTAGTTTATGGAAGCCACGGAAAGCCTTAAGTGAATATGGATAAGAGTGTAAGACAGAGATGGGGACTTAATTGAGCAGTTGCTTGTCAGGTTGGATTGCAGGTTGTCATATGTGATAACTGATAACTAAAGACGAGACTTTCATGCACAATAAAATTCCGAAATATGCATGCATTTATGCACTATCAAACTATGGAACATGCACGATCAAAGGAAAAACACACTAAAATATGCACTATCATTCTTGTACCAATTTCCTTACATCACTTCACTTTTTTTAGCAGTTAGCAACGAACAGCATTTCTACATTGTTTTTGTGAGGTTTCTGCGTTTGTCAGCCAATATGTTTTTGTAGGCAGAGAATGACTTTTCTACATCGCAAGACGTTATAGGTGCAAAATTAGAGGAACACATATTTTGTGACAGTGCCAGGTTGAATTGTTCATCCGAATGTTCGCCACAAAGAACCGTTTTCACTGAACACAAAAATGCATAGTAGGGGTTGTATTTATGACCCTCTCCAGTTTCTTCTTTGCCACTACACCCACTTAGCCAGGGGCAGAATTGAGGGGTCTTTGGGATTCCTCAACAATTGACATTGAGTCTACCAGTGACAGGCATGTGGCTTCTAATTTTTTATGAAGAGGGTTGTTTCAGAAGTTGGTTTTAATCTAAATAAAATCCTTCTGCACATTTTTAGATTCAAACGCTGCTTGTGCATCACTGATACACACTGCATCATCTGGAGTGAAACTGTTTACTACCTAAAACAAACGTTTACTTAATTCAACAATAAAATTATTAATTTCTGAATTAGATAACTAAGTATCAATTTCAATTCATACCGATTTAATTAACAAGAGAGTCAGGAATTGTATATAAAATTCGGTGAATTGAAAATTATGCAAGGATATATATTTTTTTTAAAGTGACGAACCCGAGTAAAACAATTGCCACAAAAATCGAGAAGTTGAAGTGTTCACTCAAGCACTGAAACATGGATTTAAAATGAATATGTCTATTATAGGCACGATAAAGCGAAACATTCCTTAAATATGCATTAAACATGTTTTTAAATCCAAAAATGCCAAAACATGCAAATATTCCCGGAAGAAGTACGGATTTTTGGGACCGGAAAGTAATGAAACGGCTAAGTATTAAGTTTGAGCAATGCCGTATGTTCCTATAAAAACATGAATTTGCATGAGTCTCATCTTTACTGATAACGTACAAGGTGTAATTCATGAGCTCTCTCTGCCATGATGAAAGAAAATATGAATATCTAGATCAACGGTTATACAATCCATAAATACCTACACCACAACTGCAATAAAAATGTTCTAGTTATTTTCATCCTGAATAAATGAGGCTAAGATTTAGTGGGCTATTCTGAAGTAAAACTAGCATATTCAAAATTTGTGTATGTGGTTGTATGTTACTTTTTGGTTCAAGAATGGCCAACGCGTTGTAAATAATTTGAATGACATCCTTTTGTTCCCGCTTCCACAGATACTTCTTTTTTGCTTTTGTATTTTATTTGGTAATCTTTATCCTCGGTTCTTATTGAGTAAGACAGCATGGGCATCGCGAAGGAGGGGGGAGCCAGGGGGGCCACTGCCCCCCTTGGAAATTAATTAATTTAATGTGGGCAGTCAATTACTATTAGATTATGAGACGGTGCATTTGTCGCCTCACACTACTGGGTGAAATTAGGATGTGGATGGGAAGTATGAGCGGGTGACCTGTGTTCGATGTAGGTTTGTATTGGCATGAGACCCTTTCTTTGTAGTTTCAGGGCGTGGATAGTTCCAGGATCCTTGCTGGCTGCTCGGATAAATGATTGCATTTCTTTCCGCACATTTGATAATTACTTTATTTTGTCACCGCTCGCTACTCCACTGGTCACCGCGTGAATGTGTTGCACAAGAGAACAAAATCTAACTGTCGACTTCACATCACTATTCAGCTTATGAATCCGCCCTCGTCCGGAAGTATTTTTTGCTGAGAATGATAGTTGGTATTACTGATTGGTCTGTCCGAGAAAAAGTTACTTTTGCAAATTATACCAAACTTCCCTCTCCCTTCACTAATCTGTCCATCAATTAATCACATGATGTGTTTCTTCACTTTTATTTTCTACTTCAAAACATAACCCTAATTCTGATTGGGGGATTCTGTATCTATGTATTTCAAATTTGCTGGATTTCTCGCGTTCGTATTTCTAGATCGAAGATAAGGCACACAGCCCGCAAATCTAACAAAGTGACTCCCTTTTCCGCCTTTCGCACCCAAAGCATTGTTCTGCCTGTAAACTGACACACGTTTGAGTGGAGATCATTATCTCAGTAATATGTATTTATTTTCCTTACACCAGAAAACTTATTCTCCGTTAATAACCAATATTCAGCTATATTTCATATGATAAAGACTTGCCACTATTATACACCTTCAATATTTACAGGACTGGAAGGATGGTTTCAATTATTGTTTTAATTTTGACACAAACAACAATTTTTCCTCAGGATACTCGCAGCAAAGAGATAATTGATTGTTTCATAGCGCCTGTGTTCAAATGAGCTTGCCAGTGATGTTCTCCACATTTTAATGTAAATGAGGAATGCATTACTTTCAATTAGTAGCTACATATCTTTACTAATTATTGCCCTCAACAATACTTTCGTACCAACAGCTATAAATGTTTATTTTATCATCAACAGTGGTTTCGCACCGCAACGTTAGTTATAACATTTTTATTTTTGTACAAATTTTTACTGTTTAAGTTCATGAGCATTCTTATTGATAGAAACTGGAAACACGAAACCTGTAATATAATAATGTAACAAAATCAATAATCAATTCCTCTTCAAAGGAATTTTGTATAATCTTGTATAATTGATATAGGTTAAGCTTTAAACGAAAACGTACTGGACGAAAAATAAATGTGCATTTCCTTAAGACACAGTTAATTTTAAATGACATTTTTGTGGCATAAGCCAATCCCAAAATATCCGTTATTAAATGTTCGAGTTGTTAAATATGTACTTTATTATTAGTCCTGTCGGATTTCAGTAGTTCCTTGTGATTGCATGGAAAGAGTATGTAATTTTTAAGGTTTCCACTTCTTAAGCATTTGACTGTCACTGTTCCCTTTGTATGTATAACGAAATGTATAATGTAGCTATTACTGCAAAGATTTGTATCGATTAAAATGACGTGTTGCACTCACATGACTTTCTCTGCTCTTGTACTAACTATTCTTACAAACTCTTATTCCTATATCTTCTTCATGTTAGTCGAGATAAACATTTGTAGAAATTATCTTATTGCTTGTTTTCTTGTAGGTGTAAGGGGAATGTGGGGCTGCAGTATGCTTTAGGCATTAGTCAAATCTTTTAAAGCTGATCGCTATAGGAAGGCTTTGAAATTCCGTTCTCTTTGCTCGCCTAAGAGATAAAAGAGTGAATAACGACCTTCCATTTAAGAAAAGTAGTATTGAAAAACTCACAAATAACAAGGAATATCTCCGAAATGGTTCACTCCGCAAAAAAAAAAAAAAAAAAAAAAAACAACAATAATAATAATAATAATAATAATAATAATAATAATAATAATAATAATAATAATAATAATAATAATAATTTGGACATAAATTATGTGCTTTAACGAGATCTACATTTCTGAATAGTAAGATTTGGTCTATCTCTTACGGTTTACCAGTTATGCAAAATTCATCAGGAGTAAACAGGACTGCATGGGCTAAAGCTAGGAAATTCAAAATACACATTTCATTTGCGTAAAAGTATCCTAAGCATATGGCATTTTAATCAAAATCGTTAGCCATTTTGGAGGAAAAGCTTTCGAAAAATTGTCCATGTAAAGAGTAGTTTAGTGTGGGGGAATTTTTTTTTAAATCTTGTTGTGACATTCTTGAAAGACACTAAACTTAAACACCAACATTGATTTTTAACCGATTTTTCGTTTTTGAGTTATGCTGCTCACAGACAGGCAGGTAGACAGACAGATAGACACACACACACGCGCGCGCACACACACACACACACAGCGCGAAACTTTTTTAACTTTTTTTTTTTTTTTTTTTTTTTTTTTAATTATCAAAGCGTATATTCCCGGTGAAATCTCGACATCCAACTTTTGGGTGGAATACAATACTTCTACTATATGCACGATATAACTGACTATATACCTAAAGGTACAAAATTAGTACAATTTGCAGATGACACTAGCGTCACAGCCAGCCATTCCTCTAGCCTAATGCTGGAAGAAAACCTAAGTGAAATTGCTATCAAACTATTGCAGTACTTCTCAATGATAAACTTAAGTATAAACCCAACTAAATGTGAACTGATAACATTCGGTAGCAAAACACTTAATACGCCTCTACAATTGTATATTGACAACAAATCAGTAAACAGTGTTGACAAGGTAGAGCTACTTGGTGTCACACTGGATAAAACACTATCGTTTACACCGCATACAGACAAATTAGCATTAAAAATAAGTAAAAATGTATTTCTTCTTGTCTAAAGAACTATGTCCCAGCAGCAACTAATAGGATAATTTAGTTCTCTCTCGTTCAGTCACACATGTCGTATGGTATAGAAATATGGGGCAATACTTCGAAATTAAACCAAAATAGAATATTTACTTTACAGAAAAGAGCAATCAGATATATTTCGAACTTAAAAAGCAAGACTCATATAGAGAAGCTTTCCGTCAGCATAAAATAATGACGCTACTTAGCCTGTATATCTATAAAACTATACTATACATGATAAAATGCAAATTTCCGATACAAACAAATTCAGACATACATGACCACAACACAAGAAATACAAATACAAATTTCCGATACAAAAAAATTCAGACATACATGACCACAACACAAGAAATAAGAATGATTTGTCTATTACAATGCACAGACTGAGTCAGTTTGAAAAGCTGCCTAGTTACGCTGGTGCAAAATACTACAATAGACTGCCAGCAGAAATTAAAAGGTGTGAAAACTACACTAAATTCAAATCTGCTTTACAAACTTATTTAGTTAATAATGTGTTCTATTCATTAGAGGAATTTTTAAACAGGTTAAAAGTTCAGTAATCAAAAGTCAATGTTAGGTACTTATTTTGTAATCTGTTAATAGTTCATTGTGCATAGTCTCTACTACTTGGTTAATCAGTTTTTGCATTACATTATTATTATTATTATTATTATTATTATTATTATTATTATTATTATTATTATTATTATTATTATTATTATTAATGTTTTGTTATTTTGTCTTTGCTACTATATGTACTTGTTTACCTTTGACTGAATTCAATCGTGTATTACACCATATTGAATTGCAATAAATAAATAATACTTACTATACATAGTAGAGAAATTAATAACTATATAATAAACTTTCATACAAATGATTCGTATAGTATACCAACTGGAAATCGATAGAGAGTAGAGAAAGTCATGTGAATGTAACACATTTTTAAAGCCCTCGTAATATTTAAATACAAATCCTAAACATGAAACCGTATAGTACAAAGGCGAAGCATCTGAAGGGCAACCCAAATGTTTAAACTAGGAGAGTAATTGCCTCCAAACCGCAAAATTTTCTTCAGTAGGTCATTCCGTTTTTTAGTGTAGACCGCGAAGATCCAAGACAGTTGAACTGCGGAACATTTTCCGCCTGGCTACCAACAAAAGAAAAACAAAAAATGATACATAGTGAATGAACAAAATCTGCGGACCTTTTTTGGTATCTGCGGATTCTTGCTACCGGTAATATGCATATTTATTGCCGCTACCAAACAGGAAGGAGTCTCATTGTTAGAATTTTGCATTTATTTTCTTTCTTTTTTTATCTGATTACCCTCCCTATATGGAGAAGCTAAACTCCCTAGGACAGAAGTAGGCAAAACGGTCGTCGCGATTGCACGAATCGTGACGTCAGCGAACGCAACCTGGCATGCACACGGTGCACTGTTCGAAGGAGGGGGTTTGAAAGCAACATTGGCGGTGTAAAGGAACTTCTCTAACATGCGTTTGATTTTATACATGCTTAATACACAGACTGAGAGGGCTTTTTCATTAATGTATTCTTTGCTTCATCGGGTGTGTTACGGTTTCGCATATACCTAACGTTAATTCACAAGTTCTTACATACAAGAGAGCACGTAGGTTTTCATCTGTCAATCGCGATCTGCTTTTAGATTTTACAATCCTCAGTTTAGTACAACATTGCTCACACATAACACTAATGTACGCAGCAAATGAACGGGGAGATGGAAATGTTGTCATATCAAGTTCTCTACATAAAAGTAAACCAGCCTTATTTTTGTAATTGTGATTTCAAAACTGTGTTTGTTCGTAAATTCGCAAGCTCAATTTGTAACTGTGGTTTTACACAACCCTTAAGGTTTTCCTTTGCGTTTTCATGGTTTCAAAAGAGCCATGTCTATCCATGTGGTGTCCACCACTGCGTGTTTTTGTTTGAACGCGTGTTGAGTGTAGGAGGGAGGGTAAGGGCAATGTATTGCTTGACCCTTACTGTGATTTTACGTCATATCATCAACCTGTACAGATTTACCGACCCCTGCCCTAGGACTTACAAGTCAATGCTGAGGGCCAGATGCCTGTCGGGGAGCAGACGAACCTATGGACCGGGCAGAATGAAGAACGGGAATTGGATGGTCAGCCCAGCACCATGTATATGAGTGAGGAAGAGAATGGCATAAAAATCAGTTACAAAATTTCAAAAAAAAAAAAAAAAAAAAAAAAAAAAAAGTTTCGAAAATGTTAATGGAAAGAAATCTCTAATTATTGTACAATCAGAATCCAATTCGGTTTTGCCCATCTGGGTCCTCAAATGCCAAACACGACGTTTAAATGAACTTTCCTAACCGTAGCTCATGAATAACTGGTAATCTCATGTCTTAGCTTTTTACAATGTTAAATGCTCCCTACTATGCAACCTTTGTTTGCTTCTCTCGGAATGTTGATGAAGGAATATGATGTCTTTACTTGGCATCGTTTGATTTGTTTTTATTATTTGATAATTAAAAATTTACGTGATTTATTCCCTTTTTGCAGAAACACTTGTAATGTTACATAAAATGTAACCCTTGACTGCAAAGAATTACTTTCAAAATCTAAAACTTCAAATGTTACAGATTTTTATCACGTAATTTCACACAAGATTTGCTTATTCTTGAAAGATTATTTGCTTGCAAAGTTAGATTGATAATACCATGAAGATTACCTCTATGTTATAATTGTGTTGAATGAAATTGTGGTAACATGGCCCTGCGGAAACGCATGAGGCTTGCATTCGGGAGGTACGCGGTTCAAACCCCTCTATAACCATCCTCCCAGGCAGGTTTTTCGCAGGTTTTCCTCAGTCCTCATAAATCGCAAATGACGGGAAGGTGCCTTAAACTTAGGTTTGGAACATTTCCTTTCCAAAATAGCTTTCCCAACTTCAATTTCATTGCTTGTATTGACCAGTGTCCACCGCCTGTGTTGTGTGCAGTAAGAAGCACTACATGAAAAAAAAAAAATCCTGGCAGTTTTGTATTTTAAAAACTCTGATGTGCTGCACTAATATGAGTTTTGTACTGCTGTTATATTCTACTATTCTTATAAACGCTTATTGCTCTATCTACTTCATGCTAATCGAGAGATTTGCAGAAATTGTCTTATTCCAAATTTCCTAAATAGGAAAAGGCAATATGGATATGTAGAAGACTTTAAGCGATAGTTTAAACCTTTTGAGAGCTGGTTGCTAAGTGATGCCTTTAAAAGTACGCTTTTCTTGCATTGCCAAGAGATAAAAGAAGAAATAACGTATTCCTATTTGAGAAAAATATAATTATTGGAAAATTCAAACGAATAACTAGGAATATCTCGGAAATGGTTCAACACACACACACACACACACACACACACACACACACACACACACACACACACACACACACACACACACACACACACACACACACACAAAGAATTGCATTTGACATTAAGTGAGTGTTGTGACGAGATTTACATTATTTGTAGCAAGATTTTGTCTGTCTCTTACGGTTTGCAAATTATGTAAAAGTCAACCAGAATGAACAGGGCTTCTGAGGGCATTCCCTGAAAATTCAAGATATACTTTTCATTTTTCATGAAAATATTGTAGCTTAATTACTCAATCCTTTACCTTTAATTCCTTTCCTTACAGTATTACTGGCCTCAAAATAACACAAATTACACATACACTGTTCTCATCAACTTTTTTTTTCACACAAACTTAATAAACTAGCCATCAAAAACTCGCAAAGTTACTCTTTGCTTCCTTGGCAACTTCACGTCATCCAAGGAGCATTCACTTTTGGATGCATCCCAGATGGAAGCTCGAAGCAATGCCACAATATCTTAAACTTGTGGTATTTTAATTAATACAGTTAGAGCCATTTTTGAGAAAATCAACATTTTGGAAAATGTTTCCTGTAAAGGGTAGTCTGGGGTGAAGCATTCTCTTTGGAAGTTACTGAACTTAGATACCAATTTTGGTGTGTAACCAACTTTTGTTTTTGAGTTATGCTGTTCACAGACACACGGACACACACACACACACACACACACACACACACACACACACACACACACACACACACATGGACCTTTTTCTAAAATACTTTTTCAATCAGGAGCCTCGAAACGTCTATTTCTAGGGAAAACTCGTTATTGAGTTTTTTGATGGAATGCAATACCTTCTCTACCTACCGGAAGAGCAAAGAAATTCCGAACGGGCTGCGCGGTGTTTTGCCTGTCCATATCCTTGGCGCTCGTTGCCGTTTGCCGCTGCTATAAAAGGGCACGGATGAAATCATACATTTTTAAAATTACTTTTAAAGGCTTTTTGCCAACTTTATGACAGGAGATGCTGGAACTGACCACCTTCGTTGTCCATACATTTTTGGCACCTCTTCGGAAACTATCCATCACTTGCCGTAGTTCACGTTGAGAAATGCTGGCAATCTCCTGGCGGATATTTGGTTTTAATTATTCGAGGGTGTGTGTGTGTTTGTCTGGTACACTTTATGCCTTAAGTTATCCCAGAGATAGAAATTGCAGCAGGCTAAGTCGGGGGACCGAGGGGGGCCACAAATCTCTACTAATAATTCTGTCCCGAAACATATTGTCAATTGTTCTCATCGAAAAATTGGCCGTATGAGCTGTTGCAGAGTCTTGTTGAAAAAAGACAAAATCACGGTGCCTATCTGTTAATTGACTAAAAATAGGGCCAACATTGTATTCAGGTATGTACGGGTTCCACAAGTTGACTCAAAAACAATTGATACTATAACTCAGAACGTAATGTCGTTCATGAAGTACCCCTTCATGTCGAAAAAATTGGTGTATAGTGCGCCATTAACGGAGAAAGGTTTCTCAGAACCCCAATAAGCGATTTCTATCTCTCGAGTAACTTAAAGATACAGTGCACAAGACAAACCCTCACACCCTGGAAGAATTACAACAAAATAGCTGCCAGGAGATTGCCAGCATTTCTCAACGTGAAGTACGGCGAGCGATGGATAGTTTCCTAAAGAGGTGACAACAATGCATGCACAACGATGGTGGCCAGTTTCAGCATCTCCTTTCATAAAATTGTTAAGTGAAGCCTTTAAAAGTAGTTTTAAAAATGTATGGTTTCATCCTCGTCTTTCTATGATAGCGGCAGATGGCAACGAGTGCCGAGAATATGGACAGGCAAACCACCGCAGCCCTTTCGGAAGTGTTTTGCTCTCACGTTGCGGATGTGGTAGAGAAAGTAAACGGAAATAATTAGAGAGAAAACTGGGATAAATTTTCAGGGAAACTAGATATTATTTGTACAGATAGCAGTGTCACTACGAGTACTCCTGAAGCAACATTTATTACATTTCATTACTTTGTACGATGTTTCTATAGTTAGCTTCACTAGCATGTTTTTATTTTTTATCGCAGAAGCAACGCTACTTAATCTTTCTTGCTATTACTTGCCGAAGATGATGCTGAACACGTGCTAATCAATTAAATAAATGGAGCACAGATAAATGCGGTTCTAGTGCGTTTTTTCCTCTGAGTTTCTCCGGCTTCCCATCCGCTTTTATTCGAATTGTCTACCAAATTCAGAATTAGCTATTAGGACAAAACCACTTGACGTGCAGTTAAACTGCCTGGTTAAGTCTGGGTTGATTTTCAAAATGTTGCTGTCCATAGCAAAAAGGTTAGATTTAAAGCCTATTGGTGCAGTCTGAACGTCAGATTTCGAAGTACCCATTTTATTTCTTCTACGCTACATGCTTTTTTTTTTTTTTTTTTTTTTTTTTTTTTTTTTTTTTTTTTTTTTTTTTTTTTTTTTTTCCCAATGTATGTTTCTCTGAACGACATCTACGTGATTTCACCAAGAATTACAGGTCCACTGAGCCCAATAAAAGCTTTTCATAAAGAAGTGACCGTGTGCCTGAGAGCGAGAGAGAGAGAGCGAGAGAGCGAGAGAGAGAGAGAGAAGGCAGGGAGAGAGAGAGAGAGAGAGAGAGAGAGAGAGAGAGAGAGAGAGAGAGAGAGAGAGAGAGAGAGCAATACAACTCGAGAACCAAACGTGGAATAAATACCCACCAAATTTCATATTCGAGCCGAAATGTAAACTTGTCAGGCGAATATTTTAAACCAAAATTCCCCCCATCTGCCCTTCTCAATGATCTATCGATGATTTGAATATATTTGGCTTTAAATATAGCATTACCACAACGTTATCTTACTGAAACAGTTTCTGGAGAATATTTAACATAACTGTTACGAAATAGAATCATTGTTTTCGGTATGAATAATAGTAAGGCACTTAGCCAATATATGTTGAAGTCAATTATTGAATATATAAATTTTTACTTTCTCTGACACTAGAAGTAGTGTATTCCACCCAAAAATTTGATGTCGAGATTTAAACAAAAATGCATGTTTTAAGCCTCCCTGAACCCCAAAAAAGTATTTTGAGAAAAAAGTTCGTGTGTAAATATGTGTTTCTGTAAGCAATATAGCACTAAAACGAAATGTCCGATAAATTCCAAACTTTGTTTTTAAATTGAGTATCTTCCAAAGACGTGACAGACATTTTCAAGAAATTCTTACCCCATACTATACTTCACATGAAAGCATTTTGGATAACTTTTATTTTCTCCAAACAGCTTTAAAAATGTTGACTAAAATGCCATATATTTAAAATATTTTCACTACAAATAGAATTTACAATTGTAATTTTCTGGCAATAGCGTGTCCTCTTTATTTATATGAGATTTTGTATAATTTGTTTAACGGGTAAACCATATGAAACAAATAAAAAACATACTGCACTAAAAATGTGTTATCTCTTTAAAACACTTTGTAGGTATTTCAAATAAATGGTTTCAGCTAATTCAATGGTGTCCGCCATTATTGATTTACATTTTTCAATGTACTTCTCAAAGGGTTATCAATGTTCAGTTGTTTCTCTCGATGACATGGATAGAACACCTGACTACCGATTCGGTTTCGTCTATTCCCTTGTACACACTCGTGCCTGTAACGAAATGTGTAATTAGATATTTTTTACTATGATTTATATGGATTAAAATGAAGTACGAGAAAGTTTTCGTAAGAACACTTTGTAGAGCCTATATGACTCAACGATAGTGGACAGAGAAGGTAACGTGAATGTAACATTACGATTTTTATAAGCAAAACCACATGTCATCTAATGAATGTAAAGAAGTTAGCCACTCTGGTCACACAGTTAAAATATTTGTTAAATAAATAATTTTTCTGTTCATTTAAGACGGCAGGGAACAAAACATGGTCATTTAAGGACAATACCTTCTAATACAGCAATTATACTTTCTCAGCTGGAGGGAAACTTGACTGAGAAAGCGTAAACACTCGCAGCTTCTTTCACGTAATTGCATCAATAATCACTGAAGCAGGACTTCAGTCCATTAGGTGTATGGCAAGGGAGTAACTGGGGTGAACTCCCATAGCATAAACTACATTTCATACCTTCAACAAGCAAAGGAACTCGCTAGAGTTCCTCCGCGTTTAACGAGTTGCCTTAGAACATTAAGATAAATAAGTGTTATTTCACTAAGCGGTAGATAATACGACAGTCTGGAATTATGGGTAGCCTTGGTTGGTTCGCAGGCCAACGGTTGTGGTGAAGACATTGTAATAGAAATATTACAGTGAAAACGTTTACTATTGTTTAATTTATTAAATAGTTAAAATATTAATTATCAATTTTGAAAGTTTACAATGCACAAATGACGCTTCAAAATAATTGTAAATGTGTGAAGCAGTTACTGGACAGTGAACAGTAGCTGTAGAATATAGTTTGGAATTACAGAATGCCAGTAGTTTAGTTAATTTAGATTTTTCATTTTATTTAATTGCATTGACTTGGAGAAAGCACTTGATAAAGTGAACAAGAATAAATTATTAAAAATATTAGCCATAGATCATGTTCCACAACTTATAACAAACAAATACATATAATCTCTATAAAACAAATCTTATTGCAGTAAGGCATCATGATAAATTATCAAAATGGTCAGAAATTCATACAGGAGTAATACAAGGTTGTGGCCTCTCACCACTACTGTTTATTATACTAGGTAGCCCACTTCATCCGGCATTAGAGTAAGTAGATAACCCTTCGTGCGTTAAAGGAGTTGTAAAACCCAACGGCGCGATTCCTGTGAACGGGCGCCAGTAGCGTGAGTGAACTTTGTTCTGCCTGTAAGAGAAGACGAGCGGGAGAGGAATTCCCCAGGCTTCCACTATCGTGTGTAGCACGTGATAACAGACAAGAACAGTCTTAGAATATTTTCCACCTCACTTACAGGACTTTACTTACCAGGGAATAAACTCATTCCTGTATATGCTGCTATTGTCTAACATTACGGATTAGAGATTCTAAATTGACGTGAGAAAATCCATGCAAACATGAGAGCACGTAATGTTTCATTGGCATTTCCTCGTTTCTCATTGTTATTGTTGTATATTATTATTATTATTATTATTATTATTATTATTATTATTATTATTATTATTATTATTATTATTATTATTATTATTATTATTATTATTATTATTATTATTATTATTATTATTATTAATTATTATTATTAACCATCATAGTTAGTATACAAATTATTAGGTTTATTAGTTCTATTATTAGTGTTAGTTATTGTTGTGTTTTGTAGTTATCTGCTGTTATCATCATAATCACTATTATTAATATCATAATTATTGGTATTATTTTCCTTATTTTAACATTATGATTTTCATTATATTGATATTTTTGTTATTGTTATGGTTTTTTATTAAGTTATTATTTTCATAGTTATTATTATCATCAAAGGCTACTGCTATGGTGACTTCATTCATAGAATAGGTGTTCAAAATGAAACCCCTGTTGATTGATACAATGTTCCGAGCGTCTCCTTGTACTACATTTCTGAGAGCTGCGAGTGTGACAGATACACTTGCTTTAATGATCCTTTGAGGGGATTTGTTTCAAACCCAATATTCCTGAGTGACTCCAAAAGAAATAATCCAATGGAGTTAGATCAGGATCATATTTGCATGAATTTCGTTACGGAAACTTACAATCTGTAATCCGTAATGTTGGACAATAGCAGCATATACAGGACTGAGTTTATTCCCTGGTAAATAAAGTCCTGTAAGTGAAGTGGAAAATATTCTAAGACTTTTTGTCTATTATCACGCGCTACACACGATAGTTGAAGCCTGGGGAATTCCTCTCCCGCTCGTCTTCTCTTACAGGCGGAACAAAGTTCACTCACGCCACTGGCGTCCGCTTCACAACAATCGCGCCGTTGGGTTCTGCAACTCTTGTAAGCCGCATAACGTGGGCCATCTGGTATATATCAGTCAAATTATTAGAGGATGGAGAGAATTGCCTCATGGTTATATACAACTAGGTAAATAGACATTTACAAATAGAACCATTACTTTTTCCAGACGAGTTAGAGGATGAATTACAACTTTCAGTGTTTAATTTTTACAAAATTGGAATAAAGTACGACATAAAAATCAATAAAGCAAAAACAAAAATGATGGCTTTATATGGGAAATACGCTGTTTCTAGCAAAATGTGTTTATATTAAAAAACATTAGAAACAGTAAATTATTCCACATATCTCAGATACACATTATCCGTTTTGGTGAAATAGACATTTCCCAGAAAATTACTAAGCACATCAAAACAACGGGAATCATTAATAACACTATTAAACCTTCCCTAGTACAAAGACATACTAGAATCCGCCTCTATAAGGCCTTAGCAACCTGCACTTTGTTATGGAAGTGAATCATGGACACTGAGGAAGAAAGGTGAAAGAATAATGGCTAATGAAATGCAATTCATGAGCTATAGAGCAGGATATACAAAATGGGATCATAAACACAATGAAGATGTAAATATAACCTGTAATTGACAACAGGAATTATCAAAGTAACTGGTTAAATCATCTACATCGCGTGCATAGAAATAGAATCCCAAAAGTCATGCTTCGCTGTCGTCCAAATGGAAAGAGATCTTTGGGTCGTAACAGGCCTTATGGCCTAATACTTGGAAGGAAGAAGAATGAAATGAGTAATGGAGCCTATCTATCACTTATTACCTCCAGCACTAAGTTTGTAAATGGCTAACAGCTTAGACATACGCATTGCCGTCTGAGTGACGTGCAGTTCGCCTCTAGAAGAAATTATGAGCAATGGAGTGATTGCCGGGAGCCGTCTTATTTTCACCGCCAGTTAAAGATCTTATTTTCCCTATCATTCTGTTTCCTTCCCATGCTTCATGTGTGCTTCTAGGTTTCTTGGCTTGAGGAGCTGCCGGACATATGATGCGAATGCTTGCTCTAAGGTAAGAGTGTTTCCCGTGGTTACTAGACGGATAGCTGTTTCGTCACTCTAACCGGGCAGCACCAGTGTGGGACGGGTCTTAGAGCCAGGAACTGCTGGACTTCCGTGCGTCTCTGTCGCCTGTTTGCCTACATCCTGTGGCCTCCTGTGGTTCCTTCATTTCAACCCTTTCTTCTGGGGAGGTGGTAGCCGCAATAAATCTCTCTGTAGGTTGCAGTGAGCGAGGTGTCCCCCTTCTCTGGATATCTTACACCCTATGCTTTACCAAATTACTTATGGCAAATCCTTTAAAACTTGAGCTGTGTATAACAACTTCAGATAAGAAATTAAGAACTACTAATTAATCTGTGTGCTAAGTGAATCGTTTTTGTTTTGTTTCTTTGGTTTGGGTTGCATTTTCCCACATATGAGTATCAAAAGTTTTGAAAACCATTCACTCACTCATTCTGAATAAGGCTTAGACAAAGGAGGCCTTCAATTCCATTTCACAATTGCAACGCGATAAGCTGCACCATATTCGTGACCGAATTTCGTGCTCATGGTCGTTTATCTTTCTTCTGTCCTGCGAATGGAAGCAGAATATGCCTATTCCCTGTCCCCAAACAGCCTTTACTGTCTGCGTGAAAATAATTAAGATGACCTTTCGGATTAGAATGCTTAATGGAAAGTTATACTGAAGTTGGCATATGACGCTATCAACGTCATTTTGATCTAATGATAGAAGTGCACTATCCATCACTGTCTTTACGAAGTACAGTGTTTCGTTACATACTAGGTCAGGCATGAGCAGGGCAAGTGTCGCTATTTCCATTCTCTTTTCACCATGCTTTGCAGGTTGCAGAATGTTCACTGTAATCGGCGTTTGCCATAGCTCACGACAGTATTGGCGAACGGTCATCGGTCTGTTTGAAAATGTAAGCAAACTTTGAGTGACATTTCTGCAATTTGAGATTTAATACATAAGACAGTCACTAATTTGACAATGGAAAGGAGCTTTTAAACTTTACTACACTTAGAATTAGTTATAGCTTTTTCAGTGTTTCAGTTATACACTCCTATATATAGGAAATTTAGTGTAGATTTCGAATTTTCAAAGACTTCATTATGCACAGACGTACATATATATGTACTAAGATAGATGGATCTGTGATTAAGTTTCGGAAGAACAAAAAACATACGAACCGGCTGCGTGGTATTTTGCCTGTCCACATCCTCGACGCTCATACCGTCGCCGAAAAGTGCGGATGAAACCATACAATATTTTTAAACTACTTTTAAAGGCTTTACTATGCAACTTTATGAAAGAAAATGCTGAAACTGGCCACCGTAATTGTCCATACATTTTTGGCACCTCTTTTGGAAACTATCCATCACTCGCCGAGTTCAGGTTGAGAAATGCTGCAATTTCCTAATGGATATTTTGTTTTAATCCTCTCAAGGTGCGTGGGTTTGTCTTGTACACTGTATGTTTTAAGTTACCCCAGAGATAGAAATCCCAGGGGGTCAAGTTGGGAGACCGAGGGGGCCATTAATTTCAAATAATAATTCTGTCCTGAAATACACTTTCAATCACGGTTACTCAACATACCGTGCTTTCAGTTGTTCTCATCGAAAGATCGGCCGTATGAGCTGTTGCAGAGTTTAATTGAAAAAAGGTAAAATCACACTCCCTGTCTGTTAATTCTCTGAAAAAGGGGGCAAAATTGTATTCACGTATGTGCGGGCATCAACTTTGACTCGAAAACAATTGGCGCAATGACTCAGGACGTAATATTGTTCATGAAGTACCCCTTCATGTTGAAAAAATTGGTGTATGGTACGCCAGTAGCTGAGAAAGATTTCTCAGAGCTCCAATAAGCGATTTCTATCTTTGGAGTAACTTAAAAGATATAGTGCACATTACAAACCCTCACACCCTGGAAGAATTACAACAAAATAGCTGCCAGGAGATTGCCAGGGTTTCTCAATATGAAGTACGGCGAGTGATGGATAGTTTCCTAAAGAGGGGCCAAAAATGTATGGACAACTACGGTGGCCAGTTTCAGCATTTTCTTTCATAAAGTTGGTAAGTAGAGCCTTTAAAAATAGTTGTAAAATGCTGTATGGTTTTATCCGCACCTTTCTGTGATAATGGCAGATGGCAACGAGCGCCGAAGACGGTGACAGGCTAAACACCGCGTAGCCGGTTCGAAATTTTTTTGCAATAGTATCTGCTGGATATGAGCCACAGAGAAATCTCGCTCGTTATAACGTTCTTTACTTTCCCAAGTGTGGATCATTGCATCCATGAAAAATTATTGCGCTGAGCAGCAAATCAACACCCGAAGGCGTGAAGCAATTACGTTTAATTAAAATCGTGGCTAGTGAGACCTTGCGAAAATTAATTATTGGCTATTATACCAAACATTCTAGGATATTTATTGTACAAGATTGTTAATTGCCCACCGTAATTAGAATATTACGCTATTAGAAGCATCTAGGACTTTCGCATTAAGAAAATGTTACACACACTGAATCAGAAGTTCCACTTATATATTATTAACACGTAATTAATCCTTATGTGTAACACTCGCACAATTGCCTCAACTCATTATTGGTTTAAGTTACCCCTAGTAACCTTTCAATCCACATAACATTAGTTACCAGAAATGACCCCCCTGAAATTGTTTCAAGCTAGGCCATATGACCTTGTGAAAATCTGAAGCTTAGCTATATCAGAATATAAACTATAATCAAATGCCAGTAGGTATCTGAAAACATTGACATTTTAGTCAAAATCGTTGATGAGTTTTGGAGAGAAAACGTACAGTATATAACACTTAGCAAAAGCGTTGTTTGGGGTGAGAACTTTCCTGAAGATCTTCCTCTTGCGGTGGCGGTAGCAGCAATAATGTATTTTACTGTCTTTAAGAGCACAGTGATTTTGTATTAATTCTGAGCAGTACAGGAATATAACTGTTCCAGAACTGTTTGATGAAAGTCAGGGGCGATTTATTTTCCAGTTTTCAGATCTAGCTTTGTCTACACATCCCTCGATTAGTGTAATGCACTTACTCTCACTATTTTCACTAACACATGTCACTTCCAATGCTACAGCTTTTACCTGAGAAGCTGTAATTTCAATATTACTTGAAGTTGAAGCCTGAGATTTGAACTGGAATACATCACTGTTACTATTGTACTTTCTGTAACTTTGCGCCTTCTTGTCATAAATTTATCCATGCTGACGAACAATAGAACAGCGAGTTGCAAGAAACAACTGAATACTGCAAGCTGCAATGCAATCATCATTGCTGGTGCAGAATTGCTGGAATTGTGACCATGAATGCCAACACAAGTAACGAACCTGAGGATTGTTTATTGTTTAGCTTGCTTGCGATATGATTTTTTGTTTATTCACAGCTTGCATGTACAGTCTGCATCGAAAGTGCTTCGTGTCTTCTTGTATTTTTCAAATTAGCAGGGTTGCCAACCCGTACGATAATAATTATGGGGTAATACGATAATTTCGATACCGGCGAAACATCATTTTCATTGGTTTGTCACACCAGCGAAATGAAATTAATTACCAATAGTGACACCATTTTTGCCCTCATGGCCTGCCTCCACCCCTCTAAGGCAACCATTTCATATCCTACTAAGCCTCCTACCCTTTATCCTCTTGTTGCCAGTGTGCCCAGATCTGGTAATCTCAACGAAGAAGGCATTGTTCAGAAAATTGTTGATCAATGGAGAAAACTCGGAACACGTGATATTCCGTGTGAAACACTTCTTGTGAAAGAGTTTTTTTTCCAAACTAGGTTTAATAAAAACCAAAATTAGAAACAGATTGGCGCTAGATACACTGAATGGATTATTCAGTCGTCTCAGCTTATGAATGAATGTGGTGGGTCCGAAAATCTGCAAGCCACCGAGATGTTAAGGTTTATCTCAACAACAAATTTGTATAATGCTGCAGCAGTTGAGGAAGATGAACTTTCAGATAAATAGTGCGAGAAATATAAGTACTAAATTTGTAATACTGATTGAGGTCATCAGTCTTGTAAGTGGATATCATAAACATCAATAATATTACATTTTCAAATGTGTTATGCTGATAGATTTATTGTTATGGCATTAAGTTTATGATGTACGACAATTTTGAATCCAAATCTATAATTTTGAGTGACCCGTACGATAATTTTACTTTTAAACATTGGCAACCCTGAGTAATAGTAATACTTGCAGTTAAAAGAAAAAAGATACTTCCCTGGCAGGGAAGGAATTCATCTTTGATGAGCCGGGGAAATTATTTAATGAGAGGGGGAAATCCCCCCATGTCCCTGTTAATTCGAATTCTGCGCGCACTCACTCACTCACTCACACACACACACACACACACACACACACACACACACACACACACACACACACACACACACACACACACACACACACACACACACACACACACACACACACGTCCTCCTACGTTGTGAAGAGATAAGTTTATCTGCCTTTCAACCCGGGGCCAAGTTCGAATCTCCGTTGGGATGAGTTGGGTGAGTTTTTTCTGCTCTGAGCGTTCCTTCCGTCATCATAACACAAATGCCGGATAACTCAGCACTCTCAGACTCATATCACCATCATCCCAATGATCATTCACCGTCTCTGCTGATGTCCCTGCCCCATGGGGGCAGACAGCTGTGCGCGGCAGATGCTCAAAGGCTTTTATCTTTGCAATTCTGGTTTGATCTTTATGTAAATGCAGCTTTCCCTGTAACTGATTGTCGATAAGTGTAGGTACTCTTTATCACTTTACCATTAAGGGTTTGAACCTTTCCCGGAGCTGGTGGTGGTTGTTGTTATTATTATTATTATTATTATTATTATTATTATTATTATTATTATTATTATTATTATTATTATTATTATTATTATTATTATCATTATCATTATCATTATCATTATCATTATCATTATCATTATCATTATCATTATCATTATCATTATCATTATCATTATCATTATCATTATCATTATCATTATCATTATTATTATTATTATTATTATTATTATTATTATTATTATTATTATTATTATTATTATTATTATTATTATTATTATTATTATTATTATTATTATTATTATTATTATTATTATTATTATTATTATTATTATTATTATTATTATTATTATTATTATTATCATTATTATCATCATTATCATCATCATCATCATTATTATTATTATTATTATTATTATTATTATTATTATTATTATTATTATTATTATTATTATTATTATTATTATTTAAATTGTTTTTTAACGCGTTACACATCTTCCGCTAGCTCTTCTCCATTCTGTTCTGTTGGTACACTGGCTATCTTCCATATTCAAGTTTCTCATTGCCAGTATGATTGTAAGTTAGTGTAAGCCGTTCTCTCTTACTATTCCTTATACGAGTATTATTCCAATGTGTTACTCTCTCTCTAATACGTATAGTAAAGTAGAGGAAGTATTGTATTCCACCCAAAAATTCGATGCCAAGATTTCACCGGAAATATGTTTTGAGACTCCCTGTATCCAGAAAAAAAGCATTTTTAGACAAAGGTACGCGCGCGTGTGTGTGTAATTCTGTCAGACTGTGGACAGCATAACTCAAAAACGAAAATTTGTTTAAAAACCAAAGTTGGTATTTGAGCTTAATGTCCTTCAAGGATGCGACACGAAGATTTTGAAGAAAATTGCTTTACCCTAAACTACCCTTTACATGGAAAAGTTTTCGAAAATTTTAATTTTCTTGAAAATGGCTCTAATGATTTTGATTAAAATGCCACAATGTTTGAGATATATTTATGACAAATGAAATGTACATCTCGAATTTTCTGCTATAGTCCATAAAGTCCTGTTTACTCTGGATGGCGTTTACATAACTGGTACACCACAAGAGATAGACCAAATCTTACTGCACAAAAAATGTAGATCTTGCTAAAATACACAATTTATGTCCAAATAAAATTTTTTGTAGAGTGAACCTTTTCGGAGATATTCCTTGTTATTTGTGTCAGTTTTAGAGAACTTAAGGGTTCTGTCAAATGGAACATCGTTATTTAGTTTTTTATGTTATGCAAAGAGAAAGGAGTCTGAAAGCTTTAAAAGATTTGACTGTCGCTCAAAGTCTACTGTATTCCCATATTCCCCTTGTATCTACAAGGAAATAAGCAATGAGATAATTTCTGCAAACATTTATCTCAACTAACAAGAAGAAGATAGAGAAGTAAGAGATTGTAAGAATAGTTAGTACAAGAGTAGAGGAAGTCATGTGAGTCCAACATATCAGATTTTTCTTGTGGCATTTCCTCAAGCAGAAAATTTTCCATACATGTTGTCTACTCTGTTGGAATTAAAAGATCGCACCAGAGCTGCTGTGAATAATGCTCTTGGAGACACGTTACGGCGCATAACGGAATGCTTTCGAAGCTGTCGGTTAGGAGAATGTGTGGGGCACAGCGGAGGCCTCATTTGCCCAGAATCATATTTAAACATTAAATCATAAATGACAGTCCTGTTCTATTGACAAAGGAAGAAATAAAAGCAATCGTTGCTTACATAAATACGCTATGAACGCTGCCTATACTCTGTGAACTCCATATTACTATAGAGAATTAAAATGTAGTTAAAGCTCTTAGATGTTTTAAACTCAGCAGATAATTATGGAAAAATAGTTGTACATACTCTTAACATGTGAACCTAAGAAATTATAGGACGTTTTGTAACATAGCACCATTTCATAGATGTCTCCCATTATTGCAAATTATATGTCATGGAACTAATTAACTTGTAATGTGCAGGTAACCGCAGAGGAATCTCCGCGTCCTCGCCATTCTCTAAGTGGCGCTACAAATTATGTGGGACAAACACCCTTGGACACGGTTGTTGCTCATTGTCTCCATTTTCATACGCGTTGCCAAAGAGTTTCTTCGTCACTGACATCTCACGTGTTTCGATGTCCCTGACAGTTTCTTGTACTCTGTAAGTTCAGCTGACATTATTCCCTTGATTACAATGTAACAGTATTTTATAGTAACGTGTAGGCCACATTATCTGCAATATCTGAAGAATTGTTGGAGCTATAGTGATTTAATTTATTGGGGGGGGGGGCGTTGTTAGATGTCATATAATCACACTTGCAATTGAGTTCCTACAACACTTTAAGTTTTTAGTGGTTTTCGAATCGGTTTTCTTTAACTTGAAATAATCACATTCCTTAAGCATCCTCAATACTGACTTTATAGTAAGTATCCAAGCTTTGAAATTTTCGGGGACAAGTAGAATTCTCTCGTATGGAAAGAAAACTTCGTGTGACATAGGTTACAAAAATATTTCAAACATGTTAAAATTGAATTTTGAAGTGCCTCTTATGCTCATATCATCTAGTGATCACTACAGCTTCGTTAAATGGGGATACTTTCAGCCTTTGTTTCAACTATATCGAATTCTTTATTGCAGGGTGCCCCAAAAGACAGTTTTCGATGATATATGAATTCCCTTCATCATTCTCCCTCAGAACGGCATTCCCTGGATTTCCATTTACATCACGCAATTGTGTGCCAAGTAGTTTCATGCAGATTGCTTATTTATGAGACTTGGGGAATGAAGGCAGTTTCCCAATGCCTACTTTACGGAATTCCAGAACTATGGGAAGACTTAAAATAATTTCCCAACGTGATTGATGTGTATGTGTCTGTATATCTTCTCAGACAAGGTCCCACAATACCTAGGCTATAATATGGTATCTTATTATTTTGCCCAAAATAGAAGGTCCAATGGGGCGCAAAATCAAAGCATGATGCTTACTTGACATGTTTTGTTATTTATATTATTTCAAGGGCGAATATTTTAGGTGTTAAAACAAATTTTCGCTATTATTACTGCTGTACCTAAACCAGTTACCACGATAAGTAGTATAGTTACTGTCGCATGGAAAACATAAGGAAGTGGCACACATTTGTAGTCTTTTAGTTACAAGCCTTTTAATTTGTATTAAACCCACCAAAAATCAGTAAAAACATCAGAATTTCGTTAGATAAAGTCTCTCCCGTGCTTCGCACTCACGAATTATCCACACACTCGCAACATATCTTGGGATTACATATGAAAAAGAGGTAAGGATACCATTAAATCCTTTGCTTAGTGAAAATTGCAGAAATGGAGCAATAAGTAATCATCTGTTCGCTTCCTGGTGCCTATTTTGTAACCAAGAAGGAGAAAAACTTGCATTTGGGGAATCGTTTGCTTTCTCTGCACCAAGGGCAGGTTTTTGTGTTGTATGGCCAATTTGAGGTGTTATGTAGACCAAGTTGCGTTCCGGTACACAACGTGTTACAGAGCGGAACGTGTGCTAGTATGGGAACGGAATGAAATAAAACGCCATTAAAAAGGGAAATCCCCATTTACTTTTGTTGCAGAATATCCGTGCTTAGAGGTAAACTGTTATTCATTTTAGGGCTAATGTATATCGACAAGTGGAGATTTAAGAGAATCCTCCTAAGAAAGTAAAACAAATAAAAAAGTTTAAAATGTCGGTTTTCGTTTCGCAGTTAAAACAAATCTCAGCCTATAGACTTTCAAATTGTGGCAGTCTCTTATCTCTGAATTTTAAAGGAACGCAGTGAAAATTTAGGAATTTTGGTATATTTCAGAATTATTTACTTTCCATTTACTTGTTAAAATACTCCATATAATGTAGCTATAACGATGTTTATGGATAAAAGTAGAATTTTTGCTAATTTAACAAAAGTCAATATTATATAACCCAACATTTATAACCGTAAATGAAGCGAAACTGTTTATTAATAACATGCATTACTTATGAACTACAGAAACGTAGAACTTCTTGCAAATGGGCAAAACGTTACTTAGCATTAATTTTTTGAAAATGATTTTTTACACGCTCGTTGTTTTAAAAATTAAATTACAAATTAAATTTCACAAAATTTCACACGCATGATTCTTTCACTGATATGCAAAAGATTTTCACTACAACATACAGTAGGATTTTTCCTTTATTTCCAACGAAAATGTATTTTTTTAAAATTCTTATTGCTTCAGTAACCTTTTTCCTTGGAAAATCCGTTGTAATGTATTTTAAAAAGTAAATTTTACCTAGGTTAAGCAAGATTCTAGTATGTATGTATGATTAATATTTACAGGTGCGGTATTTCATTCGTATATGTTTAAGAATTTCTGAGTTTTGATCAAAATCTTCTCTACGGAAAGTAAAAAAATGTATTGATCTTCAAAGTCAAAATTAAGGATATGAAAGTGGTGGTATGTATTCATGTTTATAAATATATCTGTGGTGGCTTAGAGGACAATTGAGTAATTTGTCCCCAGAATAAAGAGCGAAGTCCATTCTATTAAAAAAGCAATACATCGAAAATTGTCATTTTTAACCCCTGAAAGTATATTTTAGACCGCCTCCGTAGCGCACCTGATTCTGGTTCAATCCCTGGTACCGGCATGGGGATTTTTCCCGCGCTGGGAGGTCCGACACGGGGTACACTCAGCTTCGTTAGGTCCCCTAGGGGCCAATTGAGGAACTACTTGATGTAGAATTAGTGACCTCGGGCAGTGAAGGCCGCATAATTGGCCGGGAGGGCTCGGGGTACTGACCACGCCTCACCCTCCAGCACTCCACCCCACTCATGATGCCTGTAGTGGGCAGAGATGAGGGACGCAGTGACCGGGTGGCAAGCCTTAGCCCTTGATGGGCTGTTGCGCTGGGGGGAAGGTATATTTTACCTCAGCCTCTTCATAATACATAAAAACAAAGTATAATATGAATTTTATTACTGTCAGTTGTCTAAATTATATCTCTTCCAAGATATGCTGTTTAAAACATTCGCAATTAAATTGCATTTCAATAATCTCTTTTCCAGCAACTAAATATCTTAGAGAAGGATTATGATTTTCTCATTCGTGTTATAGTCGCGTATTTCTTCATTTTTGTAACATTCACAACATGTGAAACAATTTAATCAAACGAAGTAGTAATATATAACTAATTTCGAGAGCATTTAAACTATTAAAGTGAAGTATGTTTACCTCATGATTAAAACACAAGAACTGAATTTTAAACTTGTTGATGTAAAATTTTCAAATTCTTAACTTTTCAAAAGAGGAGTGGTAAAGTAGTAAAGTGTACTACTTATTTAAAGTAATAAACAAATTTGAGTTGAAGAATGTATACTTTTCAATTAATTATAAATCTAATAAAATGAAAAATCCGAAAGAAAGAAAAACAAAATGGCACTTTCTGTACCCATTAATATTTAAAATGGAAGTTGCCTTTCCATTAATATGGTTGCTAGTGTTTAGAGAACAATACTTTCTGGAGAAGCTGTACGTGAAGTTTGGAACTCGTGTAGAAACGAACAAAACCGCTTTAGTTGTGCTATGATTATCATCGAATGGAACAAAAATAATCGGAATATGTGTGGAAAAATCTGATGAGTTGCACTCACATGACTTTCTCTAGTACTAACAATTCTTACAAACTCTTATTCCTGTATCTTCTTCGTGTTAGTTGAGATAACATTTGCAGAAATTATCTTATTGCTTGTTTCCTTGTAGGTGCAAGGGGCTTTGAGCGATAGTCAAATCTTTTAAAGCTTTGAGATACCGTTCTCTTTGCACGCCTAACATATAAAAATGAACAACATGTTCCATTTCACGAAAGTTTTAAGTTTTCCGAAACTGACATACATATCTCCGAAATGTTTCACGCTACAAAAAACTTTATTTGGATATAAATTGTGTGTTTAACGAGATCTACATTTTTTTACAGTAAGATTTTGTTAATCTCATACGGTTTACGAGTTATTCAAAAGTCATCTAGAATAAACAGGACTACGTAGGCTATAGCCAGGAAATTTAAAATATACATTTCATTTGCCACACAAATATCTTAAACATATGGCATTTTAATCAAAATCGTTAGAGCCATTTTCTAGAAAATCAAAATTTTCGAAAACTTTTCCATGTAAAGCGTAGTTTAGGGTGAGGCTATTTTCTTCAAAATCTTTGTGTCGCATCCTTGAAAGAACTTAAACTTAAATACCAACTTTGGTTTTCAATCGATCTTTCGTTTTTGAGTTATGCTGTCCACAGACTGACAGACAGACATACACTCACTCACTCACACACACATACACATACACACACACACACACACACATACACACACACGGACCTTTTTCTATTTTTTTTTTTTTTTTTTTTTTTTTTTTTAATTCAGGGGTCTCAAAATTTATATTCCCAGTGAAATCTCGACATCGAATTTTTGGGTGGAATACAATACTTCCTCTATTTACCAGTAGAGAAAGTAAAGTAAGTAAAGTAAGTAAGTAAAGAAAGTATTTGCACAATCCGTCCAGGATAAATTGTGAGACACAAGGAGATGATACTGGTAATGATAGATTAATTATTTCAGTTTAGGACATTATTCTGCGCTTTGTATTGGATTAACATTAAGGAGCTAATTATTTCATTATGGTGAAGCGTTTGATTTGTTGTATTGTTTATAATTTTCGTTGCTTCATTTGTAAGATAGATTTGTCACAGTTAATTAAGATAGTTTGACAATCGATTACCAATTCCAAAGGGTTCGGATCAGCTATGAGAAGACTTTCACATTCTACAACAACGTGAAGAGCTATTTCCCCTTCCTGATTACAAAACCTACAAATTGGGTTTTCCTTAAAAAAATTCTATTGTGTGCATGTGTTTCCTGGAATATCAGTGACCGTAAAGAGACCAACTGCAAGTACCATTTGAGTTCTACTAACAAGAAATACTCCACTCGTTCGAAACTGGGATTTAGTGCTTGCTGCAAGGTTAGTCGGCTCAAATGGTCTACTGGTCACTGGTCACTGGTCAGTAATTGAAACTGTTTTGGCTCAAAGTAGTATTTTAAGCATTGGAGTTTTGAGTGGTCGGTTTTGTGCTTGGCGTGTTGAGCCACTCACAAGACCACTAGTCTTTTCGTTCTCTCTGCTGTCCAGCATTTCAGCATCGGAAGTCTTATTGTTATATTCCTTCTACGCGCCAAGCGCAAGGCTAACCTCTCAAACTTTAGCGCTCAAAAATAGGCCCAGAATACACACGGGCAAAAATAGTTCAGCTTCTGAGACGTTCGCCACCACAGCCAGAACCTTGCAACTTAAACAAAATCCCAGTTTGGAATGAGATTACCCTTGCAAATGTCAGATCGCAGCTTACGATTACTTCTGTTGTGCTCATTACTCAACTTACTACTTTTGGTTTGCAAGTAGTGATGCTCTGTTACCGTTCTCTTATGAGTTTCTTTATAATGCTTAAAGAAAAATTAAATTTCTGACTTTGGTGCATGAACCAATCAAGACATAAGAATGCTTTTAGAGTGAAGGAAAAAACAAAGTTTGATATCTATTCAATAAATGTTAGAAAAACGTAAGCTCTTTCAACAATCGATTTCTGGACGTCATTTGTACGTCCTGGATGAGTACGATTTTAAAATAATAAATGAATAAACTGTTTTAAAACAATATTGTAGAAGTTCCTAAAATTGGCCGGCTTTGTACGAAGCGTCTGAAATCTAAGATGATTTGCCAAACATTGTTGAGAGTGGACTGAATGAAAAAATACAAGTACTTTGAACTTTAAAACTATACTGAGTTAAATCTGTGGCGCTACAGCCCTTTTGGGCTTTGACTTACTAACCTGGATGCCGACTTCATGCCCACACATGCAAGCCAGAATACAGAAGGGCAGGTTCATCCAGCCTATACGGGGAGATGATCTGATCAGGATCATGCTTTCCCAGCCACAAGGTTAGTTTTCGTGACTTGCAGACCGCCACCTATCGTAGCTCCACAAATGCATAAAGACGCTGAGTGAACACCAGTCCTACATATTAGTTTATAATCTGACAGAAAGCTAATATACAACATTCAAACACTTTCGCCACTCTTATTTTCGCTTCCTGTTTTCGACCACTAACACACAAATTAACACTTTTGTTTACTTAGACAAACCTTTCTACACTAGCACTATAGTACCCAATAGTACTATAGTACCTTATAATTCTTAGAACCTAACTATAATATGTCTGACACTCCTTGTTTAAAAATATACTATGTTTAACCCATACAGTCAAAATATTTTACAGGAGTTGGCATAGGTTACCTTCACTTTCAAAAATCCACTTAATCCTATTTTCAATCATAAGGTTTAAATACTGCCCTTACCAGTATTTTCAACCCCTCACAAAGGTATACTGCTTGGGCAATCAGGGCACATATTTGTGCAGTTGAGCTATATAATTTGTCGAAAACTATGGTATACCTTATAATTTCCATCACATCGCGAGAAACAACTGAATAGTGACAACACTCTAGAGAAAATGACAAAAGTATTGAGAAGTTCAAATTAATAATAACACATCTGGAAATGCTATATAAAAAAAATAAAAAAAAAAGTTATTTGGAACAAATTTTGTATTTGCGGAGTTTCAGATTCTCTGTATTGTACGGTTTCTGACCCCCTCTAATGGTTTACCCCTTATGAAAAATTATGCAAAATTTCTTTAGGGTATTCCCAGAAAATTCAAATTATACATTTTATTTCCCATATAAATATCTTAACTATAGGACATTTTAAAGAAAATCGTTAGAGCTATTTTTGCGAAATACGTGTAAAAAATTACAATGTAAAGAGTGGTTTAGGGCAAGGGAATTTTCTTGAAAGTCTTCGTGTCGCATCTTTGGAACACACACACACACAAACACACACACACACACACACACACACAAACACACACACACACACACACACACACACACAAACACACACACACACAAACGCACACGCACACGCGCACACATACTCTTCTATATACACAAATTTTTCTAAAAAGGCTGTTTTTCTTTGGATTCAGAGGCCTCAAGGCGTGTATTTCAGTGAAATCTCGATATCGAATTTTTGGGTGAGTGCAATACCTTCTCTAATAATGCAATAATGCAATACCGGCTCAACATGTACGCTGTTTACAAAGTAAAGATGAAACGTGTTTGCGGAACCCGTAAAGAAATTGTAAAATGTTATAAGGTAATTTACATTACTTAGAATTACAATTCGTTACAATTGTATTTCCTCTTTCTTATGTTTACGGGTTCCATTCGGTGTCGAGATAAATGTATCCCTAACTTTTCCTTAAAAAAAGAGCATTGAGTAGAACTATTACACAAGCAATATTGGGTTTTACAATGGATTACGCTTTTTAAAAATCTGATGTGCTGCACTCACACGACTTTCTCTATTCTTGTATTAACTATTCTTACAAACTCTTATTCCTCTGTCTGCTTCATGTTAGTCGAGATAAACATTTGCAGAAATTACCTTATTGCTAATTTTCTTGCAGGTGCAAGGGGAATATGGGAATACTGTAGGCGTAGGCTTGAGTGATAGTCAAATCTTTTAAAGCTGATCGCTACATAAAGGCTTTGAAGTTCCATTGTCTTTGCATGGCCAAAAGATGAATAACGACCTTCCATTTGAGAAAAGTTCAACTGTTGCACAATTCTGACAAATAACAAGAAATATCTCCGAAATGGTTCATTTCACAAAAAGGAGGAAAAAAATCATTTGACATAAATTGTGTGTTTTAATGAGATTACAGTTTTTGTAGGATTTATCTCTATCTCGTCTCTTATGGTTTATAAATTATAGAAAAGTTACTAAGAGTAAACAGGACATGGGCTATAACCAGAAAATTCAAAATATGCATTTCATTTGCCATAAAAATATCTTAAACGTATGGCATTATAAACAAAATCGTTAAGCTCATTTTTGAGAAAATAATTTTTTTTTTAAAAAATGTTCCATGTAAAGTGTACTTTAGGATGGAGAAATTTTCTTCAAAATCTTCGTGTTGCATTCGCAAAAGATATTAAACTTAAATATGAACTTTAGTTTGTAACCGACTTTTCATTTTTGAGTTATGCTGTTCACAGACAGGCAGGCAGACAGACAGACAGACATCCAGACAGACAGTCAGAAAGACAGACAGACAGACAGTCAGACAGACATCCAGACAGACAGTCAGAAAGACAGACAGACAGTCAGAAAGACAGACAGACAGACAAACATACAGACATCCAGACAGACAGTCAGAAAGACAGACAGACAGTCAGAAAGACAGACAGACAGACAAACATACAGACAGACAGACGGACGGACGGACGGTCGGACGGACGGACAGACACACAGACACATTGACCTTTTTCTATAAATGCTTCTTTTTATTCAGGGGGCCTCAAAACATATAATTCCGGTGAAATCATGATATTGAAATTTTAGGCTGAATACAATGCTTCCCCTACTTACTATTCATAGCAAAGAAAGTGAAAATGTATTAAATGAAGCTACCTCATCCCCTAAATTTCATTTCGGAATCATTTACTAATAGTGGAAACAACTATTTACCAGACGTGAAATGTTTCTGAATTGGCCAGAAGGAAAGTAACTTCTGATTTTACCACTTTCCTTGTAATTTGTTATTAATTTTACACGCCACGCTTGTACGGTTTCTGCTACCGTGAAAGTGAAAACTTCAAGTATGAGTTTACACCCGAATGTATAATTTTCTTTAACATAATTTTTCTTGAATGCACGTTAAAGCTTGAAATCGCGAAAGTTCATTATAGCATAGTTACAACATCAAAAGCCACCAAATATGATCTATTATGACTTCGTAGGTGATATTGCTAGAGATTTTATGCATATTTGATTGAACTCAAAACCTCGTATAAAACATACATTCAAGAAAAGATTTTGATCACCTATGAAAAACGCTTATATAATTTATTTTAGTATACAAACACATCGTAAAAACTAAATAGACCAACAAAATAAATATTTTTATCTCTCTATCATTAAGTGAAATACAATATGGTTCAAAGTATTCATCATTTGCCCTTAGAACAGCTACACAAACTCTTGGCATTCTGGAGATAAGGTTTTGTAGTTTTTTTTGCAGATATTTCAGTCCAAGATGTCTGCAAATTATTCCATAGATCTTCAACATCAGTTTTCTGATTTCCCTGTCAAGTTCATCCCATAAGAGTTCAATGGAATGGCGACATACTTGGCCGAATCTATTCTTCAGTTTCTCACATTACTCTTTTCTATTGACATACCCTCTGCATAATTTAGACGCATGTTCGGGATTATTGTGTGCTGCAGAACAAACCCATGACCAATAAGTCTCTTGCTAGTTGGAACTGCATTTTTTACCAGTATCCTGTGATATCCTTCCTTCTTTAATGCTCCATTAATATTCGGTAGATTACCGACTTGATCACCTGCAAAACATCCTGCACCATGACCAACCCTCCACAGACTTCACCGTTGGTGCCACACCTTGACTCTTCATACGTTCTCCACGAAGTCGACGGACAAAAATTCGACGATGGCTTCCAAATAGGTACTTAAAACTGAATTCGTCATGAACAACACTTTGGATCATTGCAGCACCATTAAGATTTTATGCTGTCGTGCCCATTGCAATATTTCACCTTATTTTGTTTGTGTAATAAAAGTTGTTTGGGGCGCTATGCACTCCTTTAAACCTTGTTCATGAAGACGGCGTTGCACTGTTGAGGCTAACATTTGAGCTGCTCACATTTCAGTTACTTCCTCGCGAATTTCAGATGCGGTACGAGTCCTCTGACAGTCACTCTGTACACACATGACCTGATCTTCCCTGTATCCCTGTACACCCCTCTATACGAACGACTAGTTAAATACACAACAGAGACGCATAGTATTTACATGTTTACTAACTAAACCCCAGCGCAACAGCCCAAGAACGGCCAAGGCTTGCCGCCCAGCCACTGCGTTCTCCACCTCTGCCCACTACATGCGTCATTGGTGGGGTACAGTACTGGAAGGTGGTACGTGGTTAGCGTCCCGAGCCCTCCCGGTCAGTTATGCGGCCTTCTCGACCTGTGGTCGCCGCCTTCCCATCAAGTAACTCCTCAATTGGCCCCTCCGGTACCTAACGAGGTTGAGTGCACCCCGTTACAGACCTCCCAGCGGGGGAAAAATCCGCATGCTGGTACCAGGGATCGATCCCGGATCCTCCGCGCAAGAGGCAATCGCGATTTGCATGTTTATGCTTGGTTTATTATCCGGACGGGGATGTGATAGAATATTCAAAACAAAATCCCTGTTTTAACCACAAATCCATAGTTGTGATCGGGGATTGAAAACTTCTGACCAGTAATGTAGTGACGTTATTATAAAATATACCTACGGAATAAAAGCAATCTCTCCTTACATTCTTTTTGAAAAAAGCAAATCATCGCATCGAATGGGTGATATTCAACCTCTTTCTTAAACGTTATTCGTCCGTACCGTTAGGCAAAGTATGGAGAAAAATTCCAGAATATGAAATTAGTTTGACAATGTATCAAAGTATGAAATATATCCAATGCTAAAATATACCTTGCCCTTAAATAGCTTATGTAAAATATATGATCTTTTATGGGCTGTTGAAGCTCAAATTTTGCTCATATTTAAAAATACGATAATAATAATAATAATAATAATAATAATAATAATAATAATAATAATAATAATAATAATAATAATAATAATAATAATAATAATAATAATAATAATAATAATAATAATAATAATAATAATAATAATAATAATAATAATAATAATAATAATAATAATAATAATAATAATAATAATAATAATAATAATAATAATAATAATAATAATAATAATAATAATAATAATAATAATAATAATAATAATAATAATAATAAATAATAATTAATAATAATAATAATAATAATAATAATAATAATAATAATAATAATAATAAATAATAAAATAATAATAATGATAATAATTAATAATAATAACAACAATAACAATAACAATAACAATAACAATAACAATAACAACAACAATAATAACAACAACAACAACAATAATAATAATAATAATAATAATAATAATAATAATAATAATAATAATAATAATAATAATAATAATAATAATAATAATAATAATAATAACAATAATAATAATAATAATAATAATAATAATAATAATAATAATAATAATAATAATAATAATAATAATAATAATAATAATAATAATAATAATAATAATAATAATAATGATGATGATGATGATGGTAAAAACACTTGCTATGGGTTATTTGCTTTGCGAATTTAGAAGTTCTGTCGACAGCTGCTGAAAGACGGAAATCCATAGAACATAAAGCGGAAGATGTGTGCGAGTCTCCATTGAAGCTTATACGAAGAGAGATTTTGGTAACAGTCATTAGCCATAGAAAAGAGATCACACTGCATGATTTGGAGTCAGTGAAGCAAGTCGTTTATCGTACCGTAAAGGATTTCCGACGCGGCCAAATCCGTGACTGATATTTCAACGCTTTGGTAGGCGGAGTTCCCGTAAGCGCAATCATACACTTTTGTTAAAGAAGAATCTCTGTAATAACACACGATGTTCTAAATTAATGTAGCTTCTTTATTCATCACGTATTGCTTCCGTTCACGGCTTTAACTGTGTTCTTTGCGTCGTGAAATGAACTTCTAAAATTTCCTTTGGAAATGTCGTTAATAGAAAGGTTGATTATGAATTTAGCAGTAATTTTTACTTTTGCCTTGAGCTTACACGAAATACGCATCAAAGCTGTCATGCTTTGCTGCGTTAACTATTATCATTTTCTCGCATGTATTTAACCATCCAATGTCTCTTACAATTTGTTTTTCATGCTCTGAAACGAAATACTAACGAACTTGATCAATGGTATTATAGCTATAGATGAATTTTGATCTTTAGGCTTTCCATATTCTCTATTTCTCAGGGAAAACAGGGGAAGGTTGTCTATTACCTTGGCCTGTCAATATTATGGTCATTTTACTTTAATTATAGTTATCTCACAAATTTAAAATACATGCTAGGCCCAGAACTCTCCAGAAGACCCTGTGCGGGGTTGGATTGACTGTAAACACCACAATTCGAAGACGAACTTTGAGATAAGTGCCAAATTTTGTACTTAAATCAGACACATTTTAAGGCGAAAATTCTCAATTAGCACTTACTGTAAATTACTCTTCATATGAGTAATTATACGTACATGTAAAACCTGCATGGCTTCAATAAACTGTGATTAAAATATATGTGGAGAACAACTGCGGAGGCCATAACCCCATGATGGCTAGGTGTGCTGCTGAATTTGTATGGTTGGCTGATAAATTTAACGAGGCTAATAACCGAGATACGAATATTTGAAGCGAGTTGCCGACTACTCGAGAATATAGAACTAAACTGTTTTTGGATCTTATCACAATAAACTGTAATTAGTGAAGTATTATATCTTCCAAATTGTTCCTTCTTGATTGTCCGCGATACGCTCGTGAGCGCCAGTCCCTTGGCCTGGGTCTTACACTGTGCTCAGTTTTAGGCAACGAATATAGCTGTGTATAGTGCTGCGGTTTGTTGCCAATGTGGATTTTTGTAAGCAAGTGTAAGGTTATTTTGTTTCGGAGGTTTTAGCATTTTAGGGTGTTTTACTTCTACAAAGTTTTAATTCTTCCGTTTTAACTGTTTTAACTTTTAGCAATTTTAAATTTCACTTTTTAGCCTTTTAACTCCGAACTTTTAATAGTTGAGTTTAGCTGTTTTTATCTATTTTAACATTCAATTTTTAGCTTTTTAAGGGTGAGGTTTTAACATTTGAACTTCGGTGATTTTATCTTTGGACTAGGGGCCCTAATGACCAAGTTATTGATAGGCCCTTAAACACTACACACTCACTCACTCACTCACTCACTCACTCACTCACTCACTCACTCACTCACTCACTCACTCACTCACTCACCCACCAACCCACCCACTCACTCACTCACTCACTCACTCACTCACTCACTCACTCACTCTCACTCACTCACTCACTCAGTCCAAACTGTGACGTATCAATAACTTAATGGGGTAACAAAACTGGTTCTGTAATAGCAATGAGAACCGTAAGTTGCTGTAAGTCGCTGAAACGCTAGACGCTAGACGCTACCGCCAAGTAGGTATGCATAACCCGAGTGCGGCCTTTAAGGCGCCACGGAGTGCTGATAAACGATAACAGTAAACCACGTCTGTACGGCATGAAAGAAAAAACGCCAATTTTAAAAATACACACTATTTTATCACTTTAAGTCCAGCCTACATAATGACTACACCACCGAAGTTCCTATATTACGGTGATAAATTTGAAGGTTCTCATTCGCCTATGAAACACAGTGTTTTACTCGGTAACTTACTACATTCTAAGAAGTCCTTTTGCCTTTCTAATTTTTGGAACTGGCCTAAGTGCATCTCGAACGTTCTGAGTTCCAGAAACACCGACTTCACTGATTGTCTTTTCCTCGACTCTTAAATTGCCTCCTTAATGACTTCTTTCCCTAATAATACGTCTTATATTATGCATTGATTTTAACACGCAGAATTTTTTTTTCAATTATTGACTTGTCTCCCTGTCATTTCCTGATGAAAGTTTTAATCTTATGGTCAATAATTCGGTATCAAAGTGCTCTAAAATATTCCCTAGGAACGTAGACTTTTTGTATAATTTTAAGGAATGCAGGATAAACGGCTGTAAACTAACACAATGGAAACCGAGCGAGATGACTCTGCGGTAACCTAAGGCTCACATTCGGGAGGTCGTGGGTTCGATTTCCCTATCCGACCTTCCTGATCCATGTTTTTTCGGAGGTTTTCCTGAGTCAGCAGGAGGATGCTGATAAGGATATGTATACATCTCCCAAATTTCCTGTCCTTTCATTTCATGTCATTTCCGTCGGGCTTTTCAGGTTTGTTTGTCAGCTGCGCTGCGATAGGGGCGCCTCTCCGTGGCGAGGTGGCGTTGCGGTAGTCTGTCCTGGGGGTGGCCAGTGGTCGAAACCCAGCGGACTCTGTGCACCAACCTCCCGTCGCGTCGAGATGTAGAACTGTACCTGCAGGGAGCCACTCTCGAAGGCTATCACCTTGTGGCTTACCGACAGCCCGGTGAGTAATATCATCTCATCCCTTCCGCCTAGAGTCTGACGTGCAAAATCCGAATCAGCGCAATAAAGTGCAGAATCCCTTCCGATGTGTGTTCGACCAACCTGTCAGCCTACACAATAGGAACTAGGGGGTCTCCTTGAAAAAGCTGTTGACGATACAAAGACAATCAAAGCTCTAGATTTTGTTAGCTATAAAAACTATTAATTACATGATCTGAAGTCAGTTTCGGTTCGGTAAAGAGTACGTTTAAGGAACTACCTGATCTTCAGAGTGAAAATACTAATACACTTCTATGTTATACTGAATTCTTAAATTATATTCAAAATTTTTAGTAGTGTAGTAATAAAAATGATGCATTGCATGTTCTGTTAATGTTTAAAACTAAAGTAGAAACAGTTTTCATTGATTTTGTGAGAAATCTATTCAATCCTAAGGGCTACCAATATCAAATGTGGGCAATAAGTGATTTGTTTTACACTGTATTTTATAGTTACTAACAAGATATCGCAGTGGAGCCTGAAGACATTTTAATTTGTATGTTGCAATTGGGTGACATAGATTGGGCCAAATAATGTTTAATTTAATATTTACTATTCTTGATATTCATATTCTTTCAAAAATAGCTTACCTCTGTGTTAAATCATGTACAACTTCTGGAGGTATTAGTGATTTAGTTTATGCGGACATTAACAATATTTAATGTTGTGTTGTATTGTGAAAGACAAACTAAACTTTTGCGTTCAAGTGCATTTCTGTCATTTCTTATACGAACCATGCACATATTTTCTTTTTCTTTTTCTTTCACGAAATTATAGCTAAATTTTGTTGTATTATCAACACGAAAATGCCATTAGAATGAAGCCAGAAATAAGCGTACTGAATCTAATCTTGGTATACAGATGGCTCTAAAACGGATGATGAATCGTGGGCTGAGAGGCTCCAAAGTGTGGTATATTATGGTGCTCTTGATCATAATACCAGAGTATTTGGTATACTGCCGGAGTTTATGTAACCTGCGTCAGAGATAATCTAAAAAGATGCTGCAAAGGTAGAAACATTTGGATTCTCTCTTATAGTTAGGCAGTACTTGAAATATTTGCAAACTACCAGATAACATCCAAGGTAGTCGAAATTGCCTAATAAACCTTATACAGCTGGCAAAATAAAGCAAGGTTGCTCTTGATAGATGCCTTGGTATAAGATAATTTCAGGCTATGGAAAAGATGCACTGGTAAGGAAAGAATATGCTCAATCATTTACAAGAATCAGTTTTGGCATTCCTTGAAATATTGTTCGAAGAATCATTGCTGAGTGAATTAGTGATTCCCACCAAAAGCAATTTATTCAAACAGAAGGATGAAAGAGGATGAATAAAATATCCTCCTCGCTTACTGAAGAGGTACTAAAACTCAATAAACCTAATAACTGGCCTGTTAAAAGGACATTGTAGATTAAATAGGAATCTGTAAACGAGAACCAGCACGTAGGCTATGCAATGAAGAAGACTGTTTCTCATATAATCTTAATCCTTGGGTATGAAGAGGAAAATATTCCTACAAAGTATACTATTTAGTTAAAAATCTACTGCTCCATTATTAAAGGAACAAGTCTATTTAACTAAAACTATAAAGATACGTGTAAGTATGGTACAAAAACCCTCAAATATTTCAGTATTAAGGAAAGATATAACCAACCTCCATCTTCATAATTATCACAAATAAAATCTGTGGTCATGTTGGTCTTCAGCTGTTGGTGTGAGCTATTTTCATTTTCAAGCAAGTAGCATAAACAGCGGCGAAAAGAAGAAAATCTTTCTATGAAACATTTTTTTCCGAAAATTCTAGATGATTTTTAGTGAGTTTGCAAAGTCCACCGAAGAGTCAACGTTTAAGAGGTCACTGCACATAATTCCAGTCGATGTGTTTGTTTACGTCTAAAATGAGGCTGTAAATGTGGAGCAAGGTGTAAGAGAAATTTGCTGTCTCTTGCCGGTAATAAATGTACTTTCCTCGGCATTCTTTGATTCAGTTGCAGCGGTTGTAAAGCAGGTTCTCTTGGCTACTGAGTTTATAACCGGTTTTTGTGTTTCCGGAATAATCATATCATTTCACAAATTCTTTTTCGCATACACAATGTAACCCATTTTGCTACTAAATACTTTCTTTTAACTTTCTCTACTACATATAGTAAGTAGAGGAAGTATTGTATTCCACCTAAAAATTCGATGTCGAGATTTCACCGGAAATATATGCTTTTCAGGCCCCTGGATCCACAAAAAAAGGCTCTTTAGAAAAAGATGCGCGCGCGCGTGTGTGTGCGCGTGTGTGTGTGGGTGTTTGTTTCAGTGTGTCAGTGTGTCTGTGGATAGCATAACACAAAAACGAAAAGCCGGTTAAAAACCAAAGTTAGTATTTAAGTTTAATGCCCTTCAAGGATGCGACACGAAGATTTTGAAGAAAATTCCTCCTCCCTAAACTACCCTTTATATGAAAAATGTTTCGAAAATTTTGATTTTCTCTAACAATTTGATTAAAATACCATATGCTTAAGATACTTTTATGACAAATGAAAGTTATATTTTGAATTTGCTGACTAGCCCATGTAGTCTTGTTTACTCTGGATGACTTTTACAAAACAGGTAAACCATAAGAGATGCACCAAACCGTATTATACAAATTTATTTATTTATTATTTTTTTTTTTTTTAATAGAGTGAACATTGCCGAGATATTCCTTGCTATTTGTGTGAGTTTTGGAAAACTTAAAACTTTCGTCAGTTGGAACATCGTTATTCATTTTTTATATGTTAGCCGTGCAAAGAGAACGGAATTTGAAAGCTTTAAAAGATTTGATTATCGTTCAAAGCCTATTGTATTTCCATATTTCCCTTACACGTACAAGAAAATTTGCAATAAGATAATTTTTACAAGTGTTTATCTCGATTAACATGAAGTGGATATAGGAATACGAGTTTGTAAGAAGAGTTTGTGTAAGAGTAGAGAAAGTCATGTGAGTGCAACGCATCAGTTTTTTTTCTCCAGCTTTTCCTCAGTCCTCATAACTGCCAAGGAGATACTTAGGTCTGGAATGTCTCATACTCAAGTCTCCTTTCCTAATTATTTCATTTTATTTATTATAGTGCCCACCGCTGGCTGAGGTGTTGTGTTAGTAACATCGGACGTTAAACGGTATTAGAAAAATCAGATTTGTTACATTTGCAGGGCTTTCTCTACCTAATTTCATTTATTTTGATATGGCTTATACAAAGTATTCTTATGAAGGATTTTTTTTATCCACTTCGTGTTAATCGAAATAAATCCTTGCAGAAATATTTTCATTACACATTTCGTTGTAGGTACTAGGGCATATAGGAAACCGAATCGATAGTCAAACGTTTACAAGCTGGGGCGCTATATGCTGTCCTAAAAATGCCATACTCTTATCATGAGAAACAACTGAATAGCGACAGCATTTTAAAGAAGTGACAGATTTGAAAAAATCACATGTATAACAACAAATATCTGGAAAATGGCTGCTGGGGCCAAATAGTTATTCAAAATATGGATATAATATGGTTTGCAACAACAGCCGATTTTCACACGCCAATTACACAGGGACAAAACATGATTTCACGCAGAGTTCACAGCATGAAGGAACATGCTAAAATCTATGCTAATTCATGTAAAACTCGATTTTGTCCAGGGGTGGATATAATACGGTTTGCAACGATACTTCTCACCAAAGCGGCCCGGGTTTGATCCCAGGCAACTGCATGTGGTAATCGTGGTGGACGAAGCGATGCTGGGGCGGGTTTCCTCCGGGTTCCCCGGTTTCCCCCGCCATGTCATTCCACCGGTGCTCCATCTTCGTTCCATGTATCATCAGCGTCACCGCCGTAGTAAAAGCGGGCGTTAAACACTACGCACACACACACACACACACACACACACACACACACACACCACACACACACTTGCAACGGTACTCCTCATATGATGTGAGACCTTGAAATCGTTTTAATGCTTCTAGGTTCCAAAAGATGGCAACGTGCACTAAAAAGCTTCCGGCCAATCAGATTTATTTATACCATTGAGCTGTTGTGATGCACATGTGAACATTACCCTAGATGACGGTTCTGAATAAACAATCATTAACATAATGGAAAACTATAGAGTACGGTGACTGCAGTGATGATACAAGTCAGTTCCTTTAATGTGAGTTAAGTAAGCAGTAATTACAACAAGTACCTATTTTGCTGCAAAGTATATGAATTATAGTTAACAGTACTTAGGTATTCACGTGTGCATATGGTGGGATAGAAACAAGAGCAGTCTTCGAGAACGAAGAATCGCTACTTGATGAAAAGAACTTGGATCAAGCAGTAACAGCGGAACAAGACTATACTTCTGTTACAGCTGTGTAGATATGTACATATAGTAGAAGCCCACTAATCCGAAGATGGAAATATAGAATCAGACTGAACAATTCAAAGCCATAGTTGGGATTTGAACGACGGATCTCCAGCTTACTGTTCCTATCCCTAAGTTCCCCAACTGACTCACACTTTTCCTGGTGAACAAGGCATTCTCAAATTTATGTTGAGCTAACACCCCAATTTTAATTTAGTTTCGTGACGGTATATTGTCATGGTAACTCAGTTGGATAGAGCAGTCAAAGGTTCGTGGTTCAAATTCCGGCTCTGCAGTTCTCACCGTCATTCGACCTATTCGATGAAATTTTCTACTAAGCAAACATAAGTGAAAAAAGAAATTAAATACAATGGGAATAAATGCACAATAATTTAAGAACAATTGTGTAGAATGTTCAACTGTTACGCATCGTATTTGGTATTACGAGGTTTTCAATGTATGACAGTTGTAAACCGGTTTTTGACTCTATGACAACTTGCGGAAGGGGACTTAGCACCTCGACCGAAAGCCGATCTTTTGTGCCTATGTTCATAACGGGAAGAGCCCCCGGGAGGATGGATGAGACGAGTAGATCCTAAGGGAGGAACGTTGCCACGACAGAGCAGTTGGCAGGGTCCTTACAGTTTCCCTGTTGGCTCAGCCCGGTTCCTCTCCCACCCCTTCGAGTTCGTACTCCCAAGGGGGGCGCGGGACTCGCAAACCGGCTCCCCTCCCCCCCCCCTCTCCGGCTTGTACATCCCATGGGGGGTGCGGATACCAGTCCAATCCGAGGGACGAGATTTCCAGAGCATATCCTTTGCCGCAAAAGGAACCTAACAGGATGAAAGGTGAAATGAAATTATTAATGTAACCAAATGGTGGGACAGGAAATTCGGAGATTAAGCTAATCCTTCCCAGCATTCGCCTGGCGACCCGGAGAAGCTCCGAAAACACACATGGGTTAGGAAGATCGACCACGGGGATCGAACCCACGACCTCCCGAATGGGGGCCACAGACGTTACCGCCTGAGCCATCACGTTAGGTAAACGTCTAGTTTGAGTGGCACCCTTGTGGAGGAAAAACGACCCAGGGCGACCAGCAGAATTTTTTGTACGTAAGTGTACATGACATGTTAAGCAATATAAAACTTTCATTAGTAAGGTCTATACACCGTTGTCCTCCTTAAGCGCTTCATTGGGCACATGCCCTTTCTAAATCTTTTAATGCTGCCGAAAGAGCGAGAATGAAGTCAGCAATTTTGTTTACTTTTAGTTGCGTCAGAGCACGGAATCTGTCATTGCTGAAAGATGATGGGCGATGGTGAAGGCTAGAATGGACAAAGAGGAATGTCTCCACCTGCTCACATCAGGACTGCGATCGCACGACCCACCAAGCCCTAATACTGGTATAATGGGCGCTTTTTATGTCACGTTTGTTTCCCGTCACTTCCTTCTGCTGAAGCGCGCTTTACGTGTTTCTGAGGCCATCTTTTCGCTTTCGTTCTGCAGATGCCTCTTTTTAAGTACTCACGAATCCCTAAAACTCCGAATAAATTAGAATATTGCAGATTTAGGTACTACATGCAGTAGGTAAGTTAGGGTACTGTAGGTAATCCACCCAAAAATTCGTTACTGATATTTCATCAAGCATTAGATTTATTGCTAATTTTCTTGTAGGTGCAAGGGGAACACGGGAACACAATAGGCTTTGAGCGATAGTCAAATCTTTTAAAGCTGGTCGCTATATGAAGGTTTTGAAATTCCGTTCCCTTTGCATGGCCAACAGATAAAAAAGTGAATAACGACATATTTTAAGTAAAGTTTAAGTAATGTAAGACTCACACAAATAAACAAGGAATGCATATGTCTGAAATGGTTCACTCCACAAAAAATGCATTTGGACAGAACTTGCGTGTTTCAACGAGATCTATATTTTTGTATACATAGTAAGATTTGGCTATCTCTTACGGTTTACCAGCTGTGCAAAAGCCATCAAGAATAAACAGGATTACATGGGCTATCGTCAGAAAAATCAAAATATACATTTCATTTGTCATAAGCATTTCTTAAATATATAGTATTTTAATCAAAATCGTTTCATGTAAAGGATAGTTTATGGCAGACGAATTTTCTTTAAAATCCTCGTGTCACATTCTTAAAAGTCGGATAAGAGCCAAACTTGACATGTAGGTTCATTATCTTTCAAAGTTGCGGCATGAAGATTTTTGAGAAAATCCCCAAAGCAAACTACCCTTTACATGACACATTTTCGAAATTTTTGGATTTCTCAAAAATCGTTTGCAGCAAATTTGGTTAAAATGACACATACTTGAGATATTGTGTGACAGAATTCATATCTTGAACTTCCTGGGAATAGCCTGTGAGGACCTCTACATTCGGAAGAAACGCGTAACATGTAGACCAACAACACGAGATAGACAAAAAAAAAAAGCGTAACCCAATGGCACAACAGCCCATCTGGGCCAAGCCGCTGCGTACCCCACCTTTGTCCATTGCAGGCGCAATTATTATTGGTTTGTTTACATTTTCTTTGTGAAGTGAACCTTTTCGGAGATGTTCCTTATTCTTTGTTAGAATTTTCCAACACTTAGAATTTTCCCAAATCGGAAGTAGTTAGCCATGAAAAGAGAACAGAATTTCAAAGGTATCCCATGGCGACCAAGTTTAAAAAATTTGACTATCGCTTAAACTTACTCCATTACCACATTCACCTTCCACCCATAAGAAAATTAACAATACGATAATTTCTGCAAATTTTTTTCTTGATTAACATGAAGAAAGAAGTAAGTGTGTGCAAAAATAGTTTGTACAAGAGTAGAGAAAGTCATGTGAATGCAACATATCAGCTTTCTTTCAAATTTCTTAAATATTTTATAAAATAATGGTTGGTTAAGGAGAATTTTATTACACACATGTTGCTTGCTTTCATAAATAAAAACAAAATATCCTTTAAAAATTGGGATTCCCGTTAAAAAAAATGAACTGATCATGAAATGGCCTTGAAAATATGCACAAAATAAAACCTTAATATCATGTTTTTCCCTTAAAATAAACATTTATTATAAATTGTTTTGTTAGACATGCTGCTTTCAAGATAATCAGCTGGAAAGTTCAAAATAACACAATGTGACGGCGTCCCCACTTCAAAGGGAGGCTTAAAGTAAGGTATTTCATACCACTACGTGCGGCAAGAACAAAGGCTGGTTCTAGACAGTACGAAAAGCTTCGAGAAAACGTTTTTCCAGAGAAATCGGCGACACCTTATTTTTGGCTATATAACTGAGCCGGACGCAGTATTGAAGCAGTTTTTAGGGAGTTGATCGTCAGAGTGTGTTGAGCCAACTTTTGGTGCGAGTGCAGTAGAGTTGTTTGTGTAAGGTGGGCAGGGTTTGTGTCAACGATAGTACAGAACAGCTATGTGTTTCAAGGTTACGACGAATTGTAAATTGTATTAACGATAAAACAGAGAACTATATTTTGTGATTCAATTTTAGAAGAAATAAAGTGGCATTAAAAGTAACCGGACTTGTAATTTGTTATAGGGTTTTATAGTGCAATATGTTGCGTTTATGTTGTCTGCAATTCTCTTATATGTGTTAGCTATTTGTAGTGATTGCTCTGGATTTGTATTGAGTGAAGGTGTAAAATGTATAAAACAAACTAGGGTTAGAATTATGAATATAAGAACATTAAAACCGTCTTAGAGCAATAATTATTAGGTAGGTATATTTCAAGATAGACATTTCTGGCCTCTTGCGCGGAATGGGTATAACAAATTACAAAGTATTGCTGTAATAGTTTTAATGTCATTGTTTTTACAACTAAATCTGCTAATTCGTTATTATCACACACACACACACACACACACACACACACACACACACACACACACACACACACACACACACACAGAGAGAGAGAGAGAGAGAGACATACAGACACAAAAACATACTCACAGAGGACTAAGCCGCTTCGTTATTTGTGAACGTCTTAAGGGAATACACAACTGAAATTTATTAGAAATCTCGCAAAAATTGACATTTATATTCCATAAAAAATACCTAGAGCAAATTCATCGGCGCCGTCCGCCATGATCCTAAATAGAAATTGCTGGCTGTAAACAATACTCGGATATGAGGTAATTACACGAGTTGCATGTTGGGACTTGTAGCTCTGTTTATCAGTATACATCAGCGTAAATTAACCTCCTAGGTATTTGTGTAGAATGTCATATCATTTAACGATAAATTCATTCTAAAACTCAGATTACTAGGATGGGACTACTTCCCTGCACGTATTGCTACCGCGTGGTACCACGGTGCACTGGTCACATGGGTTTGTTTTGAAGCGGACAAACCTAAGACAACTTGGTATAGGGGTCGTGAATTCAAAATCCTTTTTGACCTTTTATATTAAAAATACCTGTACCTATATGTATATAGTATGACAAAAGTAAAGAATAAAAATGTTTTTCGTTTTGAAATTTAAGGTTTCTGAAAATTACTTTTTCATCGTATTCAGTTATTGAAAATGTTTCACACGATGCAGTTTTTTTTTCAATTAAATATCATATAATTGTTTTCTATTTTGAACGGTTTTTGAGTTACTTTTCAAAGCTGTATAAAACTTAAAACTAAAAATTTCAAATGACAGAATTTCAAAATTATTTTCTGTTGAACAAAGGCTAGTGAAAAAAAATTACATGGCATATTTGTGCGTTATAATCAAATAAATATAATGGAACATTTATAAATCTTAATTTTTAAAAATTGCATCGTATGGAGCATTTGGCATAGAATAATAAAATCCAGATTTAGCATTTCAGAAACTTTAAGAGATATCACACTGAAATTTAAAACCCTCTAATTTTTATATGAGACAACGCTGAAAATAAATGTTCAGCTAAATTGGCCGAAAACTCTAGAAAATCAGATTTTCGTTGTGTATTTCCTTAAGCGGCGGCGCCGTGGCCGAGTGGTTAGACCGTTCGCCTACCACTTAGGCGACCCGGGTTCGATTCCAGAGACCCGCATGTGGTGTTCATGATGGACGAAGCGGCATCTGGGCGGGTTTTCTACACTCATTCCACCAACTGCTCCATTATCACTTCTCCAATCATCCATTTCGCCTGCATTTCATGTCATCCTCTTCCTCACTATCACACCTGGTGCTTGGCTGACCACGAACTTCCAGGTCTTTCCTCTATCCGCTCCATAGGTTTCTACGCTCCCCGACAGGCGTCTGACCCTACGCACTGGCTTGTAAGTCCCACATAGGGGAGAGTAAACAGGCAAATAAGAAGTATTCCCTTAAGCAACTGCTCTACTGTACAGAAGCCTAACATGAGTTGCGTAGCAAGTATTCGCATAGCTTGCAGACAAATCTGGTCGGTTATATATTTTCTGTAGTATGTATATAAACACTACCTTTATACCAATTAGGCTTTGTGAGCTCATTCAGGAACAATATCATAAACACTGCGTAGTATTAGTACCGTTGTTAAATGTGCGATTAAATGTATGCACACAGCAGTAGTGGGCATGATGGGTAAGGCTTTCTTTTTTCATTATAAACGTAGACTGCATAATCTGAAATAAAAGGCGATATAAAATGACAAAGAAATTCGAATCTTGTTGAGAAACACCAAGCCCAAGTTACAAAACAGCAAATGAGGAGTAATGGGTGAAAGGCTTACCAACGAACGTGCAATTCAGCGCTTCTATTGCGGAAATATCGACAATAAGGTTTATACTTACTCCCGCGCTTTCGTCCTCAAATTACGATCCAACCTGAACTTTTTTCATCTTAATTCTATGAACAGTATCCCTTTATTAAAGGCACAAAAGTGCTACAAAAACTACAAAACTAACGATAGCGGCTACAAAGTATTTTAAAGTAAGACATCGGATATTTATGGCATCTATGGTGATGGGTACTCCCATTTAATAATAATGTATTGGTAACAATAATAATAATAATAATAATAATAATAATAATAATAATAATAATAATAATAATAATAATAATAATAATAATAATAATAATAATAATAGTAGTAGTAGTAGTAGTAGTAGTAGTAGTAGTAGTAGTAGTAGTAGTGGCAGTAGTAGTAGTAGTAGTAGTAGTAGTAGTAGTAGTAGTAGTAGTAGTAGTAGTAGTAGTAGTAATAGTAGTAGTAGTAGTAGTAGTAGTAGTAGTAGTGGCAGTAGTAGTAGTAGTAGTACTAGTAGTAGTAATAAAAAAAATAAAAAAAACAAATAATAATAATAATAATAATAATAATAATAATAATAATAATAATAATAATAATAATAATAATAATAATAATAATAATAATAATCATAATAATAATAATAATGAGAAGAAGAAGAAGAAGAAGAAGAAGAAGAAGAAGAAGAAGAAAAGAAGAAGAAGAAGAACAAGAAAAGGAAGCTTCTGCGGAAGACAATGTGAGCCAGTTTCCTCTTCCGCTCCTGTCGTATAGACAGGAAGGCTCGAATTTTTCAAATGTGGTTCTCCCTTGATATTTTGTTCCACAAATGGCCAGTGTCGGAAATAAATGTTGCAGAATTACTTATAAGAATTGCTTATATCCGTTACTCTTGTTTTCTTTTGTAATGGTCGTGAACTGAGGACAGATCACTTTTACTTTCATTGCTAGGAATAGCAGAGAAAGAAAGACTCCACCCAAACGTAAAGCAGTCCTTTCTTCCTTCACTTTTATATTAGGAATTCTAAATCACGACTTTGTGAATGGCTGACAGATGTCTGGAGCTTTAATAAGCAGCTACATACTTACAACGTTTTTGCCTAGAACATAGTGTGCAAACTCATTGAGCTGTAACTGTTCACCCAGAAAGGAATAGTTTCGTGAATCTTGAAATTTCTTTGTAAATATGACTTAACAGCATGGCTACATACTAAATCACCCATGGATTAATTTTTGAAACTTTTCCACCTTAGAGAAGTCAAATAAGGCCCAGCCAGGTCTCCATTGCTTTCTAGGGCTAGTAGGTTAAATGTACAAAATCCTGGCAAAATACGATAGAATGCCTGGAAATAATCGTTCCTTTTTACTTTCTCTACCACGTTTAGTAAAGTAAGTACTGCGTTCCTTGCAAAAATTCGATGTCGAGATTTCACTGGAAATAAATGTTTTGAGACGCCCTGAATCCAAAAAAAGCATTTTCAGAAAAAGGTCCTGTGTGTCTGTGGATATCATAACTCAAGAACGAAAAGTCAGTTAAAAACCAAAGTTGGTACTTAAGTTTAATGTCTTCCAAGGATGCGACACTAAGATTTTGAAGAAAATAGCCCCACCCTAAACTACCTTTTACATGGAACACTTTTCAAAAATGTTGCTTTTCTTGAAAAGGCTGTAACGATTTTGATTAATATGTCATATGTTTGAGATATTTATATGACAAATGAAATGCATATCTTGAATTTTCTGGCTATAGCCCCTGTAGTCGTATTTACTCTGGACGACTTTTGCATAACTGGTAAACCGTTAGAGATAGACCAAATCATGCTGTATCTTACTAAAACACACAATTTATGTCCCCATAAATTTTCTTGTAAAGTGAACCATTTAGGAGATATTCCTTGTTATGTGTTTGAGTTTCGGAAAACAAAACTTTCGTGAAATGGACCATTATTATTCATTTTTTATATGTTGAGTGTGCAAAGAGAACGGAATCTCAAAGCTTTAAAAGAATTGACTATCGCACAAAGCCTACTGTATTCCAATATTTCCTTTGCACCTACAAGTAAATAAGCAATAGGATAAATTGTACCAAAGTTTATCTTAACTAACAAGAAGATGTAGGAATAAGAGTTTGTAAGAATGGTTAGTACAAGAGTAGAGAAAGTCATGTGAGTGCAACACATCATTTTTTTTAAATGTTAAGCGTACGAAGAGAACAAAGCTTTAAAGCTTAAAAGATTTGACTATTACTCAAAGACTACTGTATTCTAATATTCCCCTTGCACCTACAGGGAAATAAGCAATAAGATATATCTAGGAGTTATTTCCGGGCTGTTTTGCCGTGGTCTGCTGGAGTTTAAGTACCCAGTTGCATCGTCCACAACTGCGGCGGACACTCCATAGATATATTGACAGTGATATATTGATTCCGACCGTGAAAGTTTACGCTCTCTCAAGCAATAAGATAGTTTGTACAAATGTTTATCTCGACTAACACGAAGAAGCTATAGGAATAAGAGTTTGTAAGAATGGTTAGTACAAGAGTAGAGAAAGTCATGTGACTGCAACACATCAGAGTTTAAGAAAAAGGTCCGTATGCGCCTGTCAGTCAGACTGTGGACAGCATAGCTCAAAAACGAAAAGTCGGTTAAAACCAAAGTTGGTATTTAAGTTTAATGTCTTTCAGAGATGCGACACGAAGATTTTGAAGAAAACTGCTCCACCCTAAACTACCCTTTACATGGAACATTTTTTTAATACTTTTATTTTCCTGAAAATTGCTCTTACGGTTTTGATTAAAATGTCATATGTTTGAGATATTTTGATGACAAATGAAATGTGTATCTTGAATTTTCTGGCTATAGCCCATGAAGTCTTATTTGCTCTGGATGACCTTTGCACAACTGGAAAACTGTAAGAGATAGACCAAATCTTACCACACAAAAAATATAGATCTCGCTAAAACACACAATTTATGTCAAATAATTTTTTTTGTAGAGTGAACCATTTCGGATATATTCCTTGTTATTTGGGTAAGTTTTGCAGAACTTATACTTGTCAAATGGAACATCGCTATTAATTTATTTATATGTTAACCGTGCAAAGGGAACGGAATTTGAAAGCTTTAATAGATTTGACTATCGCTCAAAGCCTACTGTATTCCCGTATTCCTGTTGCACGTGCAAGAAAACGAGCAATAAGATAATTTCTGCGAAAGTTTATCTCGACTAACACGAAGAAGCTATAGGAATAAGATTTTGTAAGAATGGTTAGTACAAGAAGAAAGTCATGTGAGTGCAACATATCAGATTTTTTTCTCAAATTTTGGGTGGAATGGAACTCAGAGAAATACTCTTACTTTTTGTCAAAAATCAAGAAAGCTCAGAATGAAAAGAACGCTGGATGGTACCTTAACGCTATCTTATGCTCAGTTTACAGACATTCATGGCAATTCTCTGCCCACTATAGGTAGTACACATAATATGTGCCTGTAAATTGCTATTTCTTTCACCACATGAATTTAGATTATTATGATGGTAACCAATGAATGAATTTGCTTACAGCAAACGTGTTAGTGGGTGGCAAAGCATTGGCTTATATAGAATTTGAAAATTTTCAGTTTTTTTTAAATTTGTGAAGTTTGCGAGGATTTACACCATAAGCGTGCACATCCTCGTAAAAAATGAACTTTTTAATTGCAGTTTTGAAGTGAAGTAGTTTGTTTTACCCGGTGGACAAATGTAGGGCTAATCTGGGCGTTGGAATAAATTTTTAAGATACATTATGCTTTCAGGGGGTGCGATCACCCACCTGAGAGGTGATTGTTGGCAGTGAAATTCGAGATATGGGGTTTAAGACGTGGATGTGGCATTGCATTCTAGATTCAAATATTCATAGTGTTAAGCGCTGGTGTTGGTGGGTTTTCCTCCAAGGCACAGGTGTTATACATAGCAAGGGAATAGCCTGTGAAGTTTCCTTAATTCGGAAGGAATTCTATATAATTTTGTAAGAGATAAACAAAACCATATGTACAAAAATGCAATATCTTTAAAACATACACTTTATTTCAAATAACTTTTCTGTGGCTTTAGCCATTTCCGGGTTATATGTTATTATTGATTTGAATTTTTCATATTTTCAAAGTGCTGTCGCTATTTGGTTGTTTCCAGCGTCATCGAAAGCGTATGAAATTTCTACGCTCGTATATACCGCCTAGCTTTTAAATATCTAACGCTTCGGTTCCCTCTATCCTCTATCCAGATACTTGTATCTTCAAGAAATATGTAATGAAACTATGCTGTAAAGATCTAGCTCCATTAACATAAAGTTAGAAAAATAAGCTATCGTAAGAATAGTTTTGTGAAAACTATATAGGATGTTAGGTGTATTAGTGCGCAGAATTTGCATGATGTTAGGTTCAAATATGACGAATAAAGAAGTCCAGCAACAAATTCAGCTGCCGTGAAAAATAAAGGACATAACTGAACATTATTGAATTCATTATCTGCATTGTATGGCAATGGACTAGGACTGAACAGGTGAACATTTTGTTTACTAATCAGCTTCTGCTACCCCATGCACGCGTTCGCACCTACGAATGAAAGTCCAAACTAGGCCAGGGCAGAAACTGGTTTCGCTGCGTTTCTGTATGTTATCAACTACTGCAAGTAAAGAAGGGAGGGATCGCTTTCTTTCCGAGCAACCTAAGCAGGTAGTGTTTGCTGTCAACATTCCTGACCTTCCGCTTTACACCCACACAAAAAGTTGCACAACTGCCAAGAGCATGTTCACAAATTTATTCCAATAGGCACGCTGGATATTTCATATCATTTTGTGGCTAATCAACCCATTTTAGCAACAAATGGAAAATACGCAAATAACTCATCTTTTGAAGCTCCACCTTCCTATGGTAATTGCAGAATTAAATAATATAGGAATGATGAAATATGGGCATTCAAACATTCGATTAATTTGATTTTTATTTATGGAACCATACCCTATAGAGGAAAATGGTAGATGTACTTGTGTTTCAACTTAACATCAAGAAGTCGTCATGAAAGTCTGCGAACGCATAATTTGTAACAATAAAGGGTGGTTAGTAGAAAAAGTTCTATAAATGTAACACATCAGACCTTTCTCTCGCGGTCATATACAATGTTTAGAATTCAAAGCCATCCACCCTTTTTTTTTAATCTGATTATGGTTTTAACCTATATATTTATAGTGTATTCTAATCATACCTAAACCGAAATGTGTGATTGTGTAATGAAAGTTTATCTCAATTAACAAGGAGTACTTAGATAAAAAGATAAGCCTAGTTTGTAGACGAGTGAGTAGAGAAAGTTATGTGAATTCAAGACATAGAAATTCATTTCGCTTTTGTTATACTCCAAGGTGTTTACATTGACTTTACCTGCGAATTCAAACAATGCTGATCAAACTTTGTTTATAGGTCTAACTTGATCCAGGTGAACATTTTCTGCATCCTGTGTGCCCTTACTTTCACGTATAGTAGAACTACCGTCTTGCTTGAGCGAAATTGCCAGCGGTAGATAGACTGTTCTACACGCTTTTTTATTTAAGATTGTTATTTTACTGTTGCTAAAAGTGTTATTGTTTTGTAACAGTTTCTTTTCCTTACAACATATTGAGGTATGAAACAGAACTACATGTGTCATGTACGTTCTTGTACCAAGGAACAATACAGTTTTTTTGGACATATTCATTTTTTTCGGTTGACCTTTTAAACCCGCAGATCCATTGTGTTGTCCTGGAACCTTTCACTTTTAAATGATACCGGTAACAGACCTAATTAAGAAAGTCGATCAACTGAGAATCTAATCTAACAATACCTTATTGTTATGTAATGCATATTGGATCCGTCCAGAGAAACGAGTTGATGTTACCTCTTTGTCCTTAAGTACTCTCAGGAAATCTCGAAGAAATGGCTATTGAACCTAGGTAGTAACTTGCTTTTCTGATTAGTTAACTTCAAAGATTTACGATTATCTTTTGCTCCATAAAATACTGCTCAGTTACCAATATAATTGCTTTCAAACTGATGGCTGTCAGCAATTATCAGAGAACAAATTGGAAATGGAATTTATGTCTAGTGTGATTTGAAGTGGAATTTATGAAGTTATTATATTTTTGATCCGATGTAACTAATTATCAATGAATCTTATCTCGGGTTGTGTAATCAAAAGAGCGAAATAACAAGTCAATTCCAACGCCATGAGAATAAATCAACAATTTGACAATGCAGGAAAACACTTGTAATTATTCACGTCATCTTGTGTTGCCTTTACGTGTAACGACGAGCTGTATTAGCACATATGTACTCATTCAGACTCCAGCGAAATATGTAGAACATGTTCTCTTCCTAGTTTCTTGATTGTTACTAGATGAAAGCAGAGCAAATGTACAGGCTAAGGTCATTTTTCAGAATGAAAGTCATACTAATTATTGCGGAACCACAAATTGCTTTTTAAGAGAAGTACTGAACTTAAGTAGCTAAGCCATAGGGGTTTGAAGCACGGAACTTCGGCTTGCCAACTGAGAAACCATGGCAAAATCCGATACGCATTAACCATGGGAACATCCCCATTACTCACTGGAACAAATGCCTTAAGATTTCGAGTTGCGCATCTCTGGATGAAGAAAAGGTGTCCTGCCTGTTACATGAGATGCTAATTCTCAAAGTCAGGGTGCTACATTTTTAGCTCTACAGAAAATACTACACTAGCGTCATCCAACTGGACACATCGCTAAATCTCAAAAATTCTTAAAAATAAACCATACCAAGGATCCTCGCTAAGTTCTTAAAACCATTTTGCTCTGTATCGAAACAGTTAATTTCCATTTAGTAGCCACACTCGCTGTTTCATAGAACGAATTGTCAGCTTTCACAAGGTGAAATTTCGCATGCTGTACTAATTTCATTAAAAATTCGTCATATTCCAAAGCTGTTAAAAGTTAATTAACGGTCTTCAAAACCTGTAAGGCCATAGCGTTACCTGCAATTTTATGATTAAAAGGTAGGTATGTGGAATAACCTAATGTAGATACTAAACCACACTTTCTAAATCCTTAAGAATACGGCTAGATAAAGGACTTTCGATTTCTTTACAGTTGATATTAAAAATCTCATGTGAACCGCCGTAAAAATGTTACATAGAAGCTATTTCCGATTTGACAAGCTTAATTACTTGCAAGCTATAGAAAGGAAATACAACTGCTTTATCATAAGTGTTGTTTTCGTCATGAGCAAAAATTTGAATCGCAACCAAAGGGATTCGTTAAGTAGGTACATAACAATGAACATTTTGGAAACTACTGCAAAACCAAATTATTTTACATAACCGTTGTCTTTAATGAACACTTAAATTTTTGGTAAACTTTATCGTGGTTCACGAAAAAAATAACCTCTGCAAGAATAAAGATAAAATTTGTCACAACAACATTCGTCATGGGTATGTTATATGTCATAACAATATCCCGAACATATGAAATTAATGCAAATCGTTGGCCTTTCTTCTGAAAAATAAACAATGAAAACATTTCTAAGCAAAGTGTGGTTTGCGGTGTATTAAATTCGTTGAATTTCTTTGCCTTACATCCTTCAAACCTGCCTAACTCAAATATGAAATTTAGTTCCACTTATTAGCTTTTGAGTTATGCCATGCGCGCGCTGAAACTAAACTAAAGACCAGTTGATTTTAACGCTAATTTTTACATCAAGTAGCACCACAGACAGTAGACACTGATATGAAATATGATAATTGAGAACCGTTGGAAAGAAAACTTAGGACTCCCCTCCAGTATTTCCCAATTATGAATAATTGTGAAGAAATTTCAGCGAGCACCGTTCGGGGGTGATTCAAACCACGGACCTGCCGTTCAGAGTCCATGCCGCAACACCTTGACCACCCGGTACCAGCTGGTGAATGATCACTGGGTTAGGGTAGTATAAGGTGCAGGGAAGTCTTAATAGCTTCATTTTGTATTATTAAAGGGTTTAGCCTAACACAAAGATACTTATATTTCAGTCCTATTAATCTTGGGGCACTTTTTATGTTTTAATAGAATTATTAAAGAGGATTCCATAAGAACGAAACATTCCTGTGTTAGTTTTACCAGCTCTCCACTGCAATGTGCTTTTTATTTAGAGTTTAAAATTAGTAACGAAATCGCCCATGAAAATTAAAATGTTGTGAAAACTTTAAAATTCTGAAACACTTCTCCAGAAAAGAAGTTCATTTATCGGAGAAGCAATTCGTATCGGGTCTTTAAATGATGCAAAAATGATGAAATATGCATGAGAGGAAGGAAATCTGAATACTAACATAATGCACATTGGGAAAAAAGCAACAGGTCAGGTTATCAAATTTGAACATTTTTCTTAACAGTAGCTGTTACATACTTCACGAAATCAGCCATTTTGTGGTGATTCCCATCCGACTTACCATCGTAACGGTCAATATGACGATATTACTTGCATTGTTCACATTTGTCTTCAAAGTCTGCAAATTTGCTGAATGTTACTACAGGATCACAGAAAGCCAGTCAGCTCAGCATTTAGCAGAACTAGTGTATTTATAGTTAGGCTTAATCGAGAAAAGTAATACCTTTATAGGATGCGAATAAACACGGACAATTTCTTGTGTAAACAACGTAATCAAGATCGCATCCGCATCCAAAATAAAAGTCAAAAAGGGGCAAAAGCCTCAAAAACAGGTCGTTCATAAAATATGCAGTACGTCCATAATACAAAAATATCGTTAGGATGGAAGAAAGAAAACCGAAACACGCAAGACTTCCGTCGTTAGCAGTGAAAGGGTTAATAAGATGTAAAGAGGAAATCAAGTAAAGGAAGACTGTTGGATGTAACGCTTATATACGCAGTTTAAGGCTACGCAGTTAAGGACTTCGGTCCTCGAATAGTAATTGCTAAATCCACAAGGTAGAGTGTAATTATTTGATCGCAGAAAAACTAAAAGGTCAAGTACTGGATACGAGTTAAAAGAATTAGTGGAGAGAGTAATCCAGTCCTTGAAGTTCATAAGCATTCTTTTGTATGGTATATTAGTCTAAACAGTAATTATCCAATAATATCGCACAGTAAAATATAAATTGGCCTAAAACAGCCTTGATGCGTACCAGTGAATGAAGTGCATCCGTTTTAACAAATACCTTTCGTCTGTAAGAAGTAAACAAAGTTCTTCATCTTGCAGACTCCTGAATATTTTATACGTCGATAAAATTTCAGATAGAGCACAATTTTTCTGTATCTTTCCCGTATCTTGGCCATATCGGTTATTTCATCTACTAATTATGCACACGGCACAATAATAACCGCCGGCTGTCTTCTTTGTTGTCATCTGCTTGCATTGTTATCTTCCTCGTTTTATGTTTTAGTTTCCTTTGATTCATTAGAACACATGACTGTATTGATGAATTAGAGACTGAAGCAATATCTTTGAGTAATGAGATGATTTCATAATTTAGTAGAAAGAACCAGGTTATGAGGTATGATCACATCCCAAGTCTTCAAATTTAAATCTCAAAATAATGCGCGACAGAATCCCAAGGGAAAATACATTACTCTCTTTAAAATGCACTGTAGCTGACTCTAGTACCAAAAATGTTTGCTTTTTGCACCAGAAATGAATAGGTAAATAAATACCACTGTGTGCAGAAGTTTTTTATCGTTTACTTAGAAACAACAGTATTTGGTCGAAACTAATTAGTTGAGAAAATAAACCTTTTAGTAATTATCTAACGTGATATGACAAAGAAAAGTAGAGAGGTAGAACTGGAACTTAAAAATTCAGTGCCACAGCTGGGATTTGAACCATAGGCCTTCCGCTTACCAGGCGGGTGCTCTACCATTGAGCTACTGTGACAAACTGCCAGAATGGCATTGAATTCTCAAAATGGTTCGTATTTTTCCTGGTAAACCACAAAGGCAGCACCAGTTCTACCTCTCAAACATTGCCCACACACGGCTTGTGTGTTTAAAAACAACAACAGTAAGTTTGTTGGCATAAATAAATAATAAAGGAAAGTAGGTTTATTAGTTGTACTTGATTTGTAAAGGCCTAAATATGAAGCTAAATACTTCAAGACAAAATGACTTATTGATGTTAGCTTTAAAGTACTAGAAGTACTATGATACTGATTAACACATTGTCATTAAAATTATTGCATTTCCTTAGAAAGAAATAAGTTTATATTCACAACCACAGTGATACATTCGTAATATGATGGAGTATTTAGTACTGATGATTGTATTAATTATTGCTTAATTACTCTCTATAATTCTCACCCAATGTAAGTTCTTGCGTTCAAATTAAATAATACTATTGCGGTATTAATTACTTGCATTATACATATTAATGAGCTCCTTAAAAATATCGAGGAGGCTTTAATGTGCTTATGGAAGTCACGTTTTCATGTTTCCAAGCGAAGTTCAAGTCTAAAAAGGAATGGAACTAAAATATATAAACTTCTGAGCCAGGACCTCTATGATTCTAAAGCTACCTGTCATATACCGTTTATATCAAGGAATAACTCACCAAAAAGCAAAAATTGACTGAGTTATATTGCAAACTTCTGAAATCTCCACCGCTATTACCAAAAGGACGGATTACATACGGTGTTTTCCTAACATTTAGGTGCACGTGTAAGGAAAGAGTCGTTTTTCTTTATGTAAAATCAGTTCTATACGTGTCAATTACGCCCCTGTCTTTTTGGTAAAGAGAAGGTAGGAATTTATGCACACTTAACACCCCACAATGTCATGTTCTTGGTTCACATATGACTTAAGTATGAATTCCTTAGTTATTCCCGCAACAAATAGAAACCTTAGGGATAAATTTATCAAAGTTGGTCACCAGATGACAGCACATCTTGGTGAGGAGCGATCCCAAACCATGCACACCAAACGGAGTTCCCACAACAACCAACTGGTACGGGCACTAGGTCAATACGACCACAGAGCACCCCGTAGAAGGAAAAGTTACTGCCTTCCTAAGGACGTCCTTGGGTAATGGTAATGTCACTCCCATCATCTAACACATACTTACCCCAACACCTATTCCTGCCCCCTTCCTGCATCCAAACTTAGGTATGCAGAAAGAAACCATTGCCCACAGACACAAAAACTTGAACAAATTGGACCACCTTCTATACTGCACAGATAAAGTCGCACTAAGCGGCTAGGTGCTGTGCAGATAAACATATCGTACAGGAGAACCTGTACGACCTGCTCTCGAATGCTGGGAATGCTGGAACCATCATAATATACACTACTTCTGCCTTGACTGGGATTAGCCGAAATCAATTCTATTTACCCATCAAAATGTACGATTCAGTTAAGCTATTTCATTGATTTCTTTCTCACAGGAGAGTGTAAGGTACTATTAAGTTGCATTTTAAATAACATCAAACTAAGTTTTTACACTAAACTGAGATGTAAAATAAGAAGTGATAAAAAACACGATTCCTATACCATCAACGAGTTTTGAAAAATCCCCATCTCTGAATTTCTGTGGAAAACCACTTCTTTAGCGCAATGGGGAAGTAAAATGCACTATTTATCAAAATGTTTTGAAATTATTCCAGAAATAATCGGAATTGTCCACAGATTGCTTCTTTACAGGAAAATGCGTTTGCACTTTATTTTCTCTTTATTTCCTCTTCATACATTGGCACTTTATGTCTCGATAATCAAGGATATTGCTGAAGAGAGCAATTGGCGGCATTTAAGCAGTCTCCCATCTGTAAATCCTTTGGGTTCTTTGATACAATGACAGGATCATTATTCGGATTTGGATAGGTAGAGACTTCAACAACCCACTTTCTAGCAGTTATTTTCTGTTTGTAGTTCATAAACCATTATCGTATTCCCTTCCCTTAAAAACTCAACTACTGAACGTCGATATAAATATCTTCGCATTTATGAACTCTGTCAATCGCAAATCTAATGCCACTGGAAAGTTGCAAATGACAGAAAACCTACTACCAGACTGTTTAACTAAAGATAATTATATAAAAGATGCATAATTTTTATTAAGCTGCTATAAAACGCAATAAAATAGCATATTCTATAGGAGTTAAAGAAAGAAGACTTTTTGCTTTTGACCAAGTTGTCCTCTGACGCCAACAAACAACAAAGCTGCGAATTGCTACTTGCAAACTGCCATGGCGAATAAGAAGCCGGGCCCACACATGTATAATGGTCTAAGATACACAGAAGCTTAATCTAAGGGAAACATTAAGAAAATTATTTCCTGTATAATTTAGCGGTGGCAAAAATTGTGGAACAATAGTTAAAATTTGAGTAGTTGACTCTGTTTCGTTTATGTAGGCGCTGTAATTGAACATGTGCATGAAATAATGGGTACGTAAGAATACATCAATTTAAGCTGCAGTCAAAAAACATTTCAGATCACATTTCAATAACATCTGACTACAATATTTTGAAACCTGACAGACCTTTATTTGACAACATCTGGTAATGTATCTGTTAATATATTTAGGGTACCTGAGCTGAATTGTGGGATATATGTATATTAATAATAGTGAAAACTGATCCCACTATTGCGTAGAATGTGTAGAGAAATGAACTTTGTTCAAAATAATTAAACTAAGTAATATCAATATTTCACTGTAATTTAGACACACTTTGAATTTCACCACGAGAATGGAAACAGAAACTTATTTACAGGCATACAGACTGTTATGTTCAACATGTGTTTAAGTTATATAGTAATTATACAGGCCTCACTAATCACTTTCATTTGAACTGCTGTCAACTTGTGTTTGTGGTTTGCTTGATTTTTCACTGAATTTACTCGTATAAGTCTGATAAACAACAAGACAGGGATTTGACGTCATTCAAGTTGACTTTCTTAACACCAACATTTGGAGGTGTCACAAACAACACAAATTTTACGTTTTCACTGTAAAAATATGATGCAATATATTATAACCTGAGCTCAATAATGAACAGACAACTTTTATATATAGCTTACAAGTTACTTCATTAAGAAAATTTAAAACGCTCATGCTTACCTCATTTCTTAGTTTTTTTTATTTATATTTCTCTTCCAAAGTCTCCCTTTTCCTTCATTTCTCTTTATTTATTTTGCCTTTTTCTTCAGCCAGGGAAAAATAATCAACAAAGTCTGAATTCGAGCTCATTTTGTTACAACTATAGTGCGTATATTGCAATAAATAGTCAGCTGATGTACGACGATGTCGAGAGAACCGGGAGGTTGTGGTTGCGGAAGATCTTCAGATCGTCCCCCTGTTCTTGCCAGGTCAGGGTAAAACCCTCTACTGGCCTTGAATGTGTGATAGTAGGAGAATGTTATTGAGGCTAGTAAGTGGGTAATAGAGTGATTTTTTTTTTTTTTTTCCCCTCTGTCGTTTAGGGATGTGGGAAGAGTTTATTACTTGGTGTAGGTTTACCGATTTGCTTATTGAAGTTTTGTCGGTTCTTTTTTTACTTTCTCTACTACATATAGTAAGTAAAGGAAATATTGCATTCCACCCAAAAATTCGATGTCAAGATTTCACCAGAAATATATGTTTTGAGGCCCCCTTAATCCAAAAAAGACATTTTTAGAAAAAGGTGTGTGTGTGTGTGTGTGTGTGTGTGTGTGTGTGTGTGTGTGTGTGTGTGTGTGTGTGTGTGTGTGTGTGTGTGTGTGTGTGTGTGTGTGTGTCAGTCTGAGGGCAGCATAACTTAAAAACGAAAAGTTGGTTAAAAACCAAAGTTGGGATTTAAGTTTAACATCTTTTAAGGATGCGACACCAATATTTTAAAGAAAATTCTTCCACCCAAAGCTACCCTTTACGTGGAAAATTTTTCAAAAATTTTGACTGTCGAAAATGGCTCTAACGATTTTGATTAAAATGCCATGTTTAACATATTTTTATTTCAAATTAAATGAATATTTTGAATTTTCTGGCTATGGCCTATGTAGTACTATTCACTTTAGATGACTTTTGAACAACTCGTAAACCGTAAGAGATGGTCAACAGGTCAGCGTAGCGCTGGATGACTGACATGTAATAGTCATAGCAGGATTGGTGTCACTCTGGAATTGTTAGGGATTCCGCTCTTGCTAGCGTGGATGGTCTTCCGGATCAGGTAAAGCCTTCGGGTCTCCTAATCAACCTTTCCTCTCAGAGTTTACTGAGTCACTATAATGCCAATCTCCAATGGATAGGGGCCGCCACAATCTGTTGTTGGTTCTGCAGGGTAGTATATATGCATTTTTGCCGCACTAGAACTGAAATCATATTCCACTCGTGATTCTACTTTCAGATTAACCGCATTTTAACCGACCTCATTTTTGGAATACCTTTCCGGGCCTAATAACACTTCAGGGAAGAGAAAGGGCTTGAGGCGCACATTCTTACAGATATCATCCTATAAAACCTCTTCCATTCCAGCAATTCTTTCTTTAGTAAAGTGTAAAATATGGTCGACCTGTAACAGTAACATTTTGAAGTATGCGCGACCCCTTCAGAGGCACGTATATACTACAACTGCAACAACTCTCATTGTCTGATGATGTGATGATTGCACGTCAACCACAAAATTACTGTTCAGCAGGAAGAGAAAGTACTACCCCCGATTGTTTAAAGGACTGCCATATGTCGCTATACAGTAAGGAGAACTTTCTCAATTAACAAATACTGATTGCTATGGTTCATCGCACACTTAGGGTATAATACAAAGAGCTTCTGTTTTGTTTTTTGTTCCAACGATTGCGTCACCTTGTGGCATCCTGAGGTAAATATGCTCACATATTTGACTAACGGGGTTTGTGGGTTCATAGAGGTACAGTGGTATTCTGTGCTTTATGATGTTGCACATAATGAGATTAATTGGAATTTTATACTTAAAGAGTTTTAAGATGAGGCAAAAGTTCTCATTTAGTCTATACTATATAATGCGTTATTTTTACTTTCTCTAGCACCTAATAGTGTGTAGCGAAAATAATGTATTCTACCCACAAATTCGATATCGATATTTCATTGGAAATACTTGTTTTGAGGTCCTACGAATAAAACAAGCAAAGGGTCATTAGAAAAAATAGGATAACACATGCAATCTAGGTATTTATGTTCATTAACTTCAGGGGATGCGACACGAACATTTTCAAGGAAATCTCCCTCTTAAAATACAATTTACACAAAAAAAAATAGTTTATCTAATTTTAATTAATATATACCATGGATTTAAGACATTTGCATTAAAATACAATACACATCCTGAATCTTGTATGAATAGTTAAAGAGGCCCTCCTCACCCTGAATGAATTTTGTATACTTTTGTGTAACTAGTAAAGCACAAGATATAGACAAAAGCTTACAGAAAAATGTAGATATGTATCATCAAAACTCTACATCCAAGTATGCGTGGGTACACTAGTGTTTATTTTTCCCGAGAGAGCGAGACAGATTGTTGGGAGGGGTCGCGATCAACCGAGGTCGAGGTCAACCTCACGAAACTAATTAATGGAGAAATCAATCACGCGTCTTACATACCCAAATATTCATTCATTCATACACATTAATACAGAAACTATGTTTAAATACGTATAATTAGGATGTAATGCTTATTCTTGAGTTTCTCATACATTCATTATTTATTTATTTTAACGTGTAACCGAAGTCGAATGTTTTCTGCAAAGCTAAGGAATCCAGACTACCGGGGCCAGCAAAACAGATATTGAAGTGTGAATGTGTGGAAGTAATGCGGATGGCTTATGTTGACAGGCGTTGTTTATTTCACGGCGCAATTACGACCGTGTAGAAAACAACAGGTTAAACCATGTTATGCGTTTGTGCGAAAACTGTTAGACGAAGAAGAAAAACAACTAACACAGTGAAATGGATAAATATCAAGGTGTCTATTATCTAATTGTCTGCACTTATACCCTAACATCCTGAACATACATTTTTGTGAAACTGTCACTACAAATCCAAATCAAACTAAAATGCGAAACTCGAACTCGCGACCTCTTGAATATGAGACAGACACGCTACCACCACACCACAGAAGCGGTCACGTGGTGTGACCCAACTGATAAAAACTTTAAAATTTGCATACCTATTTCCTCTCAAATATGGTACTTTAAGTAAAAAAATTACATTTTATATGACATTAAAATGTTTCCTGAAAGAATGAATTATGGAATATATTACATTTTATTAAAAAACACATATTCAATTACTGAAACTCTAAATAAAAAACTGCATTTAATATTAACAATATTTATTCCTGTTACGAGTCAAAAGTTAAAATTTTACGTGCTGTTTGCACGCATCTACATGCGTAGTCCATTCAAACTTCGCGTTTCGAAATCTAAGTGACCAGAAGGGCAAAGAGCAATGCTATAGTTGGATCTTGATACTACAACATTTGAGGAATTTTGCCATGAAAATTGTTTAAAAAAAAGTAACTTTATTTCGAAATTCAATATCGAACAGGTTTATAATCTAGTTTTATTGAAGTTATAAGCCCAAAATCACGTCATTTAAAATAAACCCCTAATCCGAAAGCACTTGAAGTGAAACTGTCACTATAGAAGTATCTTTTCCCAACTTTATCTCCACTTGGGATCTGATTTTAACTGAGCTTTTATTGTAATTATTTGATGCTGAGACATATTTAAGATCAATAATGGTATGTTAAAATATTGGTAACATGATAAAATACTCATTATAAACCCCCAAGTATAACTCGAGACTTTAATTTTTGCATACATTTTGAAGGATATAAAATGAATGGACCGCCTCCGTGGCGCAGTTGGTAGCGATCTTTCCTGTGGTGCGGAGGACCCGGGTTCGATTCCCGGTACCAGCATAGGGATTTTATCCCCTCTGGGAGATCTGGCACGGGGTGCACTCAGCCTCGTTAGGTCCCGGGGGGATCAATTGAGGAGCTTCTTGATGGAGAAGTAGCGGCCCCAGGCCGAGAAGGCCGTATAACTGGCCGGGAGGGCTCGGGGCGCTGACCACCTCCCACCCTCCAGTACTGTACCCAACCAATAACGCCTGTAGTGGGAAGAGGTGGGGGACGCAGCGGCTGGGTAACAAGCCTTGGCCCTTCATGACTATTACGCTAGGGGTTTAGTTTCAGTTCAGTTTATAAAATGAATGACAGAACATCTGACTGAAATTAATTTTCAAAGATACCTTTGTATTGTGTTAACATGTCGAAATGCGTGAAAGAACGATGCTTAAGGAGGCATACTGCCTTTACTGTGCAGTAAATCTATCTTGTCCATATCTCGAAGTAAGGACAAAGTTTGTTTCCTGTTCCTTGACTATGTAACTCCATGTGGCGGAAGAAATTTTTGCGACACTGATGTGACAAGTGTCTTCTGAACGTCCGCGAACAAGTCCAAACAACTATGGCGCGACGATAAAGCGGAAAGTTTAACCATGCATTGAGTACAAGTTCCGGTACAATAAGATACACAGTATGGTCAACGAACGATGACTACCTCTCCACGCTTCTTCGCCATAAAAACGCTTACAGCTATCCTCTGCAGACTAGTCCTCTGGACTAGATCGTGATGGAAATTAGCACTAAATGAGATTGCATAAGCAAGAAGTTTTTGCTGGTGTTAGATAACGTGAGAATTCTATCAGAAAGATATAAAAACATAGTTTTAATTGGGCAGTCGTGAAACCTCAACAGATATCGATGCAGTGTAAAATTACTGTGGTTCATTGGACACTTGTATGATCTTCCAATGATTCTGTTGTCCTCAGTCCACATTCTCTACAACAGAAAATCTCGTGAACTAAATGCCGTATGGTAACATAAACGATTTTGTTTTAGGACTCATGATATTTGCATAGCAAAGTATACCTACACCTTTGCTCTTCACTTTCGATGAAAAACAGCTTAGTTGCATTGTAATAGAGGTGGCGTAAAGGCCTTATTTTACGAGTCACCAAATGTGCAACACGCATTATGCCAGAAGATTGTGAAAACAAATGAAGCGCCAGCCAGAGAGGGAGTGCACTTGCGAGTCCAAATGCCTCGCGAATCCCATTTTCGTTACCTCTGCACTATAGTGTGGAAAATTCATCTCGGTGACGAAGACAAATCATTTGAACCAAGGCTTTGGTTGGAAAAAGTTAACACATTTCAGAATTTTTCAGAGTAACCCATGGGGTCAGATTCTAAGGATCTTCCAGATTTTGCTACCGCACTACTAAACTAGTAGGATATTAAACTGCTTGGGTATGACAAATCCACATGGTAGTTTCATTATAAGCACGCTATTTACAGTAGTGCAGCCATGTTGTGTAGTAGCATGGGAACAGTTCCTTTACTGCTGTGCCTTTAGCTGGTTGATAGACAAATATGGAGAAAGAAAGTGTCAACGGAAATGGCAGTGGAAAAGAACACCTACTTTATGTTAAACAATTCCGATGTGTTAAAATTATGCATTTCTTCTTCTTCTTCTTCTTCTTCTTCTTCTTCTTCTTATTATTATTATTATTATTATTATTATTATTATTATTATTATTATTATTATTATTATTATTATTATTATTATTATTATTATTATTATTATTATTATTATTATTATTATTATTATTATTATTATTATTATTATTAATATTATTATTATTATTATTATTATTATTATTATTATTATCATCATCATCATTATTATTATTATAATTATTATTATTATTATTATTATTATTATTATTATTATTATTATTATTATTATTATTATTATTATTATTATTATTATTATTATTATTATTATTATTATTATTGTCATTATTATTATCATCATCATTATTGTTATTGATACCAACATCATTCACATGAAAACTTGCATCTGTACTATTTTACAGCCAAAATTGAGATTTATTACTTATGTATGCGAGAGAAATTTGGAATAAATAAATAAAAATATTTTATATTCAAGAATTAGGGACATCTAAGAAATAAATAAAAAAGAAATAGCTGCGGAATGTTTATTTGATTTAATGTCAGCTATAGCATCTACTAGCAACAATTTAAGACAATTATTGGTCACGTCTTCCATAATGTGACCCAAAATGCCTTTTCTCAAAACTTCTTTCATGTTACGCCAAATGTTCGTAACAATTACAAACAGTTATCTCGTTCAAAGATATTTCAGAAGAAACAAAAATACAATGCAATCAGCATTTTTATTCCAGTGTCAAGGATAAAATGGTTTTTCTTAGAATGAACAACGAATATATGAAAAAATTACAATAAAAAGCGCAGTTTGAGGCCCAGACGGAAGTTTAGGCATGCCGATGTTTTAACATCCATTTAACGAAGAAACTGAAGAATAAACTGATGTCCAAACTGTGATTGGGTTTGACTTTGAGTCTAGGATGAAGTAATTTTCACAGATCTGCTTTGGTTATTGAGAATGCACAGGAATTTCCCACAGTAATTAGCAGAGAGCCACTTGTGTATAGGTCTTTGTTCTTGAAATTTAAAGTGATATGCTCAAAATATAGCGACAGTAAATGGAATAAAAGCACGAATTATACATTTAATTTTAATTTGTGCGTATCAGTCGTATTTTGGATTTAGTTCCATCATAAGTTTCTAATATTACACTGCGGGTTCTTCATATAGGTATTCAAAATCTTTCACAAAATTCTGTGATTCTACGCCTGAAAATGGTTTTGGCGTAATTCTAAACATTCCAGTTCTGATTTTATGCACATAGGTAAAAACGTTGTGTTGTAGGTATAATCTTAAGGTAACGTCTGATCTTAAACCAGAGTTGTATACCTACAACATGCCAAGTCACAGAAAAGCTCTGTTTATTGCTTGCTTTTCCAGTTATAAAACTCGTCTGTAGCTTTAAAGGCAGATTAAAGAGCCCCACGCGCGCGCGTTTGTGTGTGTGTGTGTGTGTGTGTGTGTGTGTGTGTGTGTGTGTGTGTGTGTGTGTGTGTGTGTGCGTGCGTGTGTTTGTGTATGTCCGTCTGAACAGCATAACTCAAAAGCGAAAAGTCGGTTAAAAACCAAAGTTGATATTGAAGTTTAGTATCTTTCAAGAATGGCACACAAAGATTTTGTAAGAAAATTTTTCCACCGTAAACTGCTCTTTACATGGAAAAGTTTGATTTTCTCAAAAATGGCTGTAACGATTTTGATTAAATTGCCATATGTTTGAGATGTTTTTATGGTAAATGAAACGTACATTTTGAACTTTCACGCCATAGCCCATGAAGTCCTATATACTCTTGATGACTTGCATAAATGGTAAACCGTAAGATGTACACCAAATATTACTTCTCAAAAAATGTAGATCTCGTGAAAACACATACTTTATGTTCAAATGCATTTTTTTTTTATTCTGGAGTGAACCACTTAGATATTTCTTGTTATTTGAGTGAGTTCTGCAATACTTGAACTTTTCTCAAATTGGAAGGTCGTTATTCGCTTTTTTATCACTTGGCGTACAAAGAGAATGGAATTTCAAAGAGTTCATATAGCGATCAGCTTTAAAAGATTTGACTATCGATCAAAGCCTATTCTCCTATTCCCCTTGCAGCTACAAGGAAATAAGCAGTAAGACAATTTCTGCAAATGTTTATCTCGACTAACATGAAGAAGATATGACCTAGAAATCTGTGTAGAGCCTACAAGGTGTTGTTTTTGGGGTAGCAGGAAGGATTTCATCATCTGTGACTCAAAGAAGCAGTACTATCAGGTGTTAAAGATACTTGTAAAATTCCTATTTATTTTACCTGAAATTTTGAAGTATTTGTCACACTGAACTTTTTACACATTCTAAATTTTATGTCATATCAAAATTAATACGCTTTGCTGTACTTAGGTGAAGTTTTACGGGCTTCAATTTCAGATAGTTGGCAAATCTTTTACAAAGTAGAAACCGTGTATCATACATACAAATGTTTCTTCGAGAAATAGGGCGCTCCGAACCACGTTTCAAGATTTGGGGCTGACAACCTCCAACGCCTCCTTCCTTACAAAGTGACAAGCCATGTTTAGCAATTAATCCGAAGGTATAAGTACATGCTAGATACTTAAGTGTAGTTCAGCTTGAACATGTATACTACATTTCTTTTTAAACCCACATATAATCATTATATCACAGTCATGTAATTAGGTTGTTAACAAGAAATGCATCAATTCTGTTGGATGCTTCATGTACTTTTGCGGCACTGAAGCAGCTCGATGAGCGGTTTGGTACATCTTAGGTACAATGGATTGCTTGTTAATTAGTCTAGATGACTCATTAAAAGCGAGATGATTTGTAGACGTATGGGGTGAACAATGTTTGCGACTTAATTAACTGTTGTATCTTACTATTACTTAATATGCGTTTGATTGGTAGGAGAGAGGTATGATCTAATTATTTACACACGGTTATGGAAGCTGCATTGTCTTACATTTCTAGTTCTAGTCCTTTTTGGGATATCCTTACCTTCACATCTTCCAGACTGGAAACTTAATAATGGTGTTAGTCCTCTCCATTGTCTGTTTTAATACTGAAGCTTAAGGCTGAATGTATGGCAAGTTTTAAGGTTAACAATTATTGTGACCGTATTTAATCTCAATGAGAAGGGATGTTTAGGTAAATATACATATATTCAGAACGTGTTCTGAAATCAGATGTGTGTAAAATGATGTTTTACGTATCTCTTAATTTGGAGTGAAATTTGAATTGCAACCAGAATGCAAAATCCTAATGAGGAATGTGAATCCAGTTCTCTTCAGTGCCTCAGGTAGATATGAATTTTCTTTTCAAGGTCGGGAAAAATGTGATAAATTTCATTAAAGTTTTTAGGTGTTGCTGTTCATAATGCGTGTGTAAATTTGAAGAACACCTTCAGCAGAATTTGAAACTGGTCTCAAAATAGAATGAAACTGGCAGATAAGACATCACCAGCTCATTTCTTCGTTTAAAGGGCGTTTTATTGGGGAAACTGTATCTTTACCTTGTGAAGAAATGCATAATTTGAAACAGTAATATTTTCCCGTATTAATGGGGGTAACTGGTGTGGGAATTTCTGCCGCTGGGAGACTTGTCCCGGGGTGCACTCAGCCTTGTGATGTACCTAAGGGGTCAGTTGAGGAGTTACTTGATGGAAAAGTAGCAACTCCAGGTTGCGAAGACCACATTCACCGGCCGAGAGGAACTCGGTGCGCTAACCTCCCAACCTCCAGGACTGCACCGCACACATGACGCTCGTTATGGGCAGAAGTGGGAGACGCAGAGGTCCGGCGGTAGGCCTTGACCCATTATCGGGCTGTAGCGCTATGGTTTAGTTTTATAAGTTTTTAAGCAACTCAAAAGGAGAGTTTTAGAGATAAAGTTGGTATCCTTAACATGATTTGGCTTACCAAAGCTCATCTGGACCGACAGAATAAGAAAACCGGGTAAAACTGCTGTCGAATACAAACGATTAATGAGTTTCCATTATTGACATTCTCTTATGTAGCAGCAGTCTCAATGATACTGGCCCTTTAACACCGAAAACTATGCATGCTTTCTCCTGTGTGCATGGTTATCTAGGCACTAATGGACCACCCGGCATATGCATGAGAAAAATAAGCCAGAGAAGAATGAAGTGTAAAACAGTATAATTATTTACTACGCAGAACTCTCTAGAACTTCCAATGAAAATAACCATATTTTCTACTCGTATAGATAAGATCGTAAAATAAACATTTCAAGAAGTGTGTGAGGAGTTCGTTGGAACCTACGTAACTCTTGAAGAGTAAGGAATCTTTACTCTGTAGGGTGTCTAAGGCTCATGTCGGAATAAAAGCTAGCACGTTTGTGACAAATGTGCAGTCAAGTAAAACCAAAATCTGACGAATAAAAGTCACATAACTTTCTCCGTTAGGATGTATTTTTATATCTCTTTTATAAATTATTCATGCAATGTTTGATGTAACCGCTTTTGTTTTTTAATATAAATACTCGCAATAAAAGGCTTCAATTAAGTGTGCTACGGTAGTATAGATTCTGTAGGGTGAGACAACACTCAACAGTTTAAACGGCAGGCGATATATACACGCTAGCCATCATATTATCTACAAGAATTCACGAGAAAAATAAACGAATGGCTTGTGGAGGAAATTGTTTCTGCCAAAGTTTTTTATTATTATTATCATCATCATTATTATTAATTATTATTATTATTGTTATTATTATTACTATTTTAGTTAACAATAAAATATTATTTTTATGAATCTTATACAGGTTTTTACTTTCTCTACTGGTAAGTAGGGGAAGTATTGTATTCCACCCAAAAATTCGATGTCCAGATTTCACCGGAAATATATGTTTTGCGACCCCCTGAATCCAAAAAAAGCATTTTTAGAAAAAGGTCCGTGTGTGTGTCTTTGTGTCTGTGCCTGTGAACAGCATAACTCAAAAATGAAAAGTAGCTTAAAAACCAAAGTTGGTATTTAAGTTTAATGTCTTTCAAGGATGCGACAAGAAGGTTTTGAAGAAAATAGTCCCACCCTAAACTACGCTTTACATGGAAAAATTTTCGAAAATTTTGATTTTCTTGAAAATGGCTCTAACGATTTTGATTAAAATGTCATGTGTTTGAAATATTTGTATGATAAATGAAATGTATATCTTGAATTTTCTGGCTATAGCCCCTGTGGTCATATTTACTCTGGACGACTTTTGCATAACTGGTAAAGCATTAGAGACAAACCAAATCATACTATACAAAAATATAGATCTTGCTAAAATACACAATTTATGTCTCAATAAATTTTCTTGTAGGGTGTACCATTTCGGAGATATTCCTTGTTATGTGTGTGAATTTCGGAAAACTTAACACTTTCGTGAAATGTAACATCGTGGTTCATTTTTTTATATGTTAAGTATGCAAAGAGAACGGAATCTCAAAGCTTTAAAAGATTTGAGTATCGCACAAAACCTACTGTATTCTAATATTATTCCCCTTGCACCTACAAGGAAATAAGCAATAACATAATTCGTACAAATGTTTATCTCAACTAACAAGAAGAAGATATAGTATATAGAGTTTGTAAGAATGATTAGTGCAAGAGTAGAGAAAGTTATGTGAGTGCAACACATCAGATTTTTTGTATAGGAAACAATTAATTGTGTTGGACGGTTTAGGAGTTGCGCGAAATTCAGCAAAACTGAAGATGGTTTCTAAAGATACACAAAATTAGTGAAGTTTAATGTATTCATCATGCCATCTGCATGGCAATATCATAAGTTCGTATATCTCCTGGCGAAGGAAACCTTCTCTCTGAAATCCTCAAGTCAAGCCTACCTCTACCTAACACTTGCGCACCTGAAAAACTGTTGGCAACACTAACAGGGAAAAGAGAAGTACAACTAAATTTCTATGGCACAGGAGCCCATGGTAGACAGATCATGGACAAAGGCAAACTTTAAATGAGACGTCATTACATTGGCAGTCCACGGATTTCATCACCTAATGTGCAAAAACACACACTTCCTCGAACCAAATATAGACTGTGAATGTTTACTATGTGAAAAACCGTGATCGGTATCATATTGAAAACTGTACAGAAAGACCAAAGACAATATGTGAATATGCAAATATATAAACCATCAAGGTAAACTGTCCTCCATATATTGCTATTAGGCTGTATAATATATCTATTAATACTAATAGGTTATATTAGTATCATAAACCCATTATATATTAATACAAGTGTTTAAAGACACTTTGAAATAGTAATTAACGAAAGCACTTCCCTTTGAAATAGTAATTAACGAAAGCACTTCCATCTGAAATTTTTTTGCTTGTGAGGGTGGGGAATTACTTGAAAATCTGTACCTCGACATTTGAAAATGTGCAGAATTTATCATTTATCTTAACTTTTGTTTCTTAATTCTTTATTTTAGATCGATACAGGGAGATTTACTCTTAGTCTTTGTTTTCACTTAAAAATGTTGCTTTTATTGAATCGGGAGATTTAAAGTTTAGTTCGAGTACAATTCGTCCGCTACCCATAATCAAAATTATTAGCGACATTTTTGAAAGTTTAAAACAATATAACATTCCACGTAGAAGGTTACTTTTGTGTAAGATTTTCGTAAAAAGCTTTGCCTTTCATTAATCGAGAACGATTGGAATTAAATATACACGCTGGTATTTATTTGAATTTCCTTTTTTCGTTTTTTAAGTTATGCTCTACCCCTCCCCCGTTTCTCTCCCTCACTCTCCCTCTATCACGTGCACATACGTATTGTATACCTTCTAAAAATACACTTTAATTGAATCAGGAGACATTAAAGCTTGAATTTTCGGTGATAGATACACGAGGAATTGCCGTGCATCCTCTACATTTCATATGCAAGCAGTAGAGAAAATCGCTGTTTATCCGGAATTGATTACTGATGTACTGGCTGGCTGCATTCCTGCCAGGGACTATGAGCTGGTAAACAAACTGTACCTGCTAATAGTCGAGCGGTTATAAGCATGTGTGAATCAAGCATAACATTTATAAATATTCTTACATGAAAAAAAGACAACACAAATGTAAATTAGCTTGTTATGAGTGTGTAAACCCTCAGCATTTATTTCAAGCAAACGAACATGAACAATTAACGGTTCTGTGTTTAAGCATAAATGCTTTATGATTCCATAAAATATATAGTTTTGCTGTAAATTAAACATTAATGTTGCTTGGCAAAATCATTGAAGCATAAGTAGGTTTCTAGTCGAAGGCGTTTTATTACCCACTCAGCTATCAAAGCACATGAGGAGAATGATGTGTACACATACTTCTGAGTATTGTATATCTAAATGATGTATTGTAAATGCTGCATCAATGCTTCTGATGCTCTCAGAATACTTTTATTTCTGTTTTAGAATGTACATGCTTGTTCCATTTCTTATCTCTTATCAGACACCTTTAGTACTAATGCAACATTGATTCTTAACTGATTCTTTTATCATCTTTGAAATGTTATTCTTCTCACTATAAATAGCACTGACTTATTTTGATTATGCTCATTAAATTGAAGTGGGTAAGTTAGTATAAAATGACTTAATGACATTACACTACTTAACTGCCTTCGGCCTGCTGACTATTTAGATTTGTATTTCGATACTTTTGAGACTAAAAGTAATAACATTTACGCCTCAAGTCCCAAAATTTCAGTTGAGTTGAGGAAGCACTACCTTGAATGGCTGGTGCCGTAGCTCAGTCGGTAGAACACCTGCCTGCTGTGCAAGGTGCTCCGAGTTCGATTCCCGGCTGGGGGTGGGAATTTTTCTTCCACTAGGATTATTTCCCAGACTCCCCCTAGAGTCTAGAAGTGGAGTGTGTGTGTGTGTGTGTGTGTGTGTGTGTGTGTGTGTGTGTGTGTGTGTGTGTGTGTGTGTGTGTGTGTGTGTGTGTGTGTGATAAATTAAAACAAAGCCAAAAGTGACAGAAATCCAAAGTTCAAAACCACTGTTAAGCGAGTGAACACCATTGCTGTTGAGTAATTGTTCCAAGAGGTTAAAAGCCACCGATGTGGACAATGTTAAAGGCGGCATGCAAATGGAATATTACAAAAAACTACTTTGAAATATGAACTGTGGAATTTAAATCTAAACCAGAAGTTGCTCACTGCTAGATAGTTCATAAATAGTCAGAGAATTCTTACTTATCAGTAGAAATAAGACTACAACCTACAGTTTTCAATAACTTTTATTTTTTAATGCATAACAATTTATATCTACTAACCTATAAAATTGATACTGTGAACCTAATAATCGCACTTTTAGTGTGTGTGTGTGTGTGTGTGTGTGTGTGTGTTTGTGTGTGTGTGTGTGTGTGTGTGTGTGTGTGTGTGTGTGTGTGTGTGTGTGTGTGTGTGTGTGTGTGTGTGTGTGTGACGGGGAGGGAGGGGGCGCAAACTCTTTACGTAAGAATGGTCAACACAAGTGTTACGAAAATTAGTACAAAGGTCTTAAGTGCCGCTTATGAAATAGCCTATATAGCATCTTAATTTATTTGTCCAAAGAGGGGTTCTACTCAGATATTTCGCTTATTACTGGGTTCTTTTTTAAATACGTTGCATTACAAAAGTCTGTAAGCGTAATGTTGCTAACAAGATATGCTATTTGCAACACTGGGATTGTTAATAACACCCTCAGAAAAGCTGTTTTATCCCCGTTTTTTCAAAGCATGATGTGGCAGTTACGTTGCACAGAGGCAAAAAGGAGAGTGAGTGGAAAGAAAGGGAGGGAACAAGAGCAAGGAATATGTACTTGACAGAGGAGTGAGTGAGTGAGTGTGTAGGGTTTAAGGCCCCGTCGATAACTTGGTCATTAGGGCTCCTTGACAGAGGAGAGGGACAAATATTATGTATAAGGGAAACAGCTTATCGGCAGTTCCTAAGAATTCAATATGGCCGACTTGCACTAAACTGCAGACGAAATTAGACCAAAAATCAGCATTGCCAACGTACATAATAAAAACATTATTTATAATTTCAATATAATAGGGTTAAAGTAACATGCTTTCAAACGATATAATGCCTGAACATCGATACCACACAACACATGAACCTACTCATCTTCAGCAAATCTTGTTCTGCAATAACATTTATGGATAAAATCATTTCTGAATGCTAAATATCGTAATATATATTTAATGCGCTACTGTGTAGCGAACACAAAAATAACAACAGTAACTATAACTGCATACACTGCTCTAAAACAATTCAAGACAAAATCACGCAAACACGAGCAATACAATGGCGTCCACAGATTGATTAATTAATTAATACAGCGTCTGAACAGAATCATGTCTTAAAATCTATCGGTTGGCCTCTCTGCCACGGGGACAAAAACAAGGGCTTCTGTGGCAATATAACAGATGCAATAACACCAACTATGGCCATATTTACCATGGTTATATTTTATGAGGAGTTGGCGGTACTAATGCAACCTAACAGATGGAATGTTACCAAATATAACCAGGCCGCGCTATAATGGGGGGAAATGTCACTGTTGTTTTTTGGAGTATCTGAATAAGTTGTGTCCTCTTTGCTGTAGGCCGCTAATTTTTTTTTTAAAAAAAGTCCGCGGGGTGTTCTGCTTTCTGGAGGGGAAAAGAGGGTGACCGTACCACATGGCACCTCACGATTATTAAAAACAGATGTACTCTCTGCATTAAGTTATCGGATACTCGTAGTATCATAGCATTACTCTATTGTTAAATACTCATTAAAAGCGTTAGCACAATTGCAAAAGCTCCCGATACAAACACAAAACAGACTCAGATACACGTAAGCACAAGGCAAATAACCACATGAATAGAATGATGCAAACGAACTTGTCAGCACACAGGCAATCTCTAAAGTCTAATTGATACAAGCATTGCAAGCTCCGGCTACAAGACATTATTTGTTTATATTCAGTGATAGCACAACATAACACAAGCAGTTTATGTTACTACTTGACAAAGTGACGAGGCGTATTGACCTTGGCTATCGAGCGCTACGATCGCTTATCTTGTTTATTAGAACAGCGAAATAATAAAGCACGTCTCACACTATATGTATGCCTTCTTTCATATTGGAACTCCAAATCATGTAAGAACCGACGCAGAGTGGCCCTTGAGAAATATGATACTGTATCATCACCGTGATGATACCGTGACAATTATATTCAACGTGGGTGAAATATATTCAAATAGTAAAGAATGAAACATTCGCCGCACTCCGCTTTGCACTAATCAACCATATTGCGTTAACCTAGCTGTATTTGTTGTCCCGCGCTTTTTGCTTTCTTTTACGTGGCGTTCTTAGAGGTCCTTTAATTAGTTCCTTTTTAACCCTATATACTACTGCTTCTGAACACCCGATAGCTTTAGCTGTTTCTTTTACTACCTTATTAATACTCATTTGACTTGAAAAATAATCTAACAGATTCATAATTATTTGGCGTTCCTTACTTCTTAATTTACAAATACATCGTCTCTTCCTAGCTTCCCCCTCCATAACTATAAATATTTACAGGAAATGTTAAAGAAATAACGTAATAAGCTAATAACTTTACAGGTTCTACAAATTATAAGCGCATGCGCTTCTTTAGGAACTGATGCTTTTACTGCTGCCTTCTGTGTCACGCTTGACGCCTTTTGGTTGAATAGGTGAATACATTTTGTTTGCCTTACACGATGAAAGTAAGAGGTTACAGGTATCTGGTTTATTTTAAAAACTGACTCCAGCCCTCCTCAACGGTTGTTCTCGCTTGGTCCCCGATGTAAACTCAATAATAAAAAAGTTTCCCACTGCGAACTTTTGCAGTGTACAGATATAAAATGTTCCGAAAGCATTTAATTTAAAAAATTGTAACACTCGACTGAGTAAATAGAGAATTCAAAGTAGGCAGGTAGCAGCATTATAGTTTACTCGAGCTAAGAAAAAAAATATAAACGTATTCTAGCAGTTAGTCTATAAGTTAGTGCGTGATGAGTATAGAAGCAGCAAATATCGAACTTTTACTGAAAAGAACGTTTTCTGTAAAAAGGTGGGCGTATAAAATGTATAATGATTCTAAAATGGATATTACCTGATAGAGAAAAACATCCTGCATAGGATAATGTGTTCAAAGCTGAAATTTATAACAACTGAATATTTACACCATACTATTAGAAACCTGGCAACAGCGCGAGAGCAGAAAAAGACGAAGCTAACGGCAACTTGTATGCGCTAGATGGAGACAGATATACCCCATTTAACTCCATGCTGTCATCTAAGGGTGAGACTAGCTATAGTAACTTGGCGTATAGTCAGTGATAAAACACAAATAGATGATCTCTCGTGCCTGCCTCTGTACTGTATGCCCAGCACAAGAAGGCGAGGCTTAGGAATGTGTAACGTAATCATGTTTTGCTTCCCGCAGGGTGTTTATGTTTAGTTTCCGCGTATGATAAGGATGCTAGGTTCGTTTAAAATACACAGTGTTGTCACCTAACTCACCTAGAAGTCCAGTTGTCGTGCAAGATCCGAGTCGGAGAAGTCGTCACCTTCGCTGCTGTCACTACCGCTCTCTGAATCTTCGTCAGACCTCCTAGTGATATAATAAAATTGTCTGTTGCATCTTCCACTAGCCCATCCTTTTGCCTGAACTCATCCTCAAGTTTCTTAGCGTGCCTAACATTGCCCTCCCAATCAGCTGTTGTAACGGAGTTCACTGCACTTTCACACACCTGCTGTAGATTTCTTAAATGTAGATCACCAGTTACATTATGCTCTCTCTTACATGTCGTTTTATTGCTGACCATGCCAATTCTACAGCGTTCAACTCGCACATATAAGGAGGTAATCTAAGAACCGTATGCCCATGCATTTCTATTATTCTGTCGATATGGTATATTTTTTCCTTTGGTTTATGTATTTGAATTAAATCAAACAAGTCGGTCTTTCGCATTGCAGCAGAATATGAAATATTGTTGTTCTCCAACCATTGTACCATTTCTTGCTTTACAGCATATTTCGACGGAGGCTTATTTTCTTGTACACTGTGGTATGGAGCATTATCAAGCACGATGACACTATTGCAGGGTATATTAGGCAGCAGTTTCTTCTCCAACCATTTCTGGAAATGTTCTCCATTCATTTGGCCATGATAATCGCCGCTAGCAAGTCCAGCTTTGAATATCAAAGAAGCTCCGGGTATGAAACCTCCGTTGCTGCCTGCATTTACAAGAATCAGGCGGTTCGAAGAGCTAGTGTTTGTCGTAATCCCGTAGATATCATCACTCTGCCAGCACTTCCCAAATGTCAAATTATTATCCACCCAGGACTCATCAATGTAAATGATATTTCTCCCAGCATTTCTGTATCCATTTATAGCTCTTAGGTATTTAGCTCTCCAGTAAACTATATCTGGACGTTCAATAAGTAATTTTCTCTTACTTCCACATCGCTTCCATTTGAAACCCATATCGTGCAATAGCTTCCGCAGAGTTTCTCTTCCCCAAGGAAAATTTATTTTTTCCCTAATTGCTGCAAGTAGCTTCGGTACAGTGGGCACTTATTTTTCAACCAAATAAAAGTCTCGAATTACGTTTTTAATTACTGTTCTATCAAAGTCATCACAGTGAAATTTGCATTCCTCGGCCTTTGGTCTCTTTTTCCCCGGAGTATGAAGTGATTTTTCACCAGCTGTTCACCTTCTCTTCTTATTCTTGTTACACTATGTTCCGATATCCCACAATAATTTGCCACACGTAAATTTCTTTGTGATAATAAACATTTCAATTGTCCTGATTTCGCTTCTTCGTCACATACTTCTATCACTTTTCTAATTACCTCCCTTGCTTCACTGTGAATACTTCGTCCCTTCTTTCGAACTGCAGCCATATGTAAATATTAAGCCAAGAATAAAACTAACAAAATACGAGTATATAACTGTAGTGCCGTAGCGCGTGTTAGCAGCGAGAGCCAAATAATGCATAATACTAAAAAATCTCTGCACCTGTAATACCTACTGCAAAGCGCATTAGATCTGGCAACGTGGGTGACTCATATGCATTCTCATGCACTCATTTCCTAGTAAACAGTTACGCTACCGGAGCAGATAAACAATTGAAGACCCCTCTGCTCTTCATTCCCCTCTAGCCTTCTTGTCGTGGGCATACAGTATGAGACATTGCTGCCCTGAAGATATTATTGCATCTGAACAGAGTACGCACACTGTGCGATAAGCTCGCGTAAACAGCTGGGCAGTTTCACATTCTTTCTGATACGCCTCGTGGCTTTGCCAAGTAGTGCTACTGGGTCCCTCTATCAGCCACATGCTAATCAAATGGCAACAGGGCCACCATTTCCATGGAAACGCCTTAGCTCTAATTGGTCCTTCTTTTCGTTGCTATGACAACCGCTATGATGCACCCATCCCGTCCCAATCATTTATGTCTTTCCGCCACGTTGTTAACATCTGTCAATCCCATTCTTAATTGGCGCCGAGTTATATGCTGAAGGTCTCGCCGTAATCTTTCTCAGATAACGCTATATCAACACAGCCACATTTTCTTAGAGTAGGTAGAGAAAGAGTGGCACAGCGACCGAGAGGCATAAGGATCTCCGCAAATACGCAATGCATAACGCGAGCAAAATTCCACTAGAGGTGAATAAACATTGTTATTAAATGAGACAAAGCAACACAAATGAAAATGGAGTGTCTGCAATAATTGTGGCATTTATTAGCTCACTCGTGATTTTACTCATTTTTCTTAAGTGAAGTAATAATGCTTGCGCTACTCAGTTTCGTCTTAAAGTCCATCCACCGCAATTCTCCACAACAAAATGTGTAATTTAATCCTGTACAGACTTTCATAAGCGTAGAAATTACAGTTTACTCACCATGAGCCAAGGCATGGAACCAGATCAGAGCAATTAATTGACCGTAGCACTTCATCCTACTCTTCCCATCAATGAGCTCTTACATCAGGTATCTTCTGCAACAAAAAGAAAGGCAAACTATAATTATTGTATGTAATGTGCAGTGTGCACACAGCTTACTCTCACTTTAGTAGAAGAACGAATGTTGCACCAATTTAATTAAAGCGCGTCAAGTTCGGGTTAAATGAGAAGTAAATGTCTGGTTTTATGAAAAAATGTGATGTGTTGCACTCGCATGACTCTCTCTACTCTTGTACTAACTATTCTTACAAACTCTTATTCCTCTATCCTTCTCATGTTAATCGAGATAAACATTTACAGAAATTATCTTATTGGTGATTTCCTTGTAGGTGCATGGGGAATATCGGGATGCAGTACACTTTGAGCGATAGTCAAATCTTTTAAAGCTTTGAAATTTCGTTCTCTTTGCATGGTCAACAGATAAAAAGTGTATAACTATCTACCATTTGAGAAAAGCTTAAGTATTCCCAAGCTCACACAACTAACAAGATACATCTCCGAAATGGTTCAAAAAAAGAGTACATAACGTGTGTTTTAACGAGATCTACATTTTCGTATAGTAAGATTACTATACGATTTACCAGTTATGCAATGGTCATTGAGAGTAAACAGGACTACGTGGTCTATAGCCAGAAAATTCAAAATATACCTACATTTAATTTTCCATAAGAATGTCTTAAACATGGCATTTTAATCAAAATCGTTAGAGCCATTTTTGAGAAAATCAAAATTTAGTTTTTCATGTAAAGGGTAGTTTAGGGTAGGGAAATTTTTTAAGAATCTTCGTGTCGTACCCTTAAAGGATATTAAGCTTAAATGCCAACTTTGATTTGTAACCGACATTTTGTCTTTGAGTTATGCTGTTCACAGACAGACAGACAGGCAGACAGACAGACAGACAGACAGAGAGACAGAGAGACAGACAAACAGATACACAGACACACACAGGGACTTTTTTCTAAAAATGTGTGTGTGTTTTTTTTTTAATCAGGGGGCCTCAAAACATATGAAACATGAAATCTCAGCATCGAAATTTTGGGTTGAATACAATACTTCCTCTACTTACTATACGTAGTAGAGAAAGTAATAACCGAACGAACTGGCTCCACAGTAACATGTGAGGCTCGCCATCGAAGGTCACAGATTCGATTCCCGTCAGCCGCCTACCATTACCTTGATTTTTTTTCGTGGTTTTCCCCCATCGGTAGGTGAGCGCTGTGGTGGTTTCTCATCTACCATGATTTCCTTTCCATCATTATCCTTTCATTGCGTTTCCTTATCATCTGTCTAGATGTGCTCCTAATTTTCGTGGCGTATGGCGGTGCAGGACAAATGGTGCGGATGTTTGTCAAAGGAAAGAGCACTTCTCGTGGATACTAGAAGGCTGCTTGGTCAACAGGTCGTTCATCGCCCTCCCGAGGCAGTCCCAGCAATTGGGACGGATAATCGAGTCTGGAATTGTTAGGGACTTTCTCGTGTCTCTATGGTCTGTCTGCATGTGACCTGTAGCCTCCTGTGGTTCCTTTACTTCATTCTTACCAAGCGGGAGACACGGGTTTGATTCCCGGTACTGGCGTAGGGATTTTCTCCCGCCGGGATACACTCAGCCTCGTTAGGTCCCTGAGGGCCAATTGAGCAGCTGCTTGATTAAGGAGTAGCGGCCCTAGGTCGCGAAGACCATATAACCGGCCGGGAGGGCTCGGGGCGCTGACCAAGTCCCACCCTCATAACACCTGTAGTGGGCAGAAGTGGTGGACGCAGCGGTCGAGCGGTACGCCTTGACCTGGTAAGGGCTGTTCCACTGCGGTTTAGTTTTTCAGTTTAATTTTACTATAATATAGTTGTACTTATAGTGCTTTATTTGAAAAAGTTTGGATTTCTACATATGAAATTAAAATTCTGTAGACCTAGGGGTTTTTAAAGCAACTAATAACTAGTAGCAATAAAATAAGTTTACAAAGTTTTCTTTTGAGGAACCAAGAATGTTAATGTAATGTTTATTGTAAATAAGGGAATGTAAATCTTTTTAAAGTTTTAGTGTAGCTTACGGACATCATACAATACTTCAAGTTCTGTCAGGTTCTATACAATTTACGAAAGAAAATTTCACACGTGCACAAGAAATTCAGATACCTTTATATACAGAATAAAACCTTAACTTATAATTCATCTGTTCTACACAAACAACTTTCAATTAAATATTTCTTCAATGCAGGCTTAAACTGTTTAATTTTCAGTGTTTTTCAACTTTGTGGGAGTTTATTGTACAACTTACCAATTATAACAGGATCACTTTCAGTGGCTTTATATGTAGTAGATATTCTAAAGAAACTATCCTGATTTCCGATGTTATAATTGTGATAGTCACTATTACGAGTTGTGTCATATGTCATCTAACAGTAATAAGATAACTTTAACACATATAGAGAGATGACCGTTAATATATTTTTAAAACTTATATTTCTCCAAGCAAAACATAGTGCGTCTCTGTATACCCTTAGTATAAGTAATGTATTATTTGTTGATGTTTGCCTAGAAGAGCGCTAGATTGCTGGATTTTTGTGAATGCAACGCGGGACATTTACGCTGTGCGCTGTATAATATATCATTTAATGGCAAAATATAAAGATAAAACTACCAATATGTGATTTGTTTTGTCAAAATATATAAATAATGAAGAACAAATTCCAACAGGTTATGAAACATGTAACTATTTAAAGCTATAACGTTAAGGGTTTGAAGTAAGCTTACTTCATTGGTTTAAAAAAATCTTTGTAGTTTTTGTCTACATTAAATAATCAAATATCAAATTAAATAGAACAAATTACATGGAGTTTAGAGGTATTAATCCTTGAGAAATCCGATAACGTAGAAGATAATAAAAAAGAAAGAAAAAAGAAAGAGAGAAAGAAAGAAAGATAGAACGAAAGAAAGAAAGAAAGAAAGAAAGAAAGATAGAACGAAAGAAAGAAAGATAGAACGAAAGAAAGAAAGAAAGAAAGAATGAAAGAAAGAAAGGAAGGAAGGAAGGAAGGAAGGAAGAAAGGAAGAAAGACAGAAAGAAAGCAAAAAAGAAAGAAAGAAAGAGAGAAAGAGAGAAAGAGGGAAAGAAAGAGAGAGAGAAAGAGAGAAAGAAAGAGAGAAAGAGAGAAAGAAAGAGAGAGAGAAAGAGAGAGAGAAATAGAGAAAGAGAGAAAGAGAGAAAGAGAGAAAGAGAGAATGAGAGAAAGAGAGAAAGGGAGAAAGGGAGAAAGGGAGAAAGAGAGAAAGAGAGAAAGAAAGAAAGAAAGAAAGAAAGAAGAAAGAAAGAAAGAAAGAAAGAAAGAAAGAAAGAAAGAAAGAAAGAAAGAAAGAAAGAAAGAAAGAAAGAAGCAAGGAAAGAAAGAAGGAAAGACAGAAAGAAAAGAAGCTACTGGTTACTACATCCTTGCTTAACACTAATTACCCACAATACGTTACTAAAAGCACCTGTTCGCGAAAATAAAAAAAAATCAACAATAGAGGGCGTTTAACTTCTGACGTCACATAGAGGAAATGTTGTTGTTAGCTAATGCTGGATTTCTGACAATGAAGTCATTAATCCTCTTGCTCTCCAATATTTTTCACTGATGGATGGGGCACTAGAAGTGGCTGGGCATATTTGAAGGTGGTCTCGGTCCATTTCCTCTTGCAGATTACATAGAGGACAGAATGGAAAAAAAGAGAGCAATAGCAGTAATAGTAACCGTTTTTTAGAGAGCACCATATTTTTATGTTTTGGCGGTCACATCGCTCTCTCACAACCCCCAGAATGTCTGGGGGACCACACCTGTCGTTGGTTTACGGGTCTCACCGACCTGACCGGGAGAGTTATCAAAATAAATTCACCGACCATATCCTCTGATTACCAATCAGAAGACGTATTACATGCCATGACAGGTCAGCATGTTAGGGGTTAAGGTTTTATAGAAAAATTAGAGAAATGGAGAGGTTGGAAAAATAAAGACTCCCTAGCCCTCAGGAACCCTAATAGCATCGGGGTCGGAAGAGAACAAGAGATGACCAAGGTAAGGTCAGATAGGAAAGTTACAGTGAGGAGCAAAACACCAGTAAGTGGAAGTAATGTTCCGCTCAGCTTGGGTACCTTGTGGTCGCCATTCACATATCCCCTAGACGGAGACCCCTGAGGTAATAGAGGAAATGTACATTTTCTCATCTCTGACTGTAGAAAGTGTGGATAGGAAATGCTAAATGTGTTTTTCAGAAAGTGAGCACAATAGAACCTTTGGTTTATTTATACCGTAAACATTTTTAAAAAGTTAAAACTTGCAAATATTACAGAATAGGAAGAAATGTGTTTTAATTAAACATAAGGATTTTATCAAAATATCATCAAATATTTTTCTTCACGTCAATTGAATTCCACACACCGCAGAATGTAAGTACTTGCTTCCATTATGATGTGCCTGTGCTAGTAGTAACAATGGTTAGAACCGACTAATAATCTGCGGAGGGAGAAAATACAGAGTTGGGGATAACATGGTGCAAAATGAAATATTATGGATCAAATTATTGCTCTTTACAAAGTAAATAAGTACACCTACTGATCCCGATACCTACCTACTAATATTAGAAAAAGAAGGATTAGTTTGAAAGAAAGTCCCAAGAAAGCAAGTCCAAAGATAAAGAAATTGAAAACATGATTATGCATCTATTACAACGAATGTGGTGAAAAGCAAAATCCTTGAAAAACCGGTAGAAAAAATAACGGTTAATGCTATAGTATATGAAAATAACCTTTGAGCTAAAGAACGGAAGCACATGACGTAGTGGATTCCTTCACGTGACAAAAATATGGTGATATCACGGTTACGGAAGGCTAGGTGATTTGACATGCATAATATCACATATCTGACCTTAGGTGACACTCATTCGAAATATAAACAGGAAACTAACGGCAACTAGATTGTTCTTTTTTTTTTTTTTTCGGAGCCATTGATCCAAGGAGAAGACTACTTAACATTATTTTTAAAAAAGGCTTTTGTATTACATTCACATTAATATCGATACCCATTGTCGTTTGTTTGCATATAGCTTCTATAATCTATTCTTGCACAAGTTTATTTTTCTACTTCAAGATAAACATTTGCAGAAATTGTTTCATTACCATTTTGTTGGAGATACAAGGGGGATATAGGAACTCGAATCGATTGTCACGTGTCTACAAGCTGGTCACTGTATTATGGCTTTGAAATTGTATATTCCTTCCATGTCAACACGAGAAATAACCGAACAGCGACAACAGCTCAAAAATGACAGACCATTGAAGAATTCAAACCAATAATAACGAATAGGTATCTCGTAAAAGGCTGATGCCACAAAAAGTAATTTCAAATCTACATGTTTTCTGAATGAAGTTTTTGTCTCCATCTCTATCTCTTTATACAAACGTATACAAAATTCCTTCCGAATGAACAGGATTTTACAGACTATATTTTTACATTCTCTACTACGTATAGTAAGTAGGGGAGGTATTGTAGGTATTCGACTCAGAATTTCGATGCCGAGATTTCCCTGGAAATATACGTTTTGAGGCCCAATGAATCCAAAAAAGTATGTTTAGAAAATGGCACGTGAGTACGTGCGCGCACGCGCGTGTGTGTGTCTGTGAACAGCATAACTCAAAAACTAAAAGTCGATTGAAAACCAAAGTTGATATTGAAGTTTAGTATCTTTCAAGAATGTGACACGAAGATTTTTAAGAAAATTCCTCCATCGTAAATTATTCTTTACATGGAAAATTTTTCGAGAAGTTTGATTTTCTCAAAAATGGCTCTAACGATTTTGATTAAATTGCCATACGTTTGAGATGTCTTTATAGCAAATGAAATGCACATTTTGAATTTTCACGCTATAGCCCATGTAGTCCTATTTACTCTTGATAACTTGCATAACTGGTAAACCGTAAGATATATACCAAATCTTACTCTTCAAAAATGTAGATCTCATTAAAATACACAATTTATATTCAAATGCATTTTTTTTTAATTCCGGAGTGAACCATTTAGGAGGTATTCCCTGTTATTTGAGTGAGTTCTGCAATACTTAAACTTTTCTCAAATGGAAAGTCGTTATTCGCTTTTTTATCACTTGGTGTGCAAAGAGAACAGCATTTTAAAGTCCTCATATAGCGACCAGCTTTAAGAGATTTCATTATTGCTCAAAGCCTACTGTATTCCCATATTCCCCTTGCAGTTACAAGACAATTAACAATAAAATAATTTATGCAAATGTTTATCTCGACTATCACGAAGAAGATAGAGGAATAAGAGTTTCTAAGAATAGTTAATACAAGAGTAGAGAAAACCATATGAGTGCAATACATCAGATTTTCTCCTAAACAAATTCAAGGTACACGTTTCATTTGTCATGCAGAGGTATGTCATGCACATAGTATTTAATAAAAGTCGTTACAAGATCTTCTCGTCACTTTTTTGGGAGATGCTGAAGTTTCCTTTTAGAGTAATACTGTTCTGTCTGTCTGTCTGTCTGTCTCTCTCTCTCTCTCTCTCTCTCTCTCTCTCTCTCTCTCTCTCGGAACTCGTTCTACAAAGGGTAACCTTTTCAAGCAGTTATCTAATAATTCACAGGTACCCTGTTTACGTATGCAATAGATATTAAACCTCATATTTCTTAACTTTTTATGCTAATCACTATGAATATCTGCCTGTAAAGATTTTATTTCAGTTCTGACATTGAAGGCAGGAAAATTTTGCAAAAATATTCTTTTGAGATAAATTGTCTATTTTAGCAACAGTTTATAAGTACTTTTCCCTTTTCTACAATTTATCTATGTAGTAGTTAGAGAAGACATGACATTTCACCCAAAATTTGATACCGACATTTCACCAGAAATACATATTTTGCAGTCACCTGAAAAAATAGTATTTTTAGAATAAACGTCCGTTTGTGTTTGTGAACAGCATAACTCAAAAAACGAAATCTCGGATGAATGCAAAACTTGGTATTTAAATTCAGTTTCTTTCATGGATGTGGCACGAAGATATAATTATTTAGCATTGAACGGTATACAATTGTAACACCCCAAGATTACCAACTTTGAATTCCTGGCAGGTGTGAAAATTAAACGATATTGGTTAAAATTCCATACATTTGAGATATTTAATGAACAAAGTGAAGTCCTGTTAATTCGGAGGGGATTTTGTATAAATATGTATAACTGGTAAACGTTAAGGGGTAAAGAGAAACGCGCTATAGGGAAAAACCCAATTATTTCCAATAGCTTTTGCTGTGGCATCAGCCGTTCCGAGATACGTTATTATTGATATCAATTTTTTAATATTTTTCAAGCGTATTGTTGGTATTTGCGATGTCTTGGGAAGAGTATGCAATTTTAAGGTCCGCATATAGCGGCCCGCTTTTAAACATTTGACTGTCGACTTGGTTTCTTCTATTTCTCTTGCACACAATGAAACGCGCAATGAAAATGTTTCTGTACTATTTTTACACTACACAGTTAAATTAAATAATACATTTGAAATAGTTCTAAGAACAAAATGTTATTTTTATATGAACGTTTCCATTTTTATATGGAAGTTTCATTTTTGGAAACAATTTTTGTGCCTGTTTCAAATATTGGGATCCTTTATCTTGAGACACCAACATTATTTTATTATATTGGAATTAACTAAACGCTTAAACAATTAAATTATAAACTGTAAGGATATGTGACACAGTTTACAAAATTCACTTTTCCTTAAGTTTGTCTTTATAATTTCAGTGGCTGTATTTATAAGCTGTATTTATAATTTGCTTTTGATAAGTACTTTGCAGCGAAAAGAAAAATGTTATCTTTGTATGATATTCTGAATTAGTATTATAGTAAATATTTATTAATAATCATAAATGTATAGGTTTCTAAAATTGAAACATTAAAAATGAACTGCTAACTTTTGATAAATAGCTGCATAAGTGTATCCACTCTGCCCAATGAATTTTTCTTAAACATCGGAAGTAAGACAACTGAAGGGATAAATGGTTAAAATTAATTTAAAATGTTTAAAAGAGAATTAGAAAGAAAATCAATCAGGTTGAAGACTTTACAAAAAGTTATTTTTCTTCTACTTTACGTTAATCTAGAAAAACGTTTGCAGAATTAGTTCCATAATACATTTCATTGTTTACAAGGCAGTACAGGGAACCGAAACGGTAGTCAAATGTTTCAACGTGGGTCGTTATATTCTGATATCGCGAGAAATAACTGAGTAGCGACTGCATTTTAAATTTATTTACCATTGAACGGTATACAATTGTAACACCCCAAGATTACCAACTTTGAATTCCTGGCAGATGTGAAAATTATTATCCCATAGGCTTGTGCTGTCGATATTATTTGTAAGTACTAATTATGGAATCTAAAAAACCAACCGACATTTTACAAGCGGCGGAGAGGGTAACATTAGAATTGCTGCCAGTAAGTCCAGGAAACAGTGCGAAATAGCAAGTCTCTTCAATGGTGCTGAGTAAGAAACGTACGTGGTTGTTGAAGTGGAAATGTATTATTAGCATATTTTGAAGAAAAAGCCAAAACATGGATATCCCCAACCTATGATCAAACTCTGCTTTATTATCAAGGCAAATAAAATCATTAATAAACCTACAATCTAATAGTATTCTTGAAGCGGTTGTCTGAAGATTGGAAGCCGAATTGTGTTCATGACCTTTATGTATAATGTTTTGTTTTTCCTAACTCATCATGTCATCATATTTAGCACGCTAAGCATCACAGATACGAAATAGATAAAAAGAACTCTAATATATAAAATAATAATCTACAATTTGTGTACGAATATTGACTACTCTCTATTAAATAACTCTTGCATTATAAATATCTATTACTATATGTTAAGAGTTGTATGAAAATTGGGTTACGTACGGAAATTACTTAGAGAAGACAAAATCCTACTCACCTGGCTAGACATTTATAACAGCACCAGATCGCCACACAAATACACTTGTATAAATAAAGTTAACGTCAAAGTAAACCAAACAGAGATTTGTTTCTCATTGTACGATAAACGCTGGTTAGGAGTATGACGGTAAGCGAGCGCACTTCACTTGTTCGCGGCACCGCGACCGGACCGTTTATGCGAGAATAACCTGCATCTCTCCGATGCAGCCTCCTTCCTAAACCTTTCTCTCCTCTCTCCGCGTCTCTCCAGTCATTGGTCATCCTTTCCCTTTCTGTCATCACCTTCTTCCGGACGTCATCTTCTTGCTTGACAGTGCCGCGCCGCGTTCTCCTCTGTTCAGTCATGTGTGCGACAAGAGAAACTTTTTGTAGAGCGTTGTATTCCGTTAACATGTGGCCCGTAAACATTAACGGACCATTCGATTCGATATCATACTCCGCAATTTGTTTTCGTGATTCAGCTATTGCTTGTGACACTGTTTACTCTTCCGGTAGATTTAAGCCTTTAAGGTATGTGTAAACGTTTGAATGAACGGTACTCGAAGCTATTTTCCACCAATTCATTTGAAAGTTTGATTACAAATTTGTAAACCTACATGGAGACGAGGAAGCCTCCAATCTTGACATCCGAAATAGAAACAGCATTAAACATTTAAAAATTAGAAACTGCCCTGCTGAAGATAGCATTGTAAATTAATGCCTTAAAATTGATTCCGAGGAACTATGAATTAAACTGCTCAACAAGAGACTAGAATCCGAAGAGTTCCCATAACAATGGTTCTCTAGCATCACCACACCGCTTCATAAAAAAGTCCCAGAGAAGAAATAACAATTGCCGTCCAACAAGCCTAATAATTGAGTTGTACAAATTGTTTCTGTGATAAAAGAATCCGAGGAGTTCCCGCAACAATCATACTAAAATAAATAAAATAACCCCTAGCGCAACAGCCCTTCGCGGACCAAGGCTTATCGCTCGGCCGCTGCGTCCTCCAACTGTGCCCACTACAGGCGTCATGAGTGGGGTGCAGACTGGAGGTCAACACCCCGAGTCCCTCCTGCCCGCTTATGCGGCCTTCTCGACTTCTATATCAAGTAGCTCCTCAACTGGTCCCTCAGGGACCTAAAGAGTCTGAGCGCAAACCGTGCCAGACCTCCCAGCGGGGGAAAAGTCCCCACGCCGGTACCGAGGATCAAACCCGGGTCCTCCGCGCCAGAGGCAGGCGCGTTGCCACAGCGCTACGAAGGTGGTCAGCACCATCATACTGTTTCATAAATAATGTCTCAAAGGAGAAATAAGAACTATCGTCCAATAAGCTTAATGGTTGCATTGTACAAATTGTTCTCAGCGATAGTTGCCAAACCAATAAGCCCGCCGATAAGAGAACAAGCCGGATTTCGAAGTGGTTACTCCAGTATGGACTACCTTCAAGTACTGACACAACTAATAGAGAAAGCGAATTAATATTAACTGAAGTTGTATACCTACAATATTCGTTGGCTTTGCAACTGCTTAGACATCTCTTTCTACAAGACTTTCAGCGCCAAGGCGAAAATCGAAAGAACATCAGACTTCAAGGTAAACTATAATTAAATAATAAGGCAAACGTCAAAATTACTGCCCCTGTAGTCGAGTGGTCAGCGTTTTGAATTCTCAACTTGGGTGTTTCGTGTTTTCGGCTGGGGAACAATAACCAGAATAACTCCATGTCCCCCACAGAGGCTGGTACTGTTAAGGAACTCTACAATTCAGTGAGCAATAACACCATCAGTTAGTTTTTTCTCGAGTCAAAGCCCCCGATATGACCGAAAAAGTTAAAGGAGGCTCGTTTTAAGAAAAAGGTCAAAACGGAGTACGAGCCGATATCTCCGAAACTATTCATATCCGTAATGGAAGAAGTTTTCTGGAAAAATGATCATGGAATAAATATTAATGAAAGAGTTTTTCAACCTTTGTTTCGCACATGAGATCGTTCTGATAGCGGAATTACGCGAAGAGGCCAAGGGAATACTGAAAGAACTTTGCAAATTCAGGAAACAGGTGGCTCACCAAATTAACTTGGCAAGATCAAATGTAATGACCAACACCGCAGAAACATCAATCAGGCTGGCAATGTAAGAATAGAGTACAGTAATGAATATATCTACTTAGGCCAGATCCAGAGAGAAATATAAAGAAAAGTCGCACTACCATGAAGGAAATTCTGAAGTCTATTGTTTATCTTGCTGGACAAATCAATTTATATTAAGACTAAGATAGAAGTGACGGGCAAGCTTGTGCTGCTAGCATTTCTTTACGGAGCGTAGACATGGTCACTAACTAAAAAGAAAGGATTGGGCTACAAGCCAGTCAAAGAAAAATCTGATGTGTTGCACTCACATGTCTTTCTCTACTCTTGTACTAACTATTCTTACAAATCCGTATTCCTCTATCTTTTTCATATTAGTTGAAATAAGCATTTGCAGAAATTATCTAATTTCTAATTTTCTTATAGGTGCAAGGGGAATATGGGAATGCAGTAGGCTTTGAGCGATAGTAAAATCTTTTAAAGCTGGTCGCTATATAAAGGCTTTCCACGGCCAAGAGATGAAACAGTGAATAACTACCTTCCATTTGAAAAAAAGTATAAGTATTGCAAAACTCACATAAATAACAAGGAATATCTCCGAAATGGTTCACTCCACAAAAAATGCATTTGGACATAACTTGTGTGTTTTAACGAGGTCTACATTTTTTGTCTATAAAATTTGCTTAGCGGTTTACCAGTTATGCAAAGGTCGTCAAGAGTAAACAGGACTACATGGGGCATAGCCAGAAAATTCAAAATATACATATAATTTGTCATAAAACTTTCTTAAACATATTGCATTTTAATCAAAGTCGTTAGAGCAATTTTTTTAGAGAATCAAAATTTTCGACAAATATTCCATATAAGGAGTAGGTTAGGGTGGAGGAATTCACTTCAAAATCTTTGTGTTGCATCCTCGAAATATAACTTAAATACTAACTTTGCTTTATAACTGAATGTTTGTTTTTGAGTCATGCTTCTTCACAGACAGACAGACAGACAGACAGACAGACAGACAGACAGACAGACAGACAGACAGACAGACAGACGGACAGACGGACGGATGGACGGACAGACGGACAGACGGACAGACGGACGGACGGAGAGACAGACAAACAGACAGACAGACAGACAGACAGACAGACGGACAGACGGACGGACGGACAGACAGACAGACAGACGGACAGACGGACAGACAGACGGACGGACGGACAGACGGACGGATGGACAGACGGACGGACAGATAGACAGACAGACAGACAGACACACAGTCAGACAGACAGACAGATAGACAGACGGACAGACGGACGGATGGACAGGCGGACGGACGGACGGACAGACAGACAGATAGACAGGAAGGAAGACAGACAGACGGACGGACAGACAGACAGACAGACAGATAGAAATAGACAGACACACATACATAGGCCTTTCTCTAAACATATCTTTTTTATTCAGAGGGTCTCAAAATATATATTTCCGGTGAAATCTTGACATCGAATTTTTGGGTCGAATACAATACTTCTGCTATTTACTATATGTAGTAGAGAAAGTAAAAATGGAACGTAAGTTAAACATCACTTGAAGGGCCCGGGTAAGGAACGAAGACTCCGGAAGACAAGATAAAGAATGCAGCGAACGCAGCAATTTACACAAAGTGGGGCTGGCGAGGACACGTATATAAAATGAACCCAAGAAGGTGGATATACCTACGCAGTGACTGTATGGGAACCTCGACTTGGGCGCAGGAATATGGGGAGGCAAAGAAGGAAAAAAAGCGTTGGTGTGATATGTTTAAGTGTCAGCTAGGAAGTTTGTGGTGTAGATCTGCTGCTGATAGACAACAGTGGAAAGAAGCCATGCACATGGACACACTAAAATGATAGTACATATCAATGCTCCGGAATCGGTTGGTCCGAGGCATTCTTTGTAACAGGAGGCTCTTGTCCACATCAGCATATTATCGGGCCAGTTTAAATAAATAAGTAAATAAATAAATGGATAAATAAATAAGTAAATAAATAAATAAACAAAGAAAGAAACAAACTAACTACAAACTAACCAACGAACGAAGGAATGAATGAATGAATGAATGAATGAATGAATGAATGAATGAATTAATTAATGAATTAATTAATTAATAGATAAATAAATTATAAATACAAATTTTATGGCCCTTAGTACCTGAGTTTCAAAGGAAATTATTTTCAAAGAATCTATTAACATTCGCATTGCTTTCTCTACCACTGCCGTTCATTCTTATATAGGTCCTGCAAACTATTCTTACAAAAGTTTATTTTGTAGCTAGTTCATTTTAATCTAAACAAATGTTTGCAGAATTAGTTTCATCATGCTCTTCCTTATATACAAAGTAGGATGGGAAAGGTTCGGAGGGGGACTTAACACCTCGACCTGTGCCTTGCCCCTGATGGGGCGCCCCTAGGAGGGAAGCGTGAGGTGATACGAAGGGTGGTCGGACAAGAGGAGAGACGATAGCAGTGGGCAGGGTCCCTAACAACTACAGATTTGAACTCCCCAGTAGTAGCTCGCACCCCGGTTTCTCTCCTCCCTGCGGGCTCTAGATTCCCTGGGGGCCGGGCTTTCGGAGACCTCCTCCGATCCTGAGGACGAGGATTTACAGAGAGCGATTACCTGCCATGCACACCAAAACTACCGGCCACGCTTAGAACCCTGAAACAACCAAGGAGACTAAAGGTGAAGTGAAATGAGAAGGGAAGTCAAACGGAGGGACAATAAATTCTGGCGATGCAATTATCCTTCCCAGCATATGCCTAGACAGGGATACCTCTGAAAACCCGATGGGTCAGGAAGGTCGGCCAAGAGAATCAAACTCAGGACCTCCCGAATGCGAACCTCACATTACCACGGAGCCATCTCGCTGTATATACAAGGGGGATACAGCAGGGTCGGGAAACTGGTGCTCACTGAGCACAGTCCGCTCATGGCCTTGCACTGATAATGTATGTTTAGCAGGTAAAAAACATGTAAGTCGCTCAAGGTATCTCGCGAGTTTCCCAGGCCTGGCATACAGAAATCCAACGCGATAGAGTAATCATCACTAGCATTTATGGTTATACTTTGTTCAATCTTTTGAGACAGTGGAAGGTAAAGATATAATTCCCAATGTCTCAAAAGATGGTAATCGAATGCTATTCCTCTTTGCAGCCTCTGTAAACAATGACAAGAATTACTGAAGTTACAGAATGAAATTATGCAGAATGACACAGATCTGCAACCTTCAGAGGAGCTCGACTCTAAGTACGAGGTATAGACACCTAGTTGAAAATACGTATTTTAACCTTTTTGAAAATATAGCTTTATAACTGTTAAGTTAGATAGGGAGAGCACGAAATCTTATGTCTTTGACAGCTCCCCTGAAAGTCAAATCAATATATTCTGATATCGTGAGAAGCATTTGAATAGTGACTGCACTTAAAAAGTGTTAGGTTCACATGAATTTCTATAACCAGTATCATTTATTTTTATATTGCTTCTAGAAACTATTTTTATGAAAGGCATTTTGCCAACTATTTCATATTAATCGAGATAAAGCTTTGTAGAAATAGTCTTATAGCGTGATATACTGCTTCCTTGTAAGTACGAGAGGGATTGAGGAAACCGAATCGTTAGATGCTGAAAAGCAAGAGGATAGGTATGTGCAGGCCTCGAAATCCCATACTCTATGATATTTCAAGAAACTGCTGAGTATCCACAGTGCTATAAAATTACAAAATATTGAAAAATTCAAGCCACTAATAGCGTGTAATGGATGATGCCACGAAATAAGTTATTTGAAATGAATCATGTTTTAGTTTTTTTTTAATGCGAACATTTTTGTGCGCTGTGCTTCATCTTATCTTAACATTTACCAATAATACAAAATTATACAAAACTCCTTCTGAATGAAGAGGACCCATTGGCTGTTCCCAGAAAATTCAAGATATTCAAGAATTTTATTTATCATGTAAATATACGGGATTTTAATTTATATCGTTGGAGCCATCTTTGAGAAAATAAAAACGTTCGAAGAATGTTCTTATAAAGGTCAGCTTGGAGTGCGATGATCTTTTTTTAAGTCTTTGTGTCGTATCTTTGGAGGATGCTGAACTTAAATACCAAAATTAATATTTATGCAACTTTTCGTTTTTAAGTTAATGCTGTTCACAAGCACAAGTGTATATTTTGCTAAGTTTTGTTGAGGGTTCGTGAAAACGTATTTCTAATGAAATTTTGAAATTTAATTTTTTTGGCCGGAATGCAATACTTCCACATTTATATGCCACCGCTAACATCTAAAGTCATGTGGATTAGTTTTAACCTTTGGTTAACAACAATTGCTCAGTAACAATGAAGTTCACTCGAATTACAGCTTCTTATTAAAAATCTTTGGGTTGGTGTTATTTTGGGTTATTACCTTAAATTCATACGCACATTCACACTGTCATTCTTACTTCCAGACTCCAGGTAGGCATTCATGGGTATTTTGAAGAATCAACTTCATGCCAAATCCAGATTTTAAATTTATTTTTTATTTGTCTTCTTTTTATGTCTTTTCTTTTATTGTAAATTTTCATTGGTATTTAAAATCTACACACTGAACTATGCTATCTTCATGGATATGGATGATCTATTTTATTGATATTTCCTAAGAAGCTATTTTAGGTTATATTACCTTTTTGTGTTTGTGATGCAAACACATTTCTACAGAACATTGAGGGGAGTCGAAATGGTGAATTTTGTAAAGCTTTTCCAAATTTAAGTTTTACTTATATATGAATATTTCAGATCTTCCGCTCATTTGGTACAAGTTTCATAGAGGTACGTTAATCGTAAATTCATAAAAACTATTATTGAAAATAAAGCTACATATAGGTTTTAGGCTTTCTGATCTTCTTTAACTGCAATTCCTAAGAACGAATAATTTTCTACACATATGCCCCATCATAAGTTATTGTTATACTGTACCGTAATTTTTATCACACATTTGCAACTAAATAAGCTTTATTTTAATTTGTATGTATCGGGCAAACTAGTTAGTCTTTTAATTTTAAACCCCTTATAGTTCAATAAAAATCTAGGCATTGTATTAAACATCACAAGTTTCCTTCTGATGAAAATGTGTTTTTGTTTCATAAGTCAAGTGTAAAAATACCACTGAACATGTCTTAAAAATTCAGCTAATTATCTTAAATAGTATTCTAGATAATGGGTCATATAGCAATATTGGAGAGATAGCGCATTTCGATACCCCTTGAATTAACTAAATAAACTGTAATAAATTGAAAATGTGTTTGAAATTTTAGCATAAAATGCTAGAAAATGGAAACTTCACTGTACAAACAGACAAATGCTTTTTATTGGATAACGATAGATCTCATTAAAATATAAAGTTAGTACTAAAATTATTTTTGAGGTATTAACTATCGTTGTTCATTGCTAATAAATCTGTAGAGAAAGACAATTTTAAATGTGAATAACAAAGGATAAAAATATATAATTTAAAAATAGTCGACAGATAAAGGGGATAATGTACAAAATTTGGAAATAGGACAGCTAACCATAACTGTTATCGAATAACAGTTGAGTGTTCTTTCACCATACAACATATATGTATATGTAACACCCTGGTATACCGAACTGAAACGACTTCCAGGAAGTTTCTATCGTGATTAACGATAAAAGGAAGATAATAAATGAATCATTTTGAAAGTAAATGGCATGCGTGCACAACACCAGGTTTGTTTATCCATTTTCACACGGAAACTCAATCACTGCTGGTCTATGTGTATTCCGTATGTGACTTATAAAGGCGGACCTTTCGATTCGATTTTGTTTTCGTGACTGAACTATCGCTGTGTGTCGCTGTAAACGCTTCCGGTAAAGTTAATTGGGTAATATTCGCGTTTCTAAAGAGTAACGTGTGGTTTGTTAATACAGCATTGAATGTAGGACTTGAGGGCGAGGCTATCGTTTTCACACTTTACTTATTTTATAATGCTTTAATGACTCCTTTCATACACTAGGAAGAAAGTGTGTTTATGGTCTGCACAACATGAAACACATAGTGTACTTATGCGGAAAAAAATCGTATAGACCAAAAAATACAACTAGCCTTTACAACATCAAAATGTTTTTACTAAGGCTGCAGACTGTCCTTAACAAATGTACATTATTTCTCTAATTTTTTACTTTCTCTATCACGTACCAAGTAGGTAGAGGAAGTATGTATTGCATTTTACTCAAAAATTCTATGACGAGATGTCATCGAAATGGTTTTAGGCCACCTGAGTACAAGCTAAGGAGGGCAATTTTGGAAAAGGACCAGTGTGTGAGTGAGTGTGGGCTCGTGCTTGTCTGGAAAGTATTACTCAAAACGAAACGTCCTTTAAATACCAAGACTTAGCATTTAAATGCAATACTTAGCAAAAATGTGACTCAAGGTTTTCAAGAAAATACCCACCAAAGTATTCTTTACTTGGAAGAAAACATCGATAATTTTTATTTTCTCAAAAATTGCTCTAACAATTTTGATCAAAACATCAGTTATTTACGACATTTACATGACAAAATGAATATCTTGAATTTTATGGGAATAGTTTGTGACGTCCACTTCATTCGGAAGAAATTTTGTATAATGTTGTATAAACGATAAATAATAAGAGAGAGACAAAAACTTACTTACAAAACTTGTAGATCTCGTTCAGTCACAGAATTTATTTTAAATAAGCTGTGGTGCCAAAAGCCATTTCGGAGACATCTGTTATTCTTTGAATGTTGAAGTGCTTCATTAATTACTTAAAGTACTTTCGCTATTCACCTGCTTTTTGCGATACTAAGGGAAGGATATAGAATTTCAAGGCCAGCACATAGCCACTCGTATACATCTGTCAAATTTGATAAACAATGTGAGCATTTCAGATATTTTGTTTTTTGTACTTTCATTGTAATTATAACTTCTATTTTGATGCTACACATTTGGTTTTTAATATCAACAATTTTAAAGCCACGTATTGATATTTAACTGGTCCTGTACCATTCAACAGAGGTACCTATAAAATTTAAACTCAATTTCTCTAAATTCGTTTTTTTCAGACTTTATCGCTATTCAAACGCCACTTGCACCACAGTTTATAACATATGGGAGAGCTTCAGAAATTACGGATTCGAAAATCGGGCGCTAGTTAAAAATATTCAATAGTTTAGTTAACATTAATTATTTTGCGCAACCCACGTTGAAAAATATTGAAAACTTCTGTAACATACATACTCCCTTAAACCAATTAAAGCTAATAAATTGCTACACAACAATTTCTTTGTATACTAAGATAAAATAAAAAATGTGGCATTGATCTGATAAACTGTAAGGTCCAAGGTGTATTTCATATTACCTTATGGAAAAAGTGATTAATCATGAGTAAAAACATTAGTATCTTAACAATGATTTCACACAGTTGGTTAACTTTTTGTGTGCACAAGTTTATGTTCTGAGTGTGTGGTAAACCAGATAAAGCAATCAGAAGAAAACTAGATTTTTGGATTGTCACAGATGCATTGCCAAACATGTTACTGTCGATTCGTTTACTGCATCTTTCTCGTACCTACAATGAAATGTGTAATGAAACTATTTCTGCAAAGATTTGTATCGAGTAACATGAAGCATATAGAAAAATAAGCTTTTGTAAGAGTATTTTGCAGAAATTATAGTGGGTAGAGAAAGTGATGTGAATGTATCACATTTCGGCTATTGTGGTTGAGTTGTGATTCCTTCAGAGGCATCACATTCTTATTAAATCACTGCTTGGCATGCAGATATCACCATAAGATATCATCATCACGTAGACGTCATGTAAACCAGGGGCAATTAAAAGTTTGCAGAATTACCGCCTATAGCCTCAAGTAATTACCTATTCACAAAGTGCATCTTTATGTACTGATAACAAATACAGTTAGCATAAAATTTGCGAAATCCCTTATCTTTCTGTGGAAATATAGGCACACTTAGTGGTGTTATTTAAGTCTTTCACCACAAACACATAGTTACAGCGACACCAGAAGGTATTCATCAGCAGTTTTAAAATATTTTTGCTGAGAGAAATTTCTCATTTTTAAGACGCAAAACGAACAAACGATATATTTTTATAACGTTTATTTAGATTTTTCGTGCATGGTGTTTACAATTTTTTCTTCTATTTAGTGGAACATACGTGTTTGAGCAGTTCCCTAAATTGAGTCAAAATGGATTTTGATCTGACAGAAGAATAAAATTATGAACGGTTTGGATTAACTACCATAACGCATCCGTATTTTTTATTTCATAAATGTATTTCTCCGTCTGTTTAAATCACTAGGTGATATTGTGAGGTATTACATAACAACTATTGTTCTATTAAACACTAATGTAATTTTTTATAATCACTTCAGATGAGAAATTTGAAAAATTTGTGCAGTTTCCCAAATCTTGGAAAGACGGCAGAATAAGTAAACCAGTTTGTTTGTTTTATTTGTATTTAAAACCGGGGATGTCCATTTGCGGCCTGTAACTTGATTTCCAATCTATAGCTGTGGCCCCGGAGGTTTTAGTCTATCGTCCAGGTGCGTCCCTGGAATTCTGAAGAGATGCGGCCCAAGAGTACTTGCATTATGCTGTACTTTCCTTAACCTTTACGCTGGTAGAAACTTAAACTGCCTTTACGAAGTCTAACCTGGTGATGGAGTTCTGCTGCAGTGCGGTTCATTTTCATTCTTAAGAAATCTTCCTTTTCTTTGGTTATTTTTTCTTACCTGCCTGTGGGCTTCTAAGTTTCACATATATTTCAGTTTGGATGTTCTTTAGAGCTTCTAAAAAATTAAAAATATTAGGATGATCCATATAAAATACCATTTAGATGTGAATGAAATAATTCGCTAGCATTTGTTGTTCGGCATGTCGAAACGTTGAACTCTACCCATACGTTAGAGGGAAACCTCGCATCACACGCGACAGTGTTCCAATATGTAATCAATAAACTGAAGGACTTCAGGTTGCAGCGCCATGATGTCGTCTGTAAATATTTCGTCGACTTCTGTCGGATTCGAAAATGGCATACCAAAGAACAACTTTAAAAATTCTCCTATTTCAGAAGTATTTGTTTATATTCTTTTTCAAGACCAACAGCTTGAGTTTTACGTCATCAACACTGTCCAAGATGAAAGCGATGAAGAAGGTTGACGTCACATTTGGGCAACCTCAGGTGCCGCACATGGACGACATCCTGGGCCGTTTTTGGGCGTGTTTGCCTAATCAAGTTTTCGTCTCGGCTGCATCTCCCCTTTAAAACATGCTCCATAACATATTACATGGTTTATAGAAACAATTCAATTGTTTAAATCCATAATTAACATCGGTATATACATTATTAACAGTGTGTTCACAACTTTCAAAATTTTCTCTTTTTACAAATTAAAATATACCTATACATATTTATTATTGAAAATCTTATATTTTTGTGCTTAAAACTATTCAGACTGTGTAATATTAACGAAATGCACAAATTACCTTAAGTGTTTTTAATTATTTCATTACAATCATTAATTTTCAAATTTCTAACACCTCTAAATCTTAAGTTCTTGCCGGTTTAAAAACGAGCATTCCCATAGAAGTTGAGCAACTGTTTGTCCTCCGCTACCAGGAGGACATTCTGGGTTTTCCAATATGCTAAACCTGTAAAAATGCGATCTGAGGCTCCTGTGTCCAGTTAAAATCTTTGTTATGTTTGCTGTAACTGTAAACTTGATCTTCATTTTATCTTTTACTGATGATAAGAATCTCTTGGTAGTCGCCCCTTTTTGGGTATATTCTTTGCCAATTTCTTCTTGCTTTCTATTATTTTGCTTTTGGATATGTTGCTATGGTTTATTGGCATATTATATTCTATTGCTCATTTGGCTCATTCATAGATGGGGAGAACTGACACAATGTGTCATTTCCCCTCCATCGCAGTTTTAACCCCGTCCACTCTACTACACACCGGTTAGATATCAGGCCACGCCCCCACTGTTATCTATCTACCTCAGAGAATCGGCCAGTTCCTCAAATTGTGTCAGTGGTGGAATCATGTCACATAACCAGGAAAAGAGATAGTTCAAAGCCGAATGGGAACTTTTGTGCTCCTAGTAAAAATGAAACTTTGTGTTTGCCATGCAAAAATAAATGTACGTTATGTAATCACAATCACATAATTACAAAACGAATAGCTACATCATGTTTCTATTCGATTCCACCACTACTCACCTTGAAACTTACCTTGTTTGTAAAGAGTGTGTATCCGTAAACAAACAGAACCGGTAAAATAGGTAGCCTGCATTTGGTGATGGGGCTAGTGGAGAGGGTAAATACTGAATTGCATTCCTCTCACCCCTCTTCCCCACGCCTGGGCTAATTGATTAGCTATTTCGTTTTCGAATGCACATATCAGTATGTGCTTTTATCTATTTAAAATGCATTAGACAGAACTGACTAAAGAGAATTTTAAGAGTTTCCTAATAGTTTCAATTTTGCAGATCCATGTTTGTTGTTCTTCAAAAAGCCTAATGTAATTTAACTGTCTATAAACACAACAATTGTCCGTTTCATAGCTAGCATGTCCTTCGTTTCACTTATTCTCCTTAGGGCTTGAGGATTGCCATCTGCTTTGCTTGATTATTAACTTTATCATCTAGGTTAAATATTTGTTGTTGTTTGTCTTGTTGCTAAATATGATGCTGCCCCTCCAACATTTCCGTTCATACCACTGCTGTCTGTAACACTTCTAGTTGCCATTTTGCTCTTTCTGTATGCCACTGCGTCTGTTTTGTTTTTAAATGATCCTTTACTTACAATTTGAGCACTGTTGAAAGAAACTGCCTCAACTTCCGAACGTTAATTATAAGAGGAAAATTTGCATGCTAGCGCTTTATAGCAGTCTCGTGTGGAACATTTTAAAGCGTGAAAGCGAAGGGAAAACGCAAAACTTCTTAAGCTTTTAAGATGCTTATTTAAGCAATGTTATGGTTTTCGGGCCTCGGAACACGCTTCTAAAAGTGTAATCACAAATGCCCTCAAACTTCAATAGAAAGTCGTATGATGTGCAGAAAGCATTGTCCCTAAGCACACTGTGCAAATTTCTTACAACAGTTATATGTGTGAGGGCCGTTGCTACTCTAGGGCTATTTGCGTAAATAATGAAGCCTTCTGGCGTCATTTTTAAAATTTTGAATTATGTTCCTCCAAGACTGGAACACCACCGAGAGCTAAGGTTATTGGTGACATTATTAATTGTTGTTTCACACATGCGTAGGCTGAAAATAGAGAGGTAGAATTAGACAGAAGCATTCAATGCCATGAGTGGGATTTGAACAAACTGCCCTGACCATATGAGCTACGATGACAACATGCCGACACGCCATCAAGGAGAGATTAAAAGCCCTATGTAGTCAATGTTAAATCTGGTAAATTCATCAGCCATTATTTCAGAAACTATTTAAGATATCAGACGAAACTAATACCGTACATAGATGGATGTCATCAAAGATCACTGATCTGCTTTCATTCAATTTTTTTCTTTCTTTCTATGGTCATATCGGGGGCTCTGACTTGTGAAACAGCTCGTTGGCTGTAGACGACTATCGTTGGGTTTTAATCACTTCCATCTTAAAACACAGGCACATTCATAATTCTGTGGGGGATAGGGAATTATTCTGATTAAAGAAAAATTTCCCACCTCAGCCGGGAGTCAAATCCGGGACCTCTGGATTGAGAAGCCAGAGCGCTGGCCACTCTATCGTAGAGGAAGTCTCCAATGTTTATTAATTAAAGAAGATGGTGTTTCTCTTAATGATACCAACTTTTGATTCAGAGTTGTCGCCAATTGCTCTTTTGAAAAATAATCAACATCTTTATAACGCCAAATTACAACAGCAAAAAAGAAAGTTACAAAAACTACAACAGCATTAGAGGCTGCTTTTGTCATTCTAAAATGTAACTTAGCTATCTTCAATCGTTTCTGAGAAAACGGGTTATTCATGCCACGAAACAAAAGATAGAGTTGATCAAAGTAAAACTGGAGAAACAAACTGGCATTTATTTGAAATGAAAGAAACTATAGCACTGGAACGCACAGAAATTATAATATTTAACAGTCACTTCGTTTCCATGGTGAATTCGATTTGAATCTAATCGACTTGGAAACGCAAGGCTCAAGCAAAAATAATTCGAGCTTTTAGGTTAGTCACTTGGTTTATGTTGACAAACTTGTAAAAATATGCTTTCTGAGTATTTTACGTAGGTTTTGAGGTTAGTGTTTTCTAGAAGAATATATTGCGAGATTATGGAAACAACAAACGTGGCTTTGTTGTACTTTATTACACCGCTTTCTCTAAGAAAACAAAATGACGAGCGTGCAGCTTGTCACGAGTATAGTAAAAGTTAGCATCAAATCGATTTGAATCCGGCATGGGTTTCCATTCTACAAAATTTCTATCCAATCCCACTTCTAAGAGGATCGGATCCAAGGATTCAGTTCGTTTTGAATCTGCGTTACCATGCAGTATTCAATCCAGAATGAGAACTCACACTGGTTTGAATTTTCTATGGAAAGGTAGTAAGCAGTATTTCTCGTATAAAGCAAAACTTTTCTGAAAGGGCTCAAATTTACCTCCCTGCTCCCTAATGTGTAGGAGTTACATTATTCCTGTCCTGTGGTATTACAGCCCTTTGAGTGTAGTCTAGACCTACCGCCCGGCCGCTGCATCCTCCACCTCTGCTCACTACAGGCATCATGAGCGGGGTCCAGCGGTAGAGAGTGGGACGTAACCGGAGTTGATCATACAGAGGAACCAGGATGGGTGATCAGGCCGAAGCCTGTTGTGAGAGCGAGGAAGTGGATGATATAAAATGATGGCGAAAGATGACAGGAAAGGTGATGATGGAGCAATTGGTGGAACAGTGGTGGAGAAAACCGAAGAACCCGGAGAAAATCCGCCCCTGCACCGGTGTGTCCACCACACATCCCACATGCGAACGCCTGGGATCGAATCCGGGTCGCTTTGGTGAGAGTCAAGCGGCCTAACCGCTCGGCCATGGCGCGACCAGTTACATGATTCACAGTACAAAATGACAGCTGAGGTGTCATTTTAAATATATGTTTAACATATAAGTACGGCATCTAAAATAATAAAGTACACATCAAATTAAGGCATAAATTCCATTTAATTAGAATTGTATTAGGATGAGATGGTTTAGGTTCAGTCTCTTCATAGAAGTCTTGCTCCTGCAATTGAAATATTACTCCAGTAACTTATATGAAAATATAGAAAGCAGTTTAACCTATAATTTAACGTCTAACAATTTTTTATTAAAAATATATAATCAACCCATCACTAACAATAAAATGCAGGAAAGGATCAAAATATATTTTTTGGAAATTTCTGTCATTTAGAGTCCTCTTTAGTTCTCCAGCTAACTCACATTTCCCCCAGTAAACAAAGGCGTTCAAGGTCGGGCTGCCTCGCGCGATTGCTTGTGTGTACGTGACCAACAACAATCAAAGCGGTAGAACCTAAAGGCGTTTCTCTAAAACCTTCGAGAAACATCTGGCTACATCACCGCCGGCGTGTTTGTGCAAGTCGAGAAAGATCCGTTGTGATGTCATCCCCGCTATATAAGGAGGTGAGGAAACAGCAGAGAGAGAGAGAGAGTTAAGTACGGACATGAGTCGGTCAGTGTTTCAGTGAGTGTGACACATCTGTGTGTGTCGGGGCGTCGTATAGAAGATTTAACGAGCGCTGAGTGGCTGTATCGCCGTAGCTAGTGTATGAGAGACAGAGAAAGTGAAGAAAGACACTCAGAGGACTGAGTCAAGGTTACGAGAAGTAAACATGCATATTTCTCAGAAATGTTGGCCCAAGGTAATATTTGGCAGCTATTTCGAGCGATGAGGTTGTAAGCGGTTGACTCTGTACACGACACGTTGAGCTACTCACCAAAGAGTTAGCCATTATAGGTTGCCCTGTATCTCCAACTTCTCCCATTATTTTTATTCTATGCACCAAGTATAATGCCACCCGCTCAAATCAAAACGACCTAAGTATCACTTTAGTCCAAAATAGTTTTCCTTTCTGAAAAGGTTACTCACCAGCTAACTTTGCAACCCGAATGACAAATCTCCGAAAGACTACACACTAGAACATAAATTTCATACAAAATGAATTAAATCTTAGTCTCTCTTTTGGAATTGACTGATTTTTATTTTCACTTTACTGAAAACAGAGTATTAAATTCAGAGGAATTTACAGAAGAAGGTTTTACAAGAAATGCACAACTTTAAAAAGCAATATTATAAGACTAAACTATCTGTTTTGTTAATGCCATTTAGCTCCAAAAATGTTCGTCTGTTGATTTTTATGCGTGTATCCTTTTAAGTTGCTAGTTAATTTCCAGTGTGCACTTTCACTTTGACACAATGTTTATGAGTATTTGCTTTCACTTGTATGTATACGGTCAAAGAGTTGATGGAATATATGAGAATGAGACTATTGTGACTTCCAAGTCCAGAAGAAGAATGATCCCTAACTTGTAATCTATTTTTAATGTAACAGCGATTCAAAGTGTAGAATGACAGTGCAGAAGCTAGCTGACAATAGCTGTTGTCATCCACTCTGGATCAAATTAATGGTGAATAGAAACGTGTAGTACTGCTTTTGCATTTCGAAATTGCCTTGTTAAACTTTCCACGGAAGAAGTAAGAGAAGGTTTTTTCTACTAGAACCCGTCGCCAAATTCTGTGTGAGGTCTTCAATATCCGGAAAAGGTTGGCAATTCGATTCTTATTGTAGAAATTAGTGAAATACTGGCTTTGTTATGTTATTATTAGCACTCAGATTTCCATGACATGTCATATTTTATCCTGGCTTATGCATATTTGACCATATTTTAATGTGAGGTCATAGTTTGGCCAAATATACGAATAAGAGCATACTTTTATGTAGTATATATTTACCACTTAAGATATTTTTGTAAACATAATTTTGTACAACCTTTTCCATACCATTGTAAAGGGGCCTTGGATTGATACTTCAAACTACTATTGTATAAACTACAATGATATTGAGAATATTTTCAATAACTTTGAAAATGTGCAATTGTTTTCAGCCATCGTGTCATGAAACTTAGCTATATAACATCAAATTTCTCTGTAATATCTCGCCTTGAAACTGTGGAAATGAAATGTTATGCTGCATTAAGTATTACAAAAATGAGTTATCAAGGGTATAGGGCGAAGTAGCAGACAAAGTTTGGGAAGAACTACATTTTGTGTTTCAAAGAAATCCTGCCTATACAACAATGTGGAAAATTGAAAACATTCTTTGTGTCAACCAAGCAGAAGTCAATGAAAATAAACCAGAACCTTCTGCTAATGATTTTCCTCCTTTAAAGTTTGTCCTCATTACATCATGTGATGTAGAAAGAAATTTCTCCAAATATAAGGCTATTGACAACCGAAGATTCTTGAACTTGGACCACCTGAAACTGTATGTCATTGTCGAGTGCAATTATGCTGAAAATGAAGATTAAGAGAGGTAGGGTTTGTTTCATCTGTTACTGCTAAAGTAAATTCAGTTTCCTTTTCAGTACCTTAGGTTTTAGTTTGCTAATTTTTACAGCAAAAATGCATACATATTTCAAGAGGTTCTAGGCCATAAAAATCCGAGCCCTAGTTATTAGGACGAGTATCAGGAGTAAAACCTTATTCACAATGAAGACATAACACAACGCAAAATATGAAGAATATATGTTAACACAACGTGACTTAAGGGTAGGCGTGAAGTAAGACCATCCACAATGCAACTCAGGAAGTTGGTACAGGTGCACATGTGTCTTAGCAGGTATACGAAACTTTCCATAGAGTATGGGAATACCTTTTGACGATATCAACTGGGATGCAGTTAAGTTTAGATGGATCAAACGTTCATCTACAGGGTTTGGTAGCAACATTCTAAATTTTCAGTATCTATGCAACCCACTCGTATTACCCGAAAACATCGTCGCTTGTGTCCAACAAACAGTTCTTCTGTAATATGTTCATTCGTTCACTTGACTTACTGGCATTCAATAGGCTGAGGTAAATTTGAAAGCGGTATGACAGAAATATTTCGCCGACAAAGATCTCAAAGGGTTCTGGTCGACTGGATTATCGCTGCAAACCTATTGCGAAGGACTCAAACATCGATAACATTTCCTCAAAATATCTTTTCCTCTCATTCACCGCCTTTAACTCCAATGGTCATATCAGCTGTGGAACGTATTGTCTATGGGCAGTGCTGATACGCGTTTAACAGTGGCATTTGAATCTTTAATGCCATTATACACATAAAATTCACGCACACACATTCACACTCTCATTCATAGTTCCAGGCTCTGGAGTAATCTTGTCTATAGAAAAATTCCTGCTCCCAGCCGGGAATCGAACCCGGTACCCCTTGCACAGTAAGCAGGCGCTCTACCGACTGAGCTACGCTGCCGCTGTAATAACTTATACGTGGTACTGTGGCAATTTAATGCTATGACAAGTGCACTTGAATACATTAACCGCCATATTTGCTAGTTACACACAGTAATTTATGCCAGAACATCAAACCCTAAGTTTAAAGCAATAAATAAAAGAGGAAAACGTTGAGTTGCATCGTTTGCAGCACTGGAATCGCGCTGCCATTTACTAATGCAGAACGTATGGTCACTATAGCACTCAGCTATTTGATACATGGAATCTCATTGTTTTTATATCACTCACGTGTTTGACCAACCCGTACTTCGAAACTTAGCTTTATGTTATTCACTTTAATTCTATATTAGACGTTAAAATGTATTACGCTTTTATGTATGGTATATCAAACGATGAGGCATTGTTTATGCGGGATTGAAATATTAGCTTGATTTCCTCTGTGTGGCATGACATTTTATTTTGGGAATAGGTTCCTTATTAATTGGCTATAGGCTATCGTTTCTCACGTTGTTTAGATCAGTCATTTTATTTTAGGCTGATTTTAACATAAGACGGATATGAAAAGTGTTAAGCTTTTTAGGTGCTTTCGGATGTGGATGACAAATCGCCTAGAAAAGAGGCGCATCTCTGATTCAAGGGACTATGTTTCTCAACTACATAACTACCAAGTTTTATGGTTTGCCCGTACAATGTACGGTAGCAAGGCCTTTTTACTTCCAAACAGCGTTCTTATGGCTCTGTAGGCGGATTCGAAGTTTTACACATTATCACCATGAACATGACAAAGCATTAAATTATATCACATTTTAACTCAAGATTACGTACAGAATGTGCCGTTCTAATTAGTACACAGAGCTAATATTATAGGCCAGAGCTCATCTGTGAGTCTATCCTTCGTCGCCATTATGACCCCCTTCAAAGGGTTGCAACAAAATGCATAGCGTGCGGATTTAAAATTTTAACTAGTGACCTCTAGTAACCTATGCGCAGTAAATGGGCGCGGAATTTCAGAATGCATGGCGTGATTCTAACTCAACTCCCTCACATAAATTATTCATCTTATACAAGTTCTATAGCTGCAGGGAGTAAGCATCACATTTTCTGTGATAGGTTTTGTTTTAGTTTTACAGAAACAGTAGATATTAATAAGAATTATAAACCCATTGCATGTAAAAGTGCAAAGACAATTTTTATCAAAGTAAGAACAGACTAAAACGTTACATGAGAAAAATTAATTCTATCATAGCATTACCACCGCCACCAAGAATGCTTTTCTCGTAATTTACTTTATTTCACACTATTGAACTGTTTACATAATAAATCACATACAATAAAATTCGTTTTTATCTTTTGCAGGAAACAATCTTAAGAGCTTCAGTATAGGCAAGTACAAAAGATGTTTGGTTTCTATCTAAATGTAACCTATACCGCTTTACGTTATTTTGAGTTACCTTTCTTATGTGCATTTATTATTTCTGGAAGTGTTTAGTTTCACTCAGGGGTGTAAAGGGAGTGAAATGAGGGCAAAATGACCACAGGTGCATTGAGCTTAGAGTATTCTACATTTGTAATATCAGAATAAATAGAAATCTCGGAAGAAAAGAAATGAAACAAAAGTAGTCGGGGAGCTAACGCCCAATCAAGATTGCAATTTATGCTCTCGGAATTAAACTGCACACAAGCGAACTTTAAACCAAGGAGGTGGGATTAAATTTATGGTTCACATTTAAACTGCTATGATACTGCAGAAGGTGCTGCACTATACAGAATAAAAAGGTTATTTACTTAGAAGTGACGCAGCTTTCTATTTTGTATTACATCGCGATGTCATGCTTCCTAAAATGGGTGTTGGTCTTCACTCACTTTTGTTATAGGTAAACTCCTCATATTTCATTCGAACTGTTAATTACCTACAAGCTGCTTACTGCTAGCGCTAATTTACTTCTCTAATGCTTAAATTTGAATCAAGTTTTGAGAGTAAACAGTTAATGACATTTCACTGAAGCTAATAAAATATATTTCAAAATGATTGAAGTGACCACACTTTATAAATTAGCTTATTTATCACTTTATATGTATTTATAAACACACTGTATTTTAATCAAGTTTTATCTATCAGTATCAAACTTGTGTTACCTTATTCAGATAGTTAAGACCTAATATTAAGCTGTGTAAACTTTGATTATAGAGTTTATGATGGAATTTTATTTTTAAAAGTTTGAACTAATAAATTAAATATTTATTGTACACAGAAAGTTATGAATTTCATACAGAATATAATGTTAACGTACCTTCAAAGTTCCATAAAGATTCGGCAATATTTGTTTTAGAACTAAGCAAACAAACAAAGAACGAAAGAGAAGAAATAAATAAACAAAGCACCGATACAAAGAAAGCTAAGGTAAACGGGAGATTCACACACATCAAGAAATTATATAACATTTTGATGTTTGACGGTGGAGCCGTGCCTACGTAGGTATGAAAATAAGCAACACATTTTTATTTGGTGTGCCACAGATCTAAAAGACAGGAAGTATTGCATTCTACCCAAAAATCTGATACCTTGATATATATTATAATGCTCCCTGAATGATAAAAGAAAGACACACAATATCAAAAACGAAAACCTGGATAAATGCCACCTTGGTATTGAGGTATATTCCAAAGACGTGGTACGACTTTTAAAATAATCCCTCCACCCCAACTACCTTTAGATGGAAAATCTTTGGACCAGCAAAAATACTCTAGCGATTTTGGTTAAAATACCGTACATTTATACGATAAATAAAGTGTATGTATGTCTTAAATTTTCTAGGAATAGACTGGGAAGTCCTCTTTATTCCGAATATATTTTTTGTAATATAGTACACCACATAAATCATAAGAGATGGGCAAACACGTACAACACAAAAATATACATCTGCTTAAAACAGCAATTTGTTTCAAATAATCGTTTTTGTACCCTCAGCCATTTCCGAGATCTCTGTTCTTATTAGTTTGAATTTTTAAATACGTTGTTGCTTTTTTAAACTATGTCGTCATATTCAATTGCTGCTCATGATGTCATGGAAATAGCACGGAATTTCTTGACCTATACAGGATGGAAGTGAAATGATCCATCGGACTTTAACAGCGAATTTCTCATGTTGTGAATAACAAGAAAGTCTAATACCAAAATGTTGAAAAGTTTATAGTTTTCTAGAAAAAATTATTTTTATCAAAAAAATTTATCATCACCTGGCTAACTTACTATTGACTGAAGGTTCTTGATGTATGGCTATATTCATAGAAAATTGAATAAATGAAAACTTTTTCCTTTGGCGTATTTCAATAGATTCAATTGTTTTTGTGTAAATTAAATTTAAAAGAACCTACAATTTGTTACCTTTTTGTTATTCACAACATAAGAAATTCGCTGTTAAAGTCTGACAAATCATTTCACTTCCATCCTGTATATCGCCGCTCCCTTTCTACCCATAATGGATTCTGCAGACAAACAACTTATGCAAGCGTTTATCTTAACTCAAAGTAAATAACAAAATAACTTTGGCAAAAATTGTTTGAATACTTTATATAAGAACAAGCAATAGCGAGTAAAGGTCATGTGAATGTGTAACATGAGATTTGTTTATTCCATATGACGTTTTACACAAGCAAAGCAGCAAACCCATTTCCAATGTATGCCAGAGACCTTGCATGAAAAATATTTACTTATTTGGAAAAAATTATCTTTTTTCTAATCTGATCAAAATATAATGGCTGACCCGTTTTTGGCGAGCATCCGCACATTTTCTAACTCTCCCACTTGTCTTTTAAACCATGAAATACTCAACTTTTTTCAAGCGCAGTCTCTCCCTTACCTCATGTGAGGGGTAGAGAAAGTAGAAATTATCCGTAATTACCTGTCGTTTATAACACGGATATCAAGGAATTAAACGAATGTCGTCATCGGAAAGCAATACCGTTGTTTTCCAAACAAAGGGAGTGGCATTTTTCTGAAAGTAGGTGAAAATCTCTCAAGGTAACAGCTATAAACTTCATGCACCAGTGATTCTCGCTCTTGTTTGCATCATCACCGATTCACTTCAGTTATCGGAGCGAAAATCTTTAGTAGGTGCAATGGACGTTGCAAATCTTGCTTATTCAAATGAATTCAGCTCTCATTCCAAATAGCAAGTTGAAGAACCTATAACTGAACAACAGCGGTGGTAAACGCTCACAACTCTTTGATAACGGAATATTGTAAAACTACTATCCTTTGTATATTATGTCAGAAGTAAGTAATGGCCGCGTCGTAGCCGAGTGGTTAGACCATTTGCTTCTCACCAAAGCGATCCCAGGCGACCGCATGTGGGGTTTGTGGTAGACGAAGCGGCGCTGGGGCGGGTTTTCTCCGGGTTCTCCGGGTTAATAATACTAATAATAATAATAATAATAATAATAATAATAATAATAATAATAATAATAATAATAATAATAATAATAATAATAATAATAATAATAATAATAATAATAATAATAATAATAATAATAATAATAATAATAATAATAATAATAATAATAATAATAGTATTAGTAATAGTAATAATAATAATAATAATAATAATAATAATAATAATAATAATAATAATAATAATAATAATAATAATAATAATAATAATAATAATAATAATAATAATAATAATAATAATAATAATCATCATCATCATCATCATCATAACAACAATAAAAAATCCCTTTTCTGGTTTCAAACAGACGACCTGTGTGATACCCTTATATAAAGGAGACCTTATGACATCATCTTAGCAACAGAAACGCTGCAGCTCCCACCTCAAGAATATACTTGTTTTAAAGGTCTTGACCCTGAATAGCATCGTTTCTAAGCCATTAGTCTTTACTCTGTATGGACTGGGTCAGTTATCGAACCCTTGTAAATGTGCCATAACACAATTCTTCTTCACCCATTAACAGTATTATAAAAATCTTCCAGTAAATTACTGGATAAGTGTGTTATAACCGTTGTATCAATTGCAGACGTCGTATCTTCCGTAAACTAAATTCTTAGGCTGTATTTTATAAGAATTAGACTGAACACCTATGAAGTAATCCAGGACTACTCAACGCGACGCCGCCGGAGCCATGGCGCCCGTGATATGTTTTCCTGGCGCCGTTCTTAAGCAAATTTTTATTCCAACGATTCTGATATTAAATTTCAGCAAAAAACTGCTTTTGTGCACATAAAGCTATACCCATTATTTCCTTGAATAATAAATTAGATCTCAATTGTTGGAAACGGGAGACATTCATTTAATCTAATAAAGCTTTGTCTCTAACAAATTCGTTCTATTTGAACATTGTTGTTTGTACCGACAGTGAGCGAGGAAGTTTGTTTTTGAAGCACTGGGATAGGAGAGATACGAAGGGGGTTCGGCAATGAAGCCTGGCTTATTGTACCTGTGCCCTTAAGGGGGCACCCGCGGGAGGAAGGATAAGGTGTCAGGAGGCACTGGGCGGCCATCTGGACTAGCGGCACAGACACTGAGAGAGGGCCCTAAGATTTTCCAGGTTTGACAACACCTAGAGGTCTTTAGGTCTTCGGAGCCAACTCAGGGGGATTTCGGTGCGGGGTCCAACCAATGTGTAAAATAAACATACTAATAAACCCTTAACAGTATTTAAACCTGCAAATGGTGGTGTAATGGAATTTAGCATTAAAATATTAGAGGAGTCAGTGAAGTAGGTCTATGTTTCAAACTGCTGGCAAGTTATAGAGAGATAGTTGGTTTAAAAATATAGAATAACTTCCAACCAATTCTAATTTTTAATACTATACCCATGTTTCATCAGTATGGATTTAAATACCAGGAAAGCTATTATTACTTGTGTCACTTTTTGTAATTGCCTCACGATTTTTTCGCCTCCTTCCTATTTATCCTTGAGGATGGCAACCTCCGTCTACTTTTTGAATCGTTCACAGCTGCCAACATAGGACTCACATAAACGGCTAATGGTTTGGCGAGCCGAGTGATTAAAGTGCAAAGCGCAAAGCGTAGTTAAGGAATGTTTTTCATAAGAAGAGGAGTGAAGCAGTGCGAAACGCCGACAAAGTGTAGCCTAAACGTCAGTGTAGCTAAACCACAATGAATCCTTTAGATTGGCAAAACCCTGCCTAACTACTCAGTAGCCACAAAATGGTCATATTTATTGTACTTTTGCGATCATTCCCTATACAAGAAGACTTCCTAAACAGCGTAGGCATATACTCCAGCCATCAGTAATAGGACATTTATAATACTCCATTTCACTTCTTTAACCAGTTTAATGCATGGCGCAGATACACTACTTCGCCAAATACCTTTACATTCTCCTCCTGCAGTAAGCTCATTTTCATATTTTAAAGCCACTTTCTTCACTACTGTTATTATGCAAAATTGGAGTTGAATTTTTTATTGAAAGGAAATTTTATTATTTACCTAGTTACGTAAACGCTAAAATAAAATATTTCTTTTTTCAGGATTGCTGCTTGCATATTGTCCAACAAAAATTATAATCAAGATATGTTATAAGGGGTATTTACTGTATTATAGGTTCAAAACATGCATTTTCACTTTTTTTTTTTTTTTTTTTTTTTTTTTTTTTTTTGTAAAACAGACTTTAAATGTTATTATTGTGAAAGAATTGCTTTTGAAATCTACCCCAGTTTTGAAAATATTAATTAAAAAGCTATTTCTGTGCCGTTCAAATGGCTTTAAAATACCGTGAAAACAAAACTACATCTTACTCAATGGTTTCTCGCAGAACATTTTGTTTTTTTCTAATGCACGAATCTTAAACCAATTTGATATGAATATTTTTGGAATTATTATTATTATTATTATTATTATTATTATTATTATTATTATTATTATTATTATTATTATTATTATTATTATTATTATTATTATTATTATTATTATTATTATTATTATTATTATTATTATTATTATTATTATTATTATTATTATTATTATTATTCACAAAACTGATTATTTCTATAATTGTAGTTAGTAGAGGGCAGGAAAAAATATTTTACATTAAAAACTTGTGAAAAGAAAAGGAATTTCATGAAAACAGATTTTACACTACTAAATATATATTAAGCACAGCTATATTCTCCTCCTCCTGCTCCTCCTCCTCCTCCTCCTCCTCCTTCTTCTTCTTCTTCTTCTTCTTCTTCTTCTTCTTCTTCTTCTTCTTCTTCTTCTTCTTCTTCTTCTTCTTCTTCTTCTTCTATGGCATTACAGCCCAATGTCGGGCCTTAGCCTCCTTTATCCTTTTCCTCAATTCTTCTCTGACAGCAAGATTAGTTTAGGATATTGTTCTAGGTTTATTTAATATTTTCCAGAAAAGAAAACACCTTTATCTTTACTGACAAAAACGCTGTGGGGAATAGTCGCTAAGAGTCAACTATGAGGAAGTCGTTTTGAATATTAAATTAGTTTAATTCAAAATGTATTACACACCTTTAATTTTCTTTCTTACAGACAACATTATCCTCAAGTGCATAAAATTTGGTGAAGTTACTACTTTATGTTTACAAGAAATTCATTGTTTATTCTGAGTCACAGTTTTGTCAACTATTAATGCTATACATACTCCCTTAAAGAAACAAAGCGGTAAACACAGCAATATTATGAAATATTATAATATTTTAATAATCATAAATTTAAAATGTGGCAAACTCCTATTTATATTGATCGTCTTCTAATGAAGCAGTACCAATAATAATTTACCTCTTGCACTCATTTTTGGAAAATTAAAGCACCAAAGAAAACTTGTAATACAACCGTGCTCTAAGAACGCTGCACTTCCACTGTAAACAACAGTTACCTCTTATGTAATATTGAGAAATAATGATTGAAAATGGCCATGTTTGTTGCAAGTTTTCGCGTAGCGATGTCTACACAGAAAGTATTCAACAGTCAACAATGGGATATTAGCATAAAGAGTGCAGTAAAGGCACTTACTACAGCATATGTTTGCGAATGTGCAGTAATGATATACAATTGTGTTCACTCATTGTCGACTCGCATTTCGTGTGATATTAAGTAGTGTAACTACAGTAAGCTCAGAGGTAGGTTGTTAAGAGTGAAGAGTTCTGTAATAGTAATTATTATGGACGGTGAGTATTCTCGTTCCATCACTACAATGGACAGGAGAAGAAAAAGGCAACGTGAAAGTGTAAGTTAGAGGAAAAGTTCTAGATATTTAGAGGGAAATGCTGGACCTCTCGATGTTTCTTGCCTACATATCGATGAAAATTATACAGCTAAACGGGGACGATAATTTCTCAATTAATTCAAAAAAATATTTATTTTGATTTTTGCAGAATTTCGGAAGAACATTTACCTCAGTGCCTAAAAAACTGACTAAGATACTTTCTTATTGAAATATATGGAAGTTAGTACTCCTAAAAGGGTTACTGTTGGTCCTGAAGAGGCAAATGTCCGAAGGAAGTATCCGTAAGATATTTATTAAGGAAAGATGATGGCAACTTGGTGTATGTGTGTGCTAAAACATTCAGGATATACTAAGTTAGTTAATTATATAGGTTAGGTTTTGGCCTCCTCCTTAAAATATGGCTGGAATTAAGTATGACTCGATTAATTTCATTGAAAATTACAAATCGTGCATGCATTTGCTTGTAGGGATGTCCCGAGACAGACTTGCTCGTATTGGAAGGAACTTTCTGAAGACTAGAAACTTGCGCAAAGAAAACCGCGGTGGATCCCGAAAAGCAGTTGAACAGGAAAATGTCACTGAAGATATTATATCACATATTCTCAAATAAAAGTGTAGAGAAAATCATTATAGCCATAACAGGTGCGCCAGGAAATATTTGTTACCTAATTAATGTAATGTATGCACGCTTCTGTAGGTAAGAAGAACAAGAAAACAGATCTAAACGTTCACTTTCGAAATTTAAAAACATATTTTATTCTAAATTTAATCTTGGGTTTGGAAACCCCCATTCGGCACTTGCTCAACATCTAAGAAACATGCTGGAATTGAAAACAGCTACAGTTTTAGAGGCAAGAAATTTCTAACTCAATACAGATTACATAAACTAAGAAGTAAAGCTTTTTCAGATTTTGAAAGAAACTGATGATTATAAAATCGATGCAATTTTTGACATCAACAAATCCAGCCCCTACCTAAACTTTCAGTAGGAGAAGTACTTTATTCAAGGCAAGTATGGTTGTATAACTTGTGTGTAATGACTAACAAAAATCTGATGTGTTGCACTCATATGACTTTCTCTACTCTTGTACTAACCATTCTTACGAACTCTTATTCCTATATCTTCTTCGTGTTAGTTGAGATAAACATTTGTACAAATTATCTTATTGTTTATTTCCTTGTAGATGCAAGGGGAATATTAGAATACAGTAGGCTTTGAGTGATACTAAAATCTTAAAGCTTTGAGATCCCGTTCTCTTTGCACGCTTAACATATATAAGATAAAAATGAACAACGATGTTCCATTTCACGCAAGTTTTAAGATTTCCGAAACTAACACAAATAACAAGGAACATCTCCGAAATAGTTCACTCTACCAACAAATTATTGAGACATAAATTTTGTGTTTTAGTGAGATCTACATTTTTTGTATATTAAAAATTTGTCTATTTCTTACGGTTTACGAGTTATTCAAAAGTCATCCAGAGTTAACAGGACTACATAGGCGATAGCTAGAAAATTCAAAATATGCATTTCATTTGTCATACAAATATCTTAAACATACGACATTTTAATCAAAATCGTTAGCCATTTTCAACAAAATAAAAATTTTTGAAAAATTTTCCATGTAAAGGGTAGTTTAGGGTGGGGCTATTTTCTTCAAAATCTTCGTGTCAAAACCCTGAGAGACATTAAACTTAAATAGCAACTTTGGTTTTTAACCCACTTTTCGTTTTTGAGTTATGCTGTTCACAGACTGACACACAGACACACAGACTGACACACACACACACACACACACATACACACACACACACACACACACACACACACACACACACACACACACACACACGGACCTTTTTCTAAAAATGCTTTTTTTATTCAGGGGGTCTCAAAACATATATTTCCGGTGAAATCTCGACATCGAATTTTTGGGTGGAATACAATACTTCCTTCTGCTTACCAGTAGAGAAAGTAAAAAGCAACTGAATAAGGCTGAAATTCATTTCTACACTTGGCTAGAACTTAATCTGGTCGAGGTATAAATGAAGGGACACCCGGGGCGTGAGTGAGTGAGTGTGTAGGGTTTAAGGGCCCGTCGACAACTTGGTCATTAGGGCCCCACACCCGGGGCAGTGAACTATCTTGAAAATTTGGTAGGCGAGTTGCAGAGAAAGGGTATCTCTGGCAAACTTTGCGATTGTTCTCAGACTCTTGTATGCCACCAAACAAAAACAGTATACTCCTAGCTAGATGTTTAGAGAAATCTCAAGTATTCAGAAACATTATACATTACTTCCACATAAGAGGTCATAGTGGTTTGTCAGCTGAAGTGACGGTACTAAACCCATATTGTAAATCATACAAACCAATCGATGAAGCTCCTGTGTTGTCAGAAGTCAACCATGTATCAAAAAAGGAGGCTCAAGATATTCCTAAACTATTAATTACATAAACATACCATATGGTGCCAAATTGTTTTATGAAGCAGTGTTGGTAGGAAAAGAAACTAATGATACAAGCAATACGACTAATGTTATGGAACCTGCTGAAACCGATAATATAACAATACATACCACCTCAGTCATACTTCTTTTCTCATTATTGTATCTAGTATTTTAGCAAGTATATTTAAGCACTTGCAACGACTGTATAGTTAGTGGTACAAAAGAAAATTAGAAACTGTTACATTTTAAAATAATTATATAATCTTGTTCATGAGTGATATCAAACTATAACTGTAACGTTTAAATAATTAATCTTTTAAAATGAAAGATTTAATGTTTATTGTTAATTGGTTATGAATATACATGTTAGATATACACAGGTTAAAAAAAGATATCAGTAAGGATAGAACAAGCGTCACTGTGATTATTATAAAATATTTATTACAATAAACACACAACATTTAACATACAAATGTGTTTTTATTTTTAAATCCTAACATTTTTCCAGTGTAATAAATCAGAAATTCAAGAAGTAACATATTTTTGCCAGATGATGGTATATATTTGGAGGATACAAAAACGTTTTCCCATATGTAAAATTCCATTTACCTGACTAACTTTTTCCGAGGATCTTTAAACTTATTTAAGATTTCAGCAAGCTAGTTTTACAAAAGCGATCATATTTTAAACCTTGCTCACCGATTAGGTTCTTAAATAAAATTTTACCTTCCTAATTTGATTCATTTGTGTCTAAAAGTGTGTTAAACCCCCCCAAAACAACAAATGTAGTTTCTATCCCTTCTCAACAATTATATCTTTGTCTCTCCTGAAAAATTGAGTTTTTTCACCAAGCGATAGCTACTGTAAATACGTTTAGTATTATCCTTGGCAGCTTATTTAAAATGGTTAGGAAGTGTGCCTATATATTAGATACGAGAGAACAAGTATAGCTTCCTAAAGTTGGGTAGAAAGGAAATTACTCCGTCCCAAATTAGGAACCTCCCCGCTTTATATCAAACAGGAATACCGCAGACAACTGCGAAGAAATCCATACAGCCAGGATTCAAATTGGGGACCTCAAGCTCAGAAACCGGTTCTTTAATATCCTGACTACTCCGTGACGATCTTGCATAATTAAAACCACTACTGTAAACTTTAAGAAATAAGAATAAACCCACCTGACGCTTGATGGGAAGACGTGACTAAAATGTTAATTGATAAAGGTTAGAAATTTATAGGGTGCCCCACTGGTACCATACTATCTTGCAGGAATCTGGGGAAACCGTCTTAGAATGTAGATAATCAAGAAATCCTTTATGCGAGGATAAGGAGTGTGTCATCATGCCCCAGTCAAACCATTATTTTTTTCCACATACATCAGAATGGGGTAAGAACTAGGAGGCACTATAGGTGCAATACTCGGTCAAAGTTCTATTTTTGGACAGTCGAGAGTAAAATAAGTGCCATTAATAGAGATTATATTAATTAAAAGCACAAAAGTATGCCACTGGGTGGTATAAACTTATAGGTTATAAGATATAACACTAGCTTACCAACTTTGATCTCTTGACATGTGAAGATTATTATCCAAGAGGCTTGTATTGTTGACGTACAGGCAGAGAATTTGAATGGACTAATTATGGAATCTGAAGAATCATCCGAGAGAGAATCACATTATAATTGCTGTTCAAAAGGCAAGGAAACTGAACGAAATAGCATATAACACGTCTCCTCAATGGCACAAGGTAAGAAACTTACAAAGTACATATAGTTAAAATGTACTTTTGGAATATTTTGGGGGTAAAGCCAAAACATTATAATAAATTGTATATTCAATTTTGTTCCTACTTCCTCCGCCTAAAGAATTACTCTTTAAATTTGCAATAATTCTGGAATGAATATTTCTATTTGTTCAAAACACCAATAATGTTTGTTAAAGTTGTTTAAACCTAATTAAGCTTCTTTGATGTTAATTCAAATTTTGATGCCCCTTTACCTTCCCTTAATTATTCTGACAGTCTTTATATATACTTATTTTCCTTTGAAATCATGTTATCAACACTGGAGTTAAAAAGTAACCATCCAACCCGCGCTGAGCATCACGATACGAAATAGGTTCTGTTTACCCAATCTAATTCATAACGTATAATTTCTCTTGCAGAATAAAATCTCCTTTTAGCTGTTGTATCATAAGTAACTATTATTTTGTTTATATAAAATAAAACTTTACTTTGAATATTTCCACATGTTTCATACATAATTTAGATTATTTTGCGAAGTTGTAGATGCAGTAGATGTTACAATCATTTAGAACGTTGCACATCGCGTATTTGATACAAAATGTTTGGAAGCTAAAAGACCTGTAAGTTTTTATAAAACTGTTTTGATTACAATAAAATGATATAGAACACCGTGATTCTAATAACTCCAAAATTATAATTTTATGCTTGTGAGTATTTTTGGTACTTAACGTTCGGATACTTGAGGAAGATTCAGTCCATTTCTCCCAATGTTTTAACTTTTGCCAGCTTGAATTACATCTTTATAAATATTGGTTCAATGTTTATTACACTTTACATTATACTCTAGGATATGAACAACCCGTTTGTACGAGGAAAGGTAAGCGGGAGAACCACTTAGTGCCAGCCAAAAATAGATATCAAAATTCCATCAGAAGTACACGTTTTGAAGCATACTGATGCAAAAGAAAGTTTAAAAAATACTGTTTGCATATTCTGTGTGAGTATATGGATACTACCCGTATAAATGAGTAACGATTTTGACTAACACTTCAATTACTCCAAATAATATTGCAATAGATGAAGTGTGCCACAAAGTTCTCTTCATTGTTATTTAATTTTCCCTAACTTGCAAACCCCAGAACTGAAACTATATTAAAGGAAAAAATGTATAAATCATTAAAAAGGTTTATAATATCTGTACATAAGGTCATTTGAATTACAGTCTATAAAGGAGGCTCCCCAGGTCTAGAAGACGGCATAACTGGCCGGGAGGGCTCGGGGCGCTGACCACGTCCCACCCTCCAGTACTGCACCTCACCAATGACGCCTGTAGTGGGCAGAGGTGCGGGACGCAGCGGCTGGGCGGTAGGCCTTGGCCCCTTGTGGGCTGTCGCGCCGGGGTTTAGTTTAAAGGAGGCTCTAGTTGGGAAAATTTAGAAATCACTAGTTTAAGTTTTGGATTAGAATCTACACAGTACCTCTGTTTTACCGTTAGGTACGTATTTTAACTACATTATTTAAATAAGCAAATCAATACCAATTTAATTTCAGTGTTTATTTAATTACAAATCATAGGAATCACGTTTAGTACTTTATACTGTGATATCAATGGTTACAAGGAACTTTTATGAAGCAATCTCAATGAGAAATTATTTCATACTAAATATTACAGATTAAATTATCTTCATGGGTATATTAGAGGAATCACCATAAAAAGCTTGAGAGCTAAGTGATTCTTAAGCAATCAATTTGAAATTCTCTAACAAACTTCCAACTTTTATATCCATTTTTACATTCTGTGCCATATATCCAATAGGAAGAGAAGGTATTTGCAATCCATCCAAAAACTCAATACCTAGATTTCAGCAGAAATGCACGTTTTGAGGACCCCGGAAAGACAGTGCCACAAAAGGTCCCTATCTCTGTGTGTGTGAGAGGGAGAGAGAGAGAGAGAGAGAGAGAGAGAGAGAGAGAGAGAGGGGGGGCAATTCATGAAAGAAAAGTCGGTTTAAATGCACTAAACTTGGTATTAAATTTCAGCATCTTCCAAGGATGCATGCAACAAGAAGATTGACATGGAAATCCCTCCACCCCAGACTACATGGAACATTTTTCGAAATTTTTTATTTTATCAAAAATGACAACAATTTTCATTAAAATACCACATATTTAAGATATTCTCATGGCAAGAGAGCTGTAAATCTTGATGTTTCTGGGAATATTCTCAGAAATCCTCTTCATTCTGATCGACTTTTGCATAAGCGGTAAACCGTAAGAGATTGGCGAAATCTTACTGCACAAAAAATGCAAATCTCGTTAAAATTCACAATTCATGTCACATACATTCTTTTTTTTAATTTTAGGATCTGAACCATTTCGGGATATTCCTTGTTATTTGTTTGACTTTTTCAATACTTATATTTTTCTCAAATACGATTTTGTTATTCGCTTTTTAATCTCTTGGCCGTGCAAACAGAACGACAACCATCACATAGCGGCCAGCTTCAAAGGATATTCCCATATCCCTCTTACACTTACAAGAAAAATAGCAACAATTTCTCCAAATGTTTAACCTTGTTGATAGGAAGTAGATAGAGGAATAAGCGTTTGTGAGAATATATGTACAACAGTAGAGGTCATGTGAGTACAACGCATCAGAATTTTTGTAATTCCCGAAAAAATATATATGTACGTATTTCTCCTTTTTCAATAATTTAAGTACAGAAAATTCTCCTTGCAGCGCAATTTAAAACACAAACTGGACCTAAATTTGCAATTAAAACATGAATTACTAAAGCAAAACAAATTGAAAATTGTATACTTCTTACTTTTAACTCTTCTAATAAATAAACATGGTTTCTAAAGCCGTGCATTTGCCACTTTTACTTTCCTGAGAATTTCCAGGGAAGTCTTTCATTTAGCATCATTTTATGACTTATTTGTTCAAAGAATTGGCGATAGTTTGCACTAAAAGAAACTGGTTTTAAGGGTAGGGAGATGATTTTAGGCTTCAAAAGTAAACTCTTCCGTTGACACATTTTAATGCTTTTAATGTGTGCAACATGATATGTCTTCGTTCTTAAAAGCACCAAAATGTACTATGTGTATTTTACAGAATTTCCGACAACTTTTACAGGTTGGGTCTCATCATTCTTTTTTCTTTTTTTTTTTTAAATCGATATAGCACTTCTCGGCGCTTAAGGCCTTCCGTGCATCTAAATTGCATTATTATGTGTCGAAATAAACACGACTCAACTTATGCATGCTCAAAATTACTATACGGTGTGCACAGTATTGAGTGAGGCACACCCATATCTGAATATCTAAATGGGCAACACGAGCAATAATTCAAGCAGCATTGCGTACCTGAGGGCCTGAAGCAACATAGTGACCCTGAATTTCGTGTAGCTGGTTTGCCGTTGAACTTGACCTTCCGCAGGTCACGCAGTAAGCAATTCTTGGGCAAGACTATTTTCATTATTACTACACCCAGAATCATATTTCGGATACAGCGCACGTTTCCTAGCTGTATAACGGGTTAACCTAAGTCATTAGAACATCTGTGCACTTCATTAAACAACTGAATTGTTTTCTGATTATTATCAATGCTTTCTGAGTTTTTGCGAATAATGCTAATCATCTGCAAAGCTGAGATTTGTAAGTTTTCTCCCTTAATGTTAATGTCATATCCCTTCCTGTTCCATTCTAGTTTCCTAAATATCATTTCTAGAACACAAGTAAATAATTTTGGCAAGATTGGATCTTCTTGTTTCACCCCTCTCTTAATTCTGAACGTTTTTTCTTCTTGAATTCGTTTTTTTTCCCCTATGAATTGGTCAATTGTCTATTGTGCTGTATTATGTCCGGAAACCTCCTTATTCGGCTGATTGGTTCTCATCCATTAATCTTGAGAACATATTCGTCAATATTTTTGTGAATATATTTTATATATATTTGCCTCTATTAATCTTTGGCCACCTCATTCCATTCATTCGTAATACCACCCTCTCCCGGGAATTTATTTCTTATTAGATGTTTTATGGCGTCTCAAACTTCATCTTTTAAAATGGGTGGTGTCAGCTTCTTCTGTCCACTGCAAGTATTTTTCTTCAATTTTGAAACCACTATTATAAATCTTATAGAACTGTGTTGCGGCCCCTATTATTTCTGCTCTTCTCCCGGTTACCTTTACTTTTATATAATTTATCTCTAACAGCCAATATTTACATTGGTTTAATTCTTTCTTTCTTTTTTTTTATTTTTCTGACTCTTTGTCATTTGGAGTTTGTAAGTTCTAATGTCTTTCATTATTTCTCTCTTGGTTCTTTTATTGATTTCCAACTATTTTCTAAGTTATACTGTTGATTTTGGATTGATTTATTTCATTTTTCCTTTCCTCAATTAGACTACACTAACATGCAATCTAAGTAGGTGTTAGTTACATAACAACAGAGGATAAGGTGCGAAGACGTTAGAAGAGGTGGAGCTGCCAGGGACTACCTCACCCTTAGAGAATATTTGAGCTAATCCCTACCATGGTGGGAGACCCTTGTCCTAAAGGGTTTAATGTGTTTATTTTTTTATCAACGCTTAGTTAATGACTTGTAAGAAGTTTTGAATACTTAATATTCCGTTCATTTAATGCGGAAAACAACGTACTGTGCATACTTGTTTAAATCTAATACAAAATGACAAAAGAGGTAATAATTCCCAGCATGTAGTACCTTAGTAAGCTTTTAAATCTTGCAATTTTGAATTCGATACAAAAATCTCACCGTCACAATTGGAGATTTTTCAACTTTTAAACCCAGATGGCAAAGCAGGTAATCTCCAATTCCTTCATATTTCCGTTGGTAGCGAAAAAGCATTGATTTTATAATTAAATCTATCCTATACTATGATGTGGAAATCAGCCTTTAAGTGAGCAAATGGGTGACATTTATATTTTCTAATAGCTATACCTGAGCTGGGAGTTTCATTTTGGCACACAAATTTTCAACAGCATACTAATAAAGCTATTAAAGTTTCATCTTGCTTGCATTAATGGCTATTAATACTTTTTGTTAAAAACATAAGCCTTTTCAAAATCTAACATTTCCTAACCTCAAAATCTAGTTAAAATACGCAGAAGCTTATAATGGAGGTGTTCGTGTTGTCTTGTTTTAGACAGGTGGTTTTAGTGCGTTAAGTTACATATATCCACATCGTGGTGTATAATCCTGCATTATTTTACAGTTGGCGTATATAAAGTTTGAACTACCTATGACTTTATATTACAGAATAGCTGTAGTATCCATTCCGGAATGAGATTTAAATAGATTTGAATTCCCCATAGAAACGTAGTGTGTATATTGTGATTTAACATGCTACATCACCCATCCAGTCATTCATCCATTCTGGATAAATTACGAAATACCCTCACATTCCACATTCACTTTAATTTCCTTTACTGAAAACCAGCAGACTCCTTCAAATTTCACCTTTTAATCAATGCGTATTCAAATAGTCTCAATTTGCAAATAAATAATGTTCTTTAAAAACAAAGTGTGTTTGTTACGTTCTGTTTCCATATATGCATTTCTCTACCCATTACTTCCTGGCTGTCTGTTCGTATAGGTAAAGTGACTTTTCTGTTCACTTTACTACAGCACCTAGAAATAATTTTACACCATTTTGATGGTGACATGCAAGATAGGGAAACGCTAGTCAGATGTCTGTATCACAAGTTAGTTTTTCTTTACCATTAGCTCATGTGAAAAAAGAAGAGTGAAACAGGTTCTAAATATATTCATGGCGACCAGTCTAGGCTATAACCCAAGAAAACAAGGAATATTGGTAAAACAGCTAATACTGCAGGTTATTTGGTATGAGCAGTTTTCTTCGATAGCATTTACAATATTTGTTTAGTAAGTTCTTGCTATTTCTAACTGCTTCTCAGTTGTACAAGACTATTAGAAAGGAGGGAACTTTACAGGCTATTTTCTATCAAGGTTTATATTTTTATGTCCCATATTAATGGCTCAAACGTGTACAATTTTTATCAAAGCCATTATTGCTACTTTTTGGGAAAATGAAAAATAGCGAACATCTTAGCGGATATTTTGGGTGAGAGAATTCCGTGAAAATCTTTACTTTGTCTCTTTAGAAGGTGCCTTTGGGTCCAGCGGCTCTCAATCGTCTCTTTTGAGTAAAATCTCTAGTTGAAATGCAAATACTTCTTTAACCCTTAGATAAGCCGCACACTTTGTTTACCCGCTATTGTTTGCAAGTGGGTATACAAACTATTTTTACGAAAACTTATTCTTGTATCTCCCACATCTTAAGCGAGATAAAGCTTTGCAGATGTTATATCAGACATTCCGTTAAATATACAAAGGGGATACAACAAATAGACAACTGACTAAGAACTGCACACTATATACTGGCCTTAAAATTCCATACCGGTTCCATGTAATTCCCAGAAACAACCGAATATCCAAGGGACTTCAAAAGAATGACAAAGTATTAAAGAATTCGAATCATTTATATCGGCTATCTCACAAATGGCTAATGATAAAAAAGGTTATTTCAAATAAATTGTGTTTTGTGCAGTATGTTTTCGACTATCGCTTAACGTTTAGCAGTAATACAATGTTATACAAAATTCCTTTCGAATGAGGTGGAGTTTACAAGCTGTTCTCAGAAAATTAAAGACATACATTTTATTTGTGATTTACATTTCTGAAACATATGTTATTTTAATCAAAATCGTTATAGTCACTTCCAGAAAATCAACAATTTCGAAAAAATGTTCCATGTAAAGGGTAGTTTTGGTTTGGAAAAGTTTCCCGAAAGCCTATAGGTTACTTCCTTACAAGATACTCAACTTAAATACCAACTTTGATATTTATCTGACTTTGCCTTTTGAGTTATACTGTTCACATGGAGACACATATCTTTTTTTTCTGAAAATGCTTTTCTTGAGTTCAGAGGGCCTGAAATCATGTATTTCCCGTCAAATCTGGACAACCTATTTTAGTAGACTCACGTAGTAGAGAAAGTAATAATAATCTGATGTGTTACACTCACATGACTTTCTCTACTCTTGTACTAACCATTCTTACAAACTATTCCTATAACTTCTTCGTATTACTTGAGATAAACATTTGCAGAAGTTGTCTTATTGCTTATTTCCTTGTAGGTGCAAGTGAAATATGGGAATACAGTGGACCTTGGGCGATAGTCAAATCTTTTAAAGCTTTCAAATTCCGTTCTCCTTGGACGATTAACCTATAAAAAATTGAATAACGATGTATCATTTGACAGAAATATAAGTGCTCCAAAACTCACACAAATAACAAGGCATATCTTCGAAATAGTCCACTCTACAAAAAAATTATTTAGACGTAAATGCTGTATTTTAGCACTTTTATAGTAAGATTTGTCTATCTCTTACGGTTTACCAGTTGTGCAAAAGTCATTCAGGGTAAATACGACTACAGGGGCTATAGCCAGAAAATTAAAGATATATCTACATTTCATTTGTTGTAAAAATGTCTCAAACATATGGCATTTTAATCAAAATCGTTTGAGCCATTTTCAAGAAAATCAAAATTTTCGAAAAATTTTCCATGCAAAAGGTAGTTTTGGGTGAAGCAATCCTTGAAAGACACTAAAGTTAAATACCAACTTTGGTTTTAACCGACTTTTCGTTTTTGAGTTATTCTGTCCACAGGCTGACAAACAGACAGACGGACGGACGGACGGACGGACGGACGGACGGACGGACGGACAGACAGACAGACTGACAGACACACACACTGACCTTTTTCTAAACATGCTTTTTCTGGATTCAGGGGTCCTCAAAACATATATTTCTGGTAAAATCTCGACATCGAATTTTTGGGTGGAATACAGTACTTCCTCTGCTTATCAGTAGAGAAAGTAAAAGAAATGTTAGTGGGTTAGGAGAACATTTTCATGATCAAGGGCACGTACAAGAAACTGAATGACAGGGCGCATGTTCAGCTACCTCTAGAAGCGTCACAAATCAAGCAGAGTTCAACCAGATCACTTTCTCGCAACGGTTATGGTTTTGTGATGAATCCTCTTTAATGGGACTTCCTGACAATCAGACCGCTATCTCAGGCACAAATCAGTCATAATGCAATTGCCGAAGACTGCACACGCTTCAGAAACAATCTTGTGCAAACATAGGTAACATAACATCTTGAAATTATGCTTTGTAACATCAAAGCTTCCAAAATATGAATTCTTCAAAGAACACATTTTTCAAAGTTTTAGAGAAATCGAATAAAAGTACACAATAACGACATTTCAAATTATTATGTATTTATGCCAACAAACTTACTGTTGGTGTTTTTAAACACACAAGCCGTGTGAGGGCAATGTTTGAGAGGTAGAATTGGAACTGAAAAACTCAATGCCACAGCAGGGATTAGAACCACAGATCCTCCGTTTCCACCTGCTACCTCTCAAACATGTCAAAGTGCTAAAAATTTAATTGAACAAGATTACGATGAATGCAAATTTTAAAATTTCAGGTGCTACTTTTTCACACCTGTGCATGTGCATTTAAGTGGTAATGAATGAATGAATGAATGAATGAATGAATAAATAAACACAAAGTAAATAAAAATAGAAAATAAATTGTTTAGCTTTCCTCTTTATTTATACTATTTTTTTATACTGTATACTTTATTTTTCTCCTTCGCCATGGTGCAGTGAGCAACAGCGCGGAGCTTTGGTTAGGGCCACGGAATGTGCCCGATTTGCACCCACCCATAAGGATGCAAATTTTAAGTCCCGGATGCGGCGCTGTGGCCGAGCGGTTAGGCCGTTCGCCTGTCACCAGGTTGGGCGGGTTCGATCCCAGGGACCCGCGTTTGGTGTTCGTGATGGACGGATCGGCGTCTGGGTGGGTTTTCTCCGGGTTCCCTCGCCACTCATTCCACCAAGTGCTCCATCATCACCTTTCTAATCATCCATTTCACCTGCATTTCATATCATCCTCTTCCTCACTACCACACCTGGTGCTGGGCTGACCACCTGCATAGAGGTTTTCACTCTGTCGGGTCCATAGGTTCGTCTGCTCCCCGACAGGCATCTGACCTTAAGCACGGTCTTGTAAGTCCTAGGGGGTGTCAGTCCTCCATAGCAGGAGGGTAATCAGATAAAGAAGAAGTAATATGACCGTGTCCATTCAGCATCGCGAGGAAAGCGAGGAGCGATAGTTGGCCCATGTCAAACAATGCGACAGGCGGATGCTTATATGCTGGCCAAATCACCTCTCGTGTCGATTGAATATCACCCACCACTTCACGTGGGGCCGGCAGGCCTCATAATTGGTAAATGCCGTGGAGGTGCCCTGAACATAGGCCTCAAAGGTCTCCTTCCCAAATTTTCTTTCCCAATTCATCATTCATATACTATCAGTGGACATCAGGCTTCTATGGAAATGCATGTTTAATATGTTTTTACTTGTGATATAGAATTAAATTTTGGAATGTTTCATGTTCTTCTGCGCTTGTATGTGAAGCTTTGTATTGCACATAATTGCATATTTGCGACGTTGCTGCAATCTCATGTTTTCACTATTCCCGTATATAATATTCGTATTCTTTGATCTTTAATTTTAGAACTAATACCTAAACACATTATTGACAAAATAACGAATTCCTTAAAATGGAGACACTCATAACATTAATTCTCAGTGAGGTTCAGGGTAGACTTGAGAGGGCTTATTTAAATTACGCAAGAAAATTAAGGGGTAAATTGTGTTGTGTTTTCTTTTTTTTTTTTTTTTTTTTTTTTTTTTTTTTTTTTTTTTTTTTTTTTTGAGACAAACCCTGACGTTAAAGTATCTGCTCTGTGTTTCAAGGTGAAAACGTAGTGCTTTCTGAAGAAATGTACCCATAGCAAATGCCTTCAAATGTTGCCCAATAACATCTTAAGACATGGAAATATCCATCTCACCGTAAAAGGGTATAGACACAGAGGAGGACACCTCGCTCACTTCGACCTACATAGATCTATTGTGGCTACCACCCTCCAGGAGGCAAGGATGAAATGAGGGAACCGAAGGTGCCACACAGGGTCACAGCTAGACAGGCCACAGAGACTCGCGGAAGTCTCTTAACAAGTGCTGAGATCTCTTCATTCCAGCGCCAGGCCCCGCAAAGCAGCAATCACACCGCGCCCCCTCGACGGAGGATAAGGGTCGGCCAAACGCCACCTAGCGCCGAGAACAGCAGTTACCATGCGCAATGATCCACGCCATCTGCCAACACTACACGCCTGAAAGTATATCTGAAAGATGGAATGAAGGGAAATGATGGAAAGGAAACCGTGGTATGAAATAATGCACACCAGCATTCGCCTAAGTGACGTGGGAAAACCACGAAAAAACCCATGTCAGAGTGCGCGGACTCGGGGATCGAACCCGCGACTTCCCGAGTGCGTGCCACAGACGTTACTGCCTGAGCCATCCCGCTTGGTTCCATCTCACCGTACAAAACTTGTGTTAACCAATAAGTAACAAACATACACCTGAGCATAAAGTTAACAATGTAATTTTAGTCCATGATTTGTAAGTTTATTTTTTCTAAGTTACAGAGCATATTTTAAAGATTTTGACGGCATAAAGGCATGCATAGTTTAGATATTTTGGAGCCTACAAATCCGATTTATAGTTTCCAGCGCCGGTGGTGCCATATGCAGTAAGAGCGGACGCTAAACACTACTAAAGAAAAAGTATTGTAACACTGGGTGCAGCGCAAAACAAAGGACGAGAGGGCTGAGCTACTTCACGCCACATGTCGGGCTGGCAAACAAACAAAGGCGCCCATGGTCAGACTGTCTCGGCTGTTTGTGTGTCCTTGACTACCACAATCAAAGCGGCAGAACCAGAATGAGTTTTCTTCGGAGCCTTCGAGAAAAATCTACCTACGGCGTCACTGGTGCGTTTGAAGTTCGTGAAAGGTCCGTGGTGCGTCATCCCTGCTATAAAGGAGGCGAGGAAACAGCAGAGAGAGAGAGAGAGAGAGAGAGAGAGAGAGAGAGAGAGAGAGAGAGAATTACAGTTTTAGGTCTGTCAATGTGTGTGGTATGGTCGTCGTGAAGATTTAACGAGCGTCGAGTGATTGTATTGTAGGAGTTAGTGTATAAGTGACAGAGAAAGTGAAGAAAGACACTGAAAAGACTTAGTCAAGGGTACTAGAAGTAAATAGTTACAAGTTGTGATATCACGAAGGACTGCAGACCAGTGATGGACAACGTTTGCGAAAGAGGGGAGATTGGGTTTACCTCCTATGCGGACTTTGCCATTCTTTAACCCCCAGCCGTGCATTGTGTTGCAGTAGCGTGTTGGTTACAGGTACGTTGCGTTTGATTTACGAAAGCACTTTCAAGTCCTATGGGAGCCTAGCCCCGTAGCTCAGTCGGTAGAGCATCTGCCTGCAGTGCAAGGTCCCGGCAGGGGGTACTAGTAATTTTTCTCCAGCCAAGAATGTTCCTTATCCTCTCTAGATTCTGGAAGTATGAATGTGCGTGTGATCTAATGTACTAAAAACCCTAAAGCTACAAATGTCACTGGTAAACGAGTTAACACCATTGCTGATAGGCAATATGTTCCACAGGAGAGGCCGCCGACGTTTGCAGTTAACCCTTTCAGTCCCGGTGTCCATTATAATGGACATAGGCATTTTTTGCCTACTTGTAATACTTTTAACGATTGTTCTGCTATATTCTTGTTATACTGTTTGTCACCAATTAAACATATGTACAAAATTGTACAAAATTATTTTTTTACAGTTTACATTGTAGTGCCATCACACCTATTATTTTACGCGGGTCCTCACCGTCCTTTACCACTTGCACATTTGACTGCGGTTGCCAAGACTCGAACTCACGACCTCAGCCTTTGAGTGCATGGCCAGTGCACTACGTGTCGCCTTAACGATCATGGCTATTCAAGTCAGTGGGCTGGAGGTGTCCCAGACCACCTAATCTAAACCGGTTTCGAATTAGAGGAAGAGCGGCATAAGTAGCAAAATAATTCGGGACTGAAAGGTTTAAAGGTGGGATATTAGTACCAATAAAAAGTCTTGTGCGATAAACATCTGTTCATTAGTGACTTCTTGGTGCTGCTTACGTTTAAGAAGTCTATCAATATTTGGCAACAAAGTCCAAATGCGTAGCCTTAGAAGATGTACCAAGTGATCGTCGCATAACGTAATGCGATAGAAATGGCCATGGAGTCGCCTGTTTTTGTCCGTCACTGGATACTGAGTGTCTGTCCCTCCGACTGTCTTATTTGTGCAAAAGTTTAGAAGACAATAAGGTGAGAGGTAGAATTGGAACTGAAAAATTCAATGCCACAGTTCCAATTCTACCTCTCAAACATTGCCCAGACAGGGTTTTGTGTGTTTAAAAACACCAACAGTAAGTTTGTTGGCATAAATAAATAGGGACAATAAAGTGTTAGAAAGGTAACCAGACTGGATTTTGTCGTTTTGTGCTTAGTAGCGATTATAAATTCTTTTGCAGTTAACTGTTACACATGGGCCATAATTTGGCTAAGGTTATAAGAGTGAATCAGGTTTGGGGAAAATTATATTTCCATTCAGCTTCGAACTTCCACTCTCTCCCCCCGGCCCCAATGTATAAAAGCTATCATTGTGTGATTGCATCATGTAAGTCTATCACGTACTTTGGCTTACAGGCCAAGATCAGGTAATGCAAGTGAACCATCAAGACGTTAGTTTGTGAAAGTCAGGCCATGCATTTCTACTACGTCTATGCTAGAGTCAAGTGAAGGAAATACAAGTGACACTGCATATAATCATGTATCTTTTATGTTTCTCGCATTGACGATGAAAGTGAAGTTACATAGCTCGTATAAAACCCTTATTAGTCAATGCCTGGCGGATAGGACAGGGAAAACGTATCTTATCTGCCTCCTTAGTACATCTGCTGCTGGGCATTCTTAGCTCCTAAATCTAGAGGTCAGGAGGATGGGAATTTTCCTCTAGACAGGATTATTCTGCTTCCTCCCTAGATTCTGGAAGTATGGGTGAGGGTGTAAACGTGTGTATGTGTGGATTTAATATTTAAAAACAAAAGTCTATTAAAAACCAACGTTGGTATTTCAGTTTAATATCTCTCAAGGATGCGACATGAAGATTTTGAAGGAAAGTTCTCTAACCTAAACTACCCTTTACATGGACAATTTTCTATTTTGTATTCTCTCGAGAACGGTTCTAACGATTTTGATTAAAATGCCATATACTTGAGCTATTTTTATGGCAAATGAAATGTATATGTATTTTGAATTTTCTGGCTATAGCCTATGTAGTCGTGTTTACTCTCGATCACTTTTGTATAACTGGTAAAGGTAAGAGATAAACCAAATCTAGTATACAAAAATGCAGATCTCTCTAAAATACTCAAGTTATGTCCAAATGCCATTTCTTGTTATTTGTGAATTGTGTGAATTGTGTGAATTTTGCAATACTTTTGCTTTTCTGAAATGGTCGTTATTCAGCTTTTTATCTCTTGACCTCGCAAGGAGAACGGAATTTCATAGCCATCATGTCATAGTGACCAGCTTGAAAAGATATGACCATCGCTCATAGCCTGTATTTCCATATTCCCCTTGCACCTACAAAAAAGTAGCAATGAGATAAGTTTTGCAAATGTTTATCTCGACTAACATGAAGAAGACAGAGTAGTAAAAGTGTGTAAGAACAGTTTGCACAAGAGTGAGTAGATAAAGTCGTGTGAATGCAACACATCCGAGGTTGTTTGGTTGGTTTTTTTTTTTTTTTCCTCCATAAATTACACTGCATTCAGAACAGGGATCGTATTATGTTCCTGTTCTTCATCTTTGTTACAGTAGGAGTAGAATAAGAATAAGAATAAAAAGGGTTATAGGTTTGAGAAATCACTTATGACATCTAGTTAATACTAGTGAGTACGATTATTTGCCATATTCAAAATTTTCAGTGTATTTTGCCGAAATTGATAAAATAGTTTTACCTCATGTACACACACAATAGTTTGGATTTCGACTCGTATTTTAAACTTTTCCAGTTATTACTAGGGCTCGGAATTTTAGGTGAATATATATTTTGTTTGCGTCCTAGTATGAACTGAAAATGAGTTTAATGCTCTGGTTATTTACACCGGAGCAAATATTTTAAGTTTCATTGCACATAAAAATACATATTTTCTGATTTTTTATGTAAATAAATATTTTGGGATATTCACATAAGTTACACAAAAATCTCACAAAGGAAACATTTTAAAAATAATTTTCACATAAATCACATAAAAGCAGTAAAAAATTATTTTTAACAAGTCAGCATTCACTCAATTACATATGCTAGATGTCGCAATTTGTTGTTCATTATTGGAAGAACTGGTATGTCAGCTAAAGTATCCCTTCCCTTCAGTTGGATGAAAATATAAATATCCTGGTTACTCAAAGTCCATGTGTACGACAAATATCAAGAACAAGAAGAACAGAAAATACGAGAGCATCTACAACACTTTCAAAACATTTAGACACACAATAGACACAAACACACACTAAAACCCCTAACATACCAAAAAATACACTAAACATACAAAAAATACCAATGAGCGTAGCAGCAACATTCACATAAAAAGAAATAAACGAGCAACAAAACCATAAATCTTGTTGGGCAGAAGCACATGAATGGAGCGATGGATGTGGAACACGGGAAACTGACACACAAACACACAGATATACAAATCATAACACACTACACTGCACAATGTCAACAAAAACGCAAAATAACACAAATACGCAGTTTAGCCGAGGGAAATCCCAACACGACAACAAAACAAATACCACACTAGGCTGAAGAGGGGCATGTTGTAAATAGGCCCAAATAAACATTTTTGAATTGAATTTGAAAGTCCATGAATCTACAAGATAAGAACAGGGAATTCCTCCACTGCACCTGTTGTCGCTTCACTATCCGGCTAATAATACACCAATTCTTATAAAACCTAATAGCCAATTAGTCCTTTGTGAATCCACAGAGATTATGCGACTCTTGTAGTTGTGTTATGTTGGGAAATTATGTACATGTCGACTGTTTTGAGTTCACAGTGGATTAAACATGTGTAGGGTGAAAAGTAGTGTAAGTGCAACAATATACTGGGAAATTTAAAAGACATTGTGTTGCGAAATGACTTAGCATACCTTTCCGCAAATCTTTGTTTCATAAAGAAGCTGGAATCTTTAGGAATGTTTTTGGGAGAAGCAGTTCTAATAGTTCACGATGTGGAGAGAGGGGAGAAAAAATCTCAAGGTTCTTTGTGATCCTGCAGCACAAAACTTAAAAGGAAAATGCAAGGAAGTGTTCGAAAATAATAGTGGATTCAACATAGCCTGTAAAATTTCAAATGTGTTGGATGGGCAACATGAAGAAATTATTGATGTGAGTGTGAGTGACATTCCCTGTTATAATATGTTAGACTTAGGTCTTGTGACGTGGAACAATCATTTTTGAAATTCAAAACACTTCTTCGTGACAATCGTCAATCTTTCGGGATGCACAATTTTAGGAGTCACGTGATCGTAGACTGTAACTACTACCTGGCAAAGCGACGAGGAGTACTGACCTTGGTAGTCGAGAGCTGCAATCGCTTCTTATCTTGTTTATTAGAAGAGCGAAGTAATAGTAACTTGGAGTATAGTCAGTGATAAAACACAAATAGGTGATCTCTCGCGCCTGCTGCTATGTGACACGTTACTGTCTTGAAGATATGATTGCATCTGAACAAAGTGCACACTCGTTGTCTCGCCTTGTTTGTGCGGTAAGCTCACATAAACAGCCGGACAGTTTCACATTCTTTCCGATACGCCTCATGGCTTTGCCAAGTAGTACAGTATTTGGTGATCCCTTCCAGGAATAATATCTGCCACGTGCATTTATATTAGTTCAGCCATTCAGATCGTTAAAAGTAATTTAAAATATATATATATATATATATATATATATATATATATATATATATATATATATATATATATATATATATATATATATATATATATATTTGTTTTGGCACATATGTTTGACAATTTTAGGATATCAAAAGTAAACATTTCCCACTCATCAGTAACTATTATCACGTAAAAATCATTACAATACCTTTATAGTGCCTTTTAGCTACATTTTGGCACTTCCGACGGCGCTAATACTCCCAAATAACCTTTTACAACAAATATTTGCTTTATACGAAAATCAAGTTGTAATTTCAACAAACTACGCCATTTTCTTTCACTGCCAGGCCAAGTGCAGGCACCGAAACCAGCAAGAATGGTTATGGTTTGTACTGCTTCCTTCAGTTCGCCTTTTGGTTACACCGGTTCACCCGTTTGTGTTACCTTAATGACGATTATAATTGACAATTAACTGATAAGAAAGGTTACTTATTCACAGGAAGTTAGGTTAGGTTTTTAATGCATAAGTTTACATTATTTAGCAAATAGTGGCAACACCATAGCACGAGAGCGTGTTCCCTTACATTTCAGCTGGCCCAAATGACCAAGTTGTCGACGGGCCCTTAAACAACACTCACTCACTACCTTTCAGCTACATTTTGGCACTTCCAATGGGGCTAATACTCCCACATAACTGTTTATAACCAATATTTACTTCATACGAAAATCAAGTTGAAATGTCATAAAACTACACCATTTTCTTTCAGTGCATAAAACTTTGAGGTGTATGCTGTTCAACGATTTTTGCTAAGCAATACATACTTAAACAGTCACTCAAACCTTATAAACTGTTCAGACCAGTTAAAATATGGCTAATATAACACATGGATCATACGGATGTCCTTTAAGCCCCAATAGGATTTCGATTAACTACACGCTGTTACAAACTTGCATGTTGGTAATCAGAGCAAGAGTCAATCAATTTCGCTCTTCTTAACAAAATAAAATATTAGATATAAGAAATAAATCGCCTTCTTACCTTCAACTGCTGCTTTTTATGTTGCGACCCGCAGTAAGTGAAACTTCACAGGACGGCAGTTGAGCGGTATTCTTAGTACCTTAGTACCCAGCACCCAATGTAGTAGCAATATAAACCGTAAGATGTCACGGCTTCCTCATTTCCGTTTCTCCGTTTAGTTTTAAATTATTTAAGTTTATGTTTTCTTCTCTTTTTTTTTTCCTTTTTTCGAAAACATTTAATGGAGTTTCGATCTTTACAGTGTATTAATAACATTATGAATGATATAAACGTACAAATAACGTATATGTTGAATTTTCTGGCTAACCCATGTAGTCCTGTTTACTCTTTATCACGTTTGCATAACTGGTAAACCGTAAGAGATAGACCAAATCCTACCATAAAAATATATATCTCGTTAAACACACAATTTATGTCAAATTATCTTTTTTGTGAAGTAAGCCATTTCAGAGATAGGTATTCCTTGTTATTTGTTAAAATTTTGCAATACTACAGACCGTTCTCAAATGGAAGATTGTTATTCATTTTGCTATTCTTTAAGGTTTAAATTTGGTTTCGTTTATTAACAAGCATGCGCAAGTCCATTTGTAATTTTAGTTAATTGGTAGTTTAAATGTGCCAAGTGAAAATTGGTGTGCCTTTTTGAGTTTAATTATTTTATTACGAAAACACTTATTCACTTTTTTGTTCATATTTTAAGGATGCATTACCTTAACATAGAGAAATAAGAAATATATCCCTTTCATAACATATATGCCTTGTAGAGTTTTCTATATTGACTGGAGAATTTTAAGTGTTTCCTATCTGAGAAAGATAATAAATATTAATTAGTGCTAACATTATAGATCTGTATCTGAGGCTATTTTGCTATATAGCTGTTTGTGAATTCAACCACAAAGTGTGCTGATGTTTCTGTACAGAAACCTTTCCGTTTATGTAAGCAGGAAGATACGCGCTGAGTATACAACTTTTCAGAACTACTGTTCATCATTATTTGTTCCTGAAAAAATCAGCAAGAAATATCTTTGCAAGCTACAGCTGAAAACTTCTTGAGCTTACTTCTCCTGAAATCCGACGTGCTATTTTTTGAAAGGATGATCGTGGGGCGGTTTCTTTTCTATGCTTGCAAACGCAAATTCCTTAAGCCTTATATAATTCTATCTGTAACTAAATCTCATAGCACGGGTAATTAAAACGTTTTGAATTTATGGGAGTTAATGCAAAATGCTAATAATACGTACAGTTGCAGTAAGGTAATAAATCTGGTTTTATTTATTTATTTCATCACCCGCCACATTTTCTATTCTCTCTGTCCCTTAGAGAGAAGTATTCCACCCAAAAGTTTATATTGTTATTTTACATGAAAGAAAGGTCTTAAGCTTCCTTCAATCTTATTATTTATTTATAAGATCTGTGTTAATAATGGTTTCACGTTTATAAACAGAGTATTATCTTGTACTGTGATGAGTTGATGCCGCATGGAACCATCACAAACCACCAATACTGAGAGTTTTAAAGCTCTGCAAGAGTATATTTATGAACAGCATAACCCAAAATCGGAAAGTTCGTTATCAAATTTCATAGTTAAGTTGGACAACATCTATGGATGTTAGATGAAGACTTTCAAGAAAATTTCCCAATAAGACAACTATGAAAAATTCGTAAATCTTATTTTGTAATAAAATGACTCGATTTAAAAATTTCGTTTGAAAACTTAAATTCTTATGGAATACCGGGCGTTTTGGAATGCTGGGTACTTAATTTTGCATGCTATGAAGAAAGAAAAAAATACCACCATTACTTAAAAATCCATGTACGCTTCTTTGCATAATAGTTATAATTAATTTTAGTTCATTTTTAGTATATTAATTATGGTTAATCATCCTGTATAAACTTTAGACATTATTCCTGAGTAGGAATACCACTTTAATCTTAAATTCTGATAAACAATCTATATGAATATTAAAATATACAATTTATATGTTATATTACAAATGAATTAGGTTTTCCTGAACTAATTATAGACACTTGAAATTTTGATAGCATCTTAGCTGAGAAACGACAGCTTGTCTAAATTTGAAAGGAATTGATAAAAGGTATAAAAATGTTCACTTGCGGTGGTTTATGAGTAGGCACCTACTGAAACATGAGATACACGCTAATTTTTCATGGTTTTTCAAGCTTTCACCAAAATGTGCATGGAGCCATGAGGAATTTAGTGGTGCAAAGCTAATTGAAACATTCAATTTGGAAGTGGTTGTATTTCAATGTTTGCTAAACGCCTGTACTATCCAAGGTACTTTGACTTCAGCTATTAAAAATGAATTTTTAACATTTTCAGGTACTGTAAATCTTGTTCTCCTACACGTTTGATAGCGATTTATGAAAAATTGGACAATTCTTTAAAACAGGTATGAAACCCCCCAATCCTTTTGTTATATAAGTTCAAAGTATATTTCACTTCAGAATAGAGTAAACATTTTAAAATTAAGATTTAATTCACTGAAACCAATTCTTAGTTCTGTAGAATAGAGTTGGCTTAATTGTAATTTCGAGTAAGTAACTTAATTTCTCAGTAATGTAATGGTTGTAATGTAATGAAATGCAATTGCTTTAAAAGTGGTTACAGCACACTGCTTTACATATGACAGGCACTCACTAAAACACACTGATTATATACCGTGGAAAATTATTAAAATCTAATAATAAATGTAGAGCTTAGAAATTTCAGCTGTGCGTACCCTTAACAGGACAGTAAAACCCAGGGCAGCTTCTATTGCACACATCTGAAGAGAATGTCAGAGGATTATCATCAAACTACGATAATAATGCTTACGAAAGCCAGTTAGGCTTAATTAAAATTAACTACTACGTTAATAACTTTGGACACTGTTCAACCTTGTTACACTGTATTAATGTGTGATTAAACATATATGCTTATACTTGTATAGATTCAGAGGTGGTAAAGGCCCAAATGACCTCGTCGACGGGCTCTTAAACCCCACACACTCACTCACTCACTCACTCACTCTCTCACTCACTCACTCCCTCACTCACTCACTCACTCGCTCGCTCGCTCACCCAACCACTCACTCACTCACTCACTCGCTCGCTCGCTCGCTCGCTCACCCACCCACTCACTCACTCACTCACTCACTCACTGACTCACTCACTCACTCACTCACAAGTAAATTTCAGCTATAAAGTCAGTTCAGTGTAACATGCATGTTTTAAAACGCAAACAACCTTCTTTGCCATTATGGCGAGAAAAATACTAAATGATGGGCTCAATAGAAGATATCCAGAAGCAACAGCAGAAAGAATTTATTTAATAATCGTTTAGCAATTTAATAAGTGGCATTTACATTTGTTACAAAAGCAGATTTTGATATTACCTTTGAGTTTTAACTCTCGAGAGTGAAAATAAAGCTGTTTAGTAGTAGTGGTAGTAGTAGTAGTAGTAGTAGTAGTAGTAGTAGTAGTAGTAGTAGTAGTAGTAGTAGTAGTAGTAGTAGTAGTAGTAGTAGTAGTAGTAGTAGTAGTAGTAGTAGTAGTAGTAGTAGTAGTAGTAGTAGTAGTAGTAGTAGTAGTAGTAGTAGTAGTAGTAGTAGTAGTAGTAGTAGTAGTTGTAGTAGTAGTAGTAGTAGTAGTAGTAGTTGTAGCAGTAGTAATAGTAGTAGTTGTTGTTGTTGTGTTGTTTATCTACAAGTTTAGTCTACTTCACGCCATTTGAAGGTTACGGGGACGAGGAAAATCTGCGATAACCTCACTCACGGAGGATAGTCCTGGACGGATTTGAACCTCAGGCCTCGCTATTACCAGTCTTTGCCTTAAAGATCCCGGCTACCTCTGTCGGTTTGCCGATACTTAGCTATTATCCACCTATTTTTAGAATAAATTGTCATTCAAATGCATACCTAAGTTTCCTATTTTTTTTGGGGGGGGGGGGGGATTTGCTCCTTGTGTCATCTGAAAATGTCCCATTTTTGTACAAATCAAGTTTTGCAAATTTGAGAGCAATTTTTCCGCACGTTCCTTAAAAGATACTCGGCAGTAAGGTTGTGCACAGTCGTCAAGAATTCCGTGGAATTCACATCAAGTGCGTAGTTTTGGAACGTGTCTCAAAGGGGGGGGGGGGAATAACTGGACACGCAGTTGTGTCCGGCTGCATTATGCCCACGGTCCCTGACCCCCACGAGAAACAGGTCTTTCGCCCTCAACATAGGAGGAAGCTGACCCTCGCTCACCTTGCTAGTTGAGGTTACAATTAGTGATGACTTTAAGGAATCCTGAAAAGGCACAGGTGGCCGATTCTCAGCGAGCCTAAGCATTCAGGAAAACCGCTATATACAGAAAAGTTGTCTCTTCAAGACAATTAATCTTACCGTCTGTTTTTATCAACAGCAAACTCCCTGGAGGTTTTCATTTATCTGGATCGGGATTTCTCAACCTATGGTTGGGATGTACCTAAACATTTTAGGAGATAAGAAGGCAGACCGCAGCTCGAATATCCTTGAACAGATAACAGTGGTTAACATTTTGTCGCTTTTTTACCTGCGAGACGATTTTTACAGTAAAGAAAGTAGGGCACTACAGTATTTTTGGGAAGATAGAATAAGACTGAAAATAAAATGACAAACCCAAGATTTTAACACAGATCTTCTGGTTTTTACGGTGTTACTCTAACCAAATGGGTTAGAGAGGAGTATTGCACCGACACTAAATTCACCGACTGACTCACCTTTTTTTACTTTCACTACTAAGTATAGTAAGTAGGGGATGTATTGCATTGACCCAAAATTTCGATGTCGAGATTTCACCAGAAATATATGTTTTGAGGCCCCCTGAATCCAAAAAAGTAGTTTTAGGAAAAGGTCCGTGTGTTACTTCTAAAACATGTACTTTTTTCTCTCAGAAACTACTTGTAATACACAATTACACTTTGCATCCTTGTTCTCACTATAACAAGCTTTCCTCTGAACTTCACTTATTTAGTTATGTGTATCAGTTTACTAGAAATTAAAAAAAAAAAAAAAAAAACAAGTTTGCAAAGTTAAAAAGTAAAAATGTGGGAAATTTACAATGCTGCTTTCTTAATATCACTAATATATATTAGAAAATTATTGTTGCAGTGCAGAAAGGTTAACTCTGCGTTGTATACATATACTGAAAATTTCAGGTTTCTACTTCAGATGCTTTCTCGTTAGCTACGAGGTGGCGCCGAGCTTATCTCGTCTATCTCATTAATAAAGTCACAATTTGTAGTACCGCATCGTGTGTAGGAGTGTCAGTTATACCGTGAGTGTGTTCGCCCAGACCGAGAGGCCAGCCATCAGCACCGAACGAAACAGCCCCATGCACACGGTAAGGCAACTACAGTTTGTTCACCAGCTGAAGGTCCCTGGCAGGAATGCAGCCAGCCACTACATCAGTAAACAATTCCCGATAAACAATGGTATCGTGAGCCGCAGTTCTGCTTCTAATCCTGTTTACGATAATGTTGCCAAACTAGGAATGCGTATTCACGCCAGATTAAAGCAAAGAAATCGCTCAAAATAGCACAATTTAAACGTTATTTTCAGTTTATGCAGTATATTTAGCTTATAAAGCGTAAACAGTGTGTTCAACTACTCCGTCTTTTTCCCACTGAACATTTTCTGCCTTTTCTATTTATTTTAAAAAACACTGCCAGTATGTTTCGGTCTTGTGATATATCCTTGAGCCTTATATAGTGCAATTCCTGTAAGAATAAGTCTTTAAGTATTTATTTTACCTTGGCCCAAACTAGTCCTATGGGATTGGGATCACACATGTATGGGGACAAGTAAACGACAGTATGGCCCAATAAAACAAAAATAACCAATAATAAGTTATAACAATTGAGAAAGAATTCAGTCTAACAACTCCTCATTCCCTTCTGCAAGTTCAAAGAATGAAGTCCATATTAAAATTTCGGTTTAATAGTACAGTAATTGTTCCTGCAAGTACAGGTAATGAAATTAATAGAAGAAAGACTGTAATACCTTTAACAGCCTCTTTAGGTTTGTTTGATTCAGGCATCCTATAAAGATCTGTTTTACACATAGAGCTATCACTTTGAACCCCTTTGTTCTACAACCACAATATCATAGCAGATTTCACAGCACTCCTAGATGGAGGATTATCTACTTCTACATTACTTTTACCATTAATTCCGACACAAAGGGTTTACAACTGAAATTTAGAGAAACTAGCAGCGAGTAAACATAGTGCGAGTAACATTGGATGTAAGTTGGCAACATGACCAGCAGAACAACGATTACGCGGATGTTTACGAAACTAGGGTTACAGTGCGTGGAATGTCACTCCCCTGCCCCTCACTCCCCTTAGACCATGAGCTGGTGAACAGATAGTAGGAATTGTGGCTTTACTCATTAGCCACGGATGGTTCTGTTGCGACGTCACGAAGTTCTGCAGTAATTCAAACGATTCGAACATTATGGCAGTGTTTTATGTGATATTTAGCGTGCTTTAGCGTAATTTTGAACAGTTTATACAGTGTGATTTTTAAGCATTATTTTTCAAAAATGAGTGTAAGTATATGGATGGCAGAATTGCATGCAACTTTTTAACTTGGTGCAGTTAACCTAAACTACCATTATAGGTTAGAGGACGTTCACACGACAGTGTTTTACATGATATTAGGCATATTTTAACTGGTTTTGAACAGTCTATAAGGTGTGGGTGGCTGTTTAAGCAGTGTTTTGCACAAATAACTGTATATGTAGCTGAAATTCATGCGCCGTGAGTTGTGTGGCATGTTTGTCCTAAACCACTATTTTAGGTTAAAGACACTTGAATAGAATTGTTTTGATGTTTTGTATGTGTTTCCCTGTATCAATAGTGACAGTACCTGCTTCAAATACTCAGAAAGAGAATCTTCTAGAGTTCTAAAGTTGGTAATATTGTCATGTTGCGCCCGTCAAAGATGTTTTAGATTATAACTAAATGTTGACCAACGTTGTTATTGAAGAGCAATATGGGCAAGAATAAGCATTTTAAAACGGAAAATGGAAGAAACGTTCCTCCAGTATTATGACAAGTGCAACTGTGGTGTGGAATTCAGGACTCTTGCTAGAGATTTGTGCCGTACGTTAGGAGAAAAAAAATTTACTCAGAAATAAGTAACAACAGTGCTCTATGCTCCAGTAAACATTTACATGATTGTTTACTTGCTACAGAAATCAAGGTGAGTCTGACAATTCGCTAATAGTATGCGCATATTTAGATGGTTATATAGTAACTTTCGTTGGAAGCTATTAGTAGGAATATCTGTTTATAAATTGTAAGTTTCCTGTGGGAGCTCAATATACCACTATTTAATTCCTCTATTAACCTTTTGTGCACTGAAAAACAAATTAGAGCTTGCAAGGAGGGAAAGTGGAAGTGAAGGGACCATTTAATTCCTCTGTTTCCGATTTCACAAATGAAATAGAAATTGAGATCCGCCTGACATTCAACAGACAACATTCATCCCCTTTACAGATTCAATCCCTCATTTCCTTAATTTTAAAGCATTAATTATAGTGTTAAAAGTTATACTGATTGTATTAACTAGAGGTTGTTACCAACTGATATGACTATTGAAAGTACATAACTTGTTTTGTTTTTGCACTATTCTCTTGATATCTTCTACATCTATTTAAATATGAATAAGTAACTCCGAGATTATAGTTTTATCACGAATTAAAGCTGTACTGGATGAAGGAGTTCCATTTCGTTGAAAGTTAAATTTAGGGCGGGTTTTATTGGAAAATCTTCACTTACAATCCGGTTTGTATTTGAAGGAGCATTCTGCTCAACGTACGTGTGCATATTTGTACATCGCTTTGATAACGTTATCAGCTGATAATGAGAACTGATCACTACAATGTTCTCATTCACTCTCTTTTTAGCGTAATTGTACCCAGGCAAAATTAAAACGCCTTAGGAACTTTTTAGAAAAGTTAAAAGGTCCACTTCATGTTTTATTTGCCTCTAGTAGAAGATGCTGCGGAAGCTAGTTTACATTTTTTCCTTTAACATGGTATAATGGTTTACATCTGCTAACATTTCACCAGAAATACACATTTTGAGACTTCCTGAATGAAAGAAAAAACAGAAAGGTTTGTGTGTGTATGCGTGTGTGTGCCTGGATGTACGTATGTATGAACAACATAGCCCTAAAAGTCACTTAACTACAAAATTTCGTAAATAGTTTAGTGTCACCCAAATATGCGACACGATTTTACAGAACCCCATCCAAAACTATCTTTACATGAAAAAAAAAAAATGTTCGTAACTTGTTATTTGCCCAGAAAATGGTCACTGTGGTTTTAATTAAAATGTAATATGTTTAACATATTTTCATGACAATTACAATTTAGTTAGGTGTTCTGTATACATTTTAATGTAGGTATGATTTTGGAAATAGCCTTTGAAGTCTTCTTCGTTCTGGATGACTTCTGCATAACTCGTAAACCGTAACAGATAGGCAAAATCTTACTACCAAAAATGTAGATCTGTTAAAGAATACAAGTTGCGTCAGTATTGGGGGGGGGGGCAAGTGAAATAAATATAGAGGTTTGTACTACTTTCAATACATGACGATCATCCCCTCTCTAAACTTAAACCCTGATTTCCTCAATTTCATGGTTCTAGAGCCTATCACATAACAAACGATATATGTAGGTACTGAAAGAGATTGTTTTGTGTTTTTTCATCATACAAGCACTTAGGGGTGTAAGTGCAGATATTTGTACTGGTAAATGGGGACAGAGTAATGAGCAAAAGTAATTAATATTTGCTTAATTCGCAGACTTATAATTTGGCTTATTAAAAGTAGTATGTTTTCAGGTTGGTTAGTACCTTCAAGTAGGCGTGCCATAGAAAACATGACACAGAATGGGCGGAACGAATCTATATTGGAACTGAGGTCGAATGCTTTCTGCAAGGCCAATAAACCTAACATCTAGACCAGTGGATCCGTGGATGTGATTGGTTTGTGGGAAAACTGTTAGACGAAGAGAAAAGAAACAACTAACACACCGAAGTGGAATGATATTAAGGTGCTATTTATCAAAATGTCTGCACACATGTATGTTGAACTCTTTGCAACTAAGTGATTAAAATTTATACAACATATCACAATAAGTAATTCCAAAATAGTATAAGGTGTTATCATGAATGAAAGCTATACTGGACGAAAGAATTTCATTTTTGGGTTGGTTTTATACGTAGGTAAGCCTTTAATTTGGTGGGACCATGTGTAGCAGAAGGGTTGCAAGGTAGAAAGAGTGAAAATTGTAGTGTCATGGCCGGAAATGTAGGACACAATGGTAAAAAATTCAGGACATTTGACAAAAATGTAGGACATTATTGGTCCATGCAAAAATAATGTAAATTTATCATTTAAATGCTATTGATATATACTCACAGACATACAGGTAGATGCATTTATATTTTCTTAAAATCCTGAAACGTACAATGTTAAATGTGATCATATTTGTTCGAAGAACTAATCTTTCGCGATTAATATGATTTAGTTTGGTGAATATATTTTTCTCTTTGGTCGACTTATGCCACCAAAATTTTTGTTTATATTGTCAGCTCCAAATATTTCTTTTCTATTCCTAACCCTACTAAAATAACTCGAACATATGATGATATTGTTTCCATGGATTTGTATGATACGTGGTGTTGAACAATTGAAATGCAAGAGTTGACACTGCATCCTGCATCGCTAATACGATGTGCTGACTGTATGGGCTAAGCAAAGAAACCATTAATATCTGAAATATCGGTAGAATGTAAACTTTTGTTTCTTAGAAGACATACTGTTTACTTTCCACTTCCTCACTCTTTGACAGCAAAAATGCAAATGGAAGAGTTACAGAAAAGCCTCCCTTTGCCTTTAAAGAACACCAAACTTTTGCCTCGGAGTGCAAATGCTGTATTGCCAACCTCTCGTTCGTGTGAGTACTGAGTATGCCCTTTGACTGTAGCCGGTGTCAGTGTTGCCAGGTTGAGGGATTTTTCCCTCGGCGTAGGTATGTTTTAACTCAAAAAGGAATGAGAGAGTTCTTTGGAAATTAAGGGATTTTTCAAGTAAAATTTTGAAATTCAAGAATTCAAATTTATGTACATATGCACTTCTGATTTTAACTAAGATGAGTGAGTGAGTGAGTGAGTGAGTGAGTGATTAGGGTTTAAGGGCCCGTCGACAGCTAGGTCATTAGAGCCCCTTAACTAAGATGTTTTCCTCATTAGACGTTTCACATTAAATGAAAGTATTTCTTCATTAAGAGTCTGTTTATTAAAAACATTGTTGGTTACTGTGGCGATAACACCAATGTCATGATGGGCGAACACAATTCTTTTGTATTTCATTTTCTAAATGACAATTGATGTTTTTGGTTGTATTTGCCATTCTCTTAATTTGGTTGCTAGTGGTTCATCAGAATGTCTTCCCAAAAATGTTAAGTCACTGCTGCATCATACTTTTAAGGAGGTTCGAAACGACAAAATATTCTAGATAAGTTATATGAGAGCAAGTCAGCAAAAGTTAGATTGTAAGAGCAGATATGAAATTATTTTGTTTTGGGGGGTATTTTGAAGGCCAATAGAGGGATTTTCTCTACCAAAAACCTAGCATCACTGGCCAGTGTAGCCATGTTGCCATAGCAAGCTCAGGGGCGGCTAAAAATTAATTTTTCATTTTTCAAGAGGTGGAATAAGGACTGACAAGTTCAATGCCATAGCCGGAATTTGAACCACGCATCTTCCGCTAAACGAGCGGCTGGCTACTTTAACCACTAAGGTACCATGGCCAACCTACCAGCATGAAATTAAATTCCCCAGTCGATTCGTACTTTTCCGGTTAGACCACAAGGCAATCTCACGTCAGAGATAAATACCTCAAGGGCGACTTACAAATTGTAGGTACATTATGTCCCGGTTTTTAAGTAACCTTTAGATGGTAATTATTATTCACTTCTGTTTTCCCAGTCTCTAGTTTATTTTCTAGCCATCACTGTTTGTTTCTAAAAATGTAGGACATTACATAATTTTCAAAAATTCCCCCCGGATGCCGAAAAAAATGGTTATAATGTAGGGCATTTCTAGGAATTGGGCATGTCTAGGAATTTCCGGACGTCTAGTAACCCTTTGTATAGCTCCGATTCTTTGGAAACCCATTTTTCTGTATTCTTAGATCCGGAAACAGTACTGCTTTCGTTTGTGTGAATATATTGCACAGTGAAATCGGTGGTGAGCACCCCCTTGTTATTTTAGTGATATCTGATGCGAAAACGAAATTTGTATCTCATGCATGACTCGTTCGTTCTCTGCTTGCCACACTATGCGTTCTGTGTCACTGAATTTCAGAATAATCGCTCCAACGCACCCGAAAAGGACGACGCATTTTGCGTTTACTTTCTGGTTTGGCGGCTCTGCTGCTTGCCAGAAATAGGATACGTTTCTAAATTTCTCTTTTCCTTGAGAATGATCACTGGAACTACCTACAGCGCTGATACAACTATACAGTTTGAAAATAGACCCACTGACTCGGGAAGTAATCGCAGCCTGCGATAGCGCGTATGGAATATGCATAGGTTTAACAACTGAAAGATACTAGCATACCTGGTGGCTGTCTACTAGGAACATCTCAGCAAATATGTGTTACACTCACATGACTTTCTCTACTCCTGTACTAACTATTCTTATAAACTCTTATTCCTCTATCTTCTTCATGTTAGTCGAAATGAACATTTGCAGAAATTATCTTATTGCTTATTTGCTTGTAGCTGTAAGGGAAATACAGGAATACAGTAGGCTTTGATGGAGCTGGTCGCCATATTGAAGCTTTGAAATACCGTTCTCTTTGCACGGCGAAGAGATAAAGTGAATAACGACCTTCCATTTGAGAAAAGTATGAGAATTCCAAAGTTCTAACAAATAATAAGGAATGTCTCCGAAATGATTCACTCCACAAAAAATGCATTTGGACATAACTTGAGTGTTTTAACGAGATCTGCATTTTTGTATAGTAAGACTTGGTCTATCTCTTATAGCTTAGCAGTTATGCAAAAGTCAAGAGTAAATAGGTTGACATAGGCTATAGCCAAGAAGTTCAAATTATACGTTTGATTTGCCATAAAAATATCTTAAACATACGGAATTTTAATCAAAATCGTTAGAGCCATTTTCGAGAAAATCATAATTTTCAAAACATTTTCCATGTAAAGGGTAGTTTAGGGTGGAGCAATTTCCTTCAAAATATTCCTATCGCATCCTTAAAAGATATTAAACTTGAATACCAGCTTTGGTTTTTAATCGACTTTTCGTTTTTGAGTTATGCTGTCCACAGACTGACAGACGCGCACACACACACACACACACACACACACACACACACACACACACACACACACACACACACACACACGCACACACACACATGCACGCGCGGATATTTCTCTAAAAATTGGATTCAGAGGGCTTGAAAACAAATATTTCCGGTGAAATTTCCACATCGAAGTTTTGGGTTGAATACAATAATACTTCCCCATATTAGTATACGTAGTAGAGAAAGTAAAATAGGTATCCTGCTTTTGCTATCGTGTTCTTTCTTTTAGAAAAATCAATGAATGTGTGAAAATGGCGGTCAGAGAAATAAGCGGTCAAAGGGAATGTTGCGAAATAAGCGGTCAGAGCATTGTTAGACAGACTGGTTTAGATTTAAGGAAATCGTAGATGCGAAAAAGCGGTGATGTATCGCACACTGCATGTCAGATAGCACGTAAGAGAGAATTGTTTATTATATTTAATTGTGAATGATAGAGTACTTCTGATGAAAGTAATTACTATAATAATAAGATAAAGCCATGTGAGCTTCACAATGGTAATGCTTACGATAAAATAAAAAATTAAAAACTATTAACAAATCTACATGAAAAAGAAGAATAAGAAGAGGAACGACACAACATTTAAACAAAAGATGACAAAGCTTATTAAGCTGATTTTAAACATGCCAAATGGATATATCATTTTGCCACTCCAAAGCCTGCGAAAAGTGTGATGGGAGTCAGTAGTTTTAATGGAGGCACTTTTCAGTAGTTTAAGCTTCTGCCTTACTTTAGCAATTGTAATGAATACTGAAAGGCAGCCTTATCCGTAAAGTTAATGGGATTTTTTCGCAAGCCTCAATTTTTATAAATCGGATCCTTTCACCACCACCACCATCAACATCCTAATCCACATACATCCCTCTTTGTGTACTTGTTCTAGGAAAGTTGACCGCTTTTTTCACAAACCGCATTTTTCAGTGAACGCTTTTTTCACGACACGAAATCAACACCTTCCTCCTATTGTTTAAGCATTATAGAGCACATTATATTAAATGTTTTAATGAAGTATAATTTAATATCAATATAAATACAAAGATACGAGAAATAATAGCTATTATTATTATTATTATTATTATTATTATTATTATTATTATTATTATTATTATTATTATTATTATTATTATTATTATTATTATTATTATTATTATTATTATTATTATTATTATTATTATTATTATTATTATTATTATTATTATTATTATTATTATTATTATTATTATTATTATTATTATTATTTCTGTTTTATTTTCTTTATCATTTCTATGAAAAGCGCTGAAGAACATAAGGTTATAATCAAACTGTTTTTGGCATATTTCCTTGAAGTATTTTATTTCCCTATAATTCGTATGCACTCAGCCTCGTTAGCTCCCTGAGGGACCAATTGAGGAGCTACTTGATCGAAAAGTAACGGCCCCTAGTCGAGAAGGACCGGGGACTGGCCACGTTCCACCTCCAGCACTGCACCCCACTCATGACGTCTGTGGCGGGCGAGGTGGGGGACGCAGCGGTCGGGTGGTAAGCTTTGGCTCGGATGGGCTGTTGTGCCACGGGGTTATAATTCGTGTAAGTAAACCGCTATATTATCCGTTCTAATCGTATTGCAAGAATAAGGAAAAGGCACAAGTTTGTGAAATGTTAAATCGTTTACTTATGTGCTAAATGCACGTTTTTTTAAACTTATATTGAGTCAAACACTTAAGAACTTGAAGCAGCGGATTCACATTGAGAATTAAAGTTCATTTATGCTTATTGCTACATTTACATTCTTGTTAGAGCCCTGCATGCTGTAAGTAGTTTCTCACAACTGTTGAAGTGAACGTTTTGGGTGGAATGTAATGTTTCCTCTAGTTATTGTAGGTAGTAGTGGATAAGATTATAAATTAGACATCAGATTTACACTAACATTTGAGTTGCGATTGCACGTTTTCGAAACAGGTTTGAAACTACTGCAACTGCACGTAATTAATTACTCATTTGACCGGAAAGAGAGAAAGATCAAGCGACGATATAGGATTTAATTTGTCGACCGTAAGTGTCAGAGTCATAAATTACTCACCCAGCACACGCAACAAATGTTGTAAATGACCCGACATCGTTGCACGCGAGCATTAATATACATACCTGTTGAAGCGTAATGCTTTATAATAACCTAGGTAAGTTGAGAGAATATGTTTTGTATTTTTTTCCTGATGCATTCCCTCCTGTATGAGGGATATTTTTCAATCAGCATTATGTCCATTCAAGAAAAAATTTTCAGAAGAGAAGCAATACGAAGTACGCTTAGTGACTTGGGAGGTGTATTAGGCGCCATTCATAAATAAACTTAGTCGTAAGCATAACGTATAGTACATTTTATAACTATACTGGCACCACAATTAAGGTTTTCACAGTAGTAACGCGGAACCAGCTCCTCTCAGTGGAGTAAATCACTTGATAGAAGCTGGTTCCGCTTTACTACTTAATTGCGATGTCAGTCTAACTATAAAATGGACTATAAGTATAGAAGTTTCCTCCATATTCTCTTAATGCACGCAATCCTTGCAGCCCTTTAGGAAGAGAATGGAGGAATTGCGACCAAAGCCATCCAGTCAGCCAGCCACCATTGCTCACCATCCACATTTTTTTCACTCATCTTTGTCCAGAAAAACTCAATTTTTCCTTCGCCAAGATTTCCTCTAACTGCCTTAAAATCACCCTACACTGGACCTTATAAGGTGCTTAAGGGACCCTGGGACTGAAATTTGAATTTTCTATAGTTTTATAGATATGAAATGAATACTTTTTCCACGATGTTTATGTTATAAACTAACACACAAAGTTCCAGGACAATCTGTTTTTATTATTCAGGGAATTAGTTACTCAATTTATTTACAACGCAAAGATATGCTAATATTCAAAACATTCCATGCGCATCAAAAACTAAAATATCATAACAGTTTCATTTTTTTCATAAACTTTAATTGCCCAAAAAACACCTTCAATCTCTGGCAGGAAGAAAAAGGCAATTTACTTTTAAAGTAATTAATTTCTTTGCTTTGATGGACATAGAAAATATTTTTTTAACTTTTTTGTGTATTTAATTTTTTTAAAGCTAAACAAATTAATTATCAGATTGTGAAACCGGAGATTCAAGTCGAATCCACATAAGTGGAGTAGGTACATGCTGCAAAAATTCTAGGAACATAGTGCAGCATTTAATGCGCATGGAGCAAATACTATACTAAAAATGTAAAGTTGAAGAAAAAAACTTTTTCTACACACATGCATCACGATCATGAGTCAGATACATATACATGCCAAATTTCGTGGTGATCATTAAAGAGGTTTTCAAGATTAACGGCTACATACATACACACATCCATTTTGTATATATGTAATACGAATTGTTTGTAGAAGAGTGAGTAGAGAAACAATGTGAACGTGTTACCTGAAAGTGAGAAAAAAAGCAGCGTGAATGTAATGCATAGCATTTCTATTACAAACAGACAGAAAATTGAATGACTTATTTGTAGAACAGGGAATCAAAAATGTTTCTGTATAAATTCGCATTTTTTTCAGTAACATTGCTTGTAGAAGTCAATAGAGTAAGAAATGTGAATGTTACATTAAAGTGAGTAGAGAAAACAGGATGAATGTAGTACGTACAATTTCTATTTTAAACATACAGAAACTTATATGACTTATTTGTAGAAGAGGGAATGAAAACCTATTTTGGTGTAAAATCACGTTTATTTCAGGAAAAATATTAGAGAGCGAGTAGAGTAGATGTGAATGTGTAACCTAAAAGTGAGTAAAGAAAACATCGTGAATGTAATACGTAGCATTTCTATTACAAACATACAGGAAATTGTATGACTTATTTGTAGAAGATGGAATGAAATTTTTGTGTGTAAAATCGCGTTTTTTCAGGAAAGACTATTATATAAATAAACATAAAGCAAAATCTTATCTGAATACCAAGTTTGATCCAAATCGTTAGAGCCGTTTCCAAGATACGCGATATATGCATATATACAAGAATTGCTCGTTTAAAGATGTTAGATTTTGTGCTTGAACTACTACACAGTTGGCGACATAAACATTCTTTGTATAATCTGTGGTATAGCTTCATCTAATAACTTCTCTCTGTTATCTTAGCAACCTGTCATTGTTTTGCATTTTTTTTTTTTTTTTTTTTTTGCCTTCAACACAAGTTAGTGATCATTAGTCGGGACTTCTAATTATATATTTATACCTATAGGAATAACTCATTTATTTTTAAAACTTTATACGATAAAAGCGCGTTATCCTTGGCATTATTTCAGATAGTTATCTTTCCTGGTGAGTCAGACTTAGCACCCAATATCCAAGGTGTACTGCCCATGCACCCAAAGCGTTTCACCCGAAAGATACAAATATTTGAAACTGGCATGGATAAGAATGGTTTACGGGAACGGCTACCAGGTGCAGTAATTGCACCATACAGTGGGTTGGCTACAGGAGTGTGCCAGGTTTTGATCGGTAAGCTCATAGAATTACTAGAAGTACTACTGCTGCTGCTACAGGAGACAACTGAAGCCCATCATTCAGTGCTTATCCATTACAAATCCCATTCATCCCAGTTCCGTCCCATGCTATAGACACATCATTTGGAATGCAGAGCCCAGATTGCGTTGGTCTAGTTCAGAAGATATTTGCGCCGAAGCCAACACCAGTATTTATGCTATCACCAACACTATTTCTTCCATCAGTGAGGCATATGTATTGATTGTCGTAGCTGAAAATGGATTCGATGACTTTGGATATCCATGATTAACATTCCTGTAGCAGTAAGAAAGTATCTTTGATAGATGAGCCGTGTACGGTGGACCATATCACATTAAGCTCAACCTGGATTAGAAGAGTACACGACAGTCCAAGCCACTAGCTGAAAATGTATCGTTGCAGCTTGTTAGGTCCTCATCAAACTGCCCAGGTCCTTCAGGGCCGCATCTCGATCTTCAGATGGATGCTGGGAGCTCAACAAGGAACGTTGCTGCTGTGCACCCGTCACAACCTTCCTTGCCGGACTGGTGAACGTGCCAGTTACAGAGGTGAGTGTTGAACTGAGAATAGACTTGTCAAATTCAGGTTTTGTAGCTAATAAGGCTATACAAAGTATGCTTATGTCACCAACTGTGTGGTGGTTGAAGCACCACCAACTCTTGGTATGGCTTAGTGAGAAACAGCAATACTATGTCCTTGCACTCACGGACGTATTGATTTGAAGTTGACTTTAACAGCTCTATTGAATATCCTGGGTTACTGATTTGCATTTAACTATTTTAACGCAAGTCTGTACGGTGAATTGTAACAAGTAATTTAACAAATGCTTTTGTCCAATACTTTAACATGAATAGAATAAGAATGCGGTAGTGTGGTTTTGTTAGTTTTACTTCATGAGCATTACTATTTAGTAGGTTCTGTTTAGCCCCCTTTTCACTGTGATTTGTCAAAAACCATTGAAAGAATTTTTTACGACAGAAGTCTATCTGCAGGGGCTTTCAAGTGGTCTATAATTGTATCACTAATCACGTCAGCCTGTTTGCCTTTATATATGGAACCATTTTTTTTGAATAAGTTAATATTTTGATGTTATTTGTGTACTTTCCGAAGCAACTAAGAAAACTATAAAACTTAAATTGTTGTGCTCTATAAAACAAGATAATACTGGCGCATGCGCAGGTCTGTTGCTGGTCGGCTAGTCGAAGCGATGGATGGTCATTGCCAACCGAAGATACAAAGCCGCCTTGCATGCAACGACAGTAGCGCCAACGTTGCATAAACGTAACTAGTTCAGCAATCGTGTATTTATGCGTGTATTAGTAATTTGGGTAGTGATATGATAGTATTATAACTGTTGTGAAGTCTAGTGACGGTACCCAAAGAATTCTCATGGCGCATTCGCCAGGATTTGAAAACGTTGTGATTCAACATATAATACGTAGAAGTGCTTTATTCCAACCAAAATCTTCATACCAAGTTGTCATCAGAAATAAGTTTAAATGCAAACGAATAAATTGAATCTCTGGGTATTAGTTAGCTCTACAAAAAAAAGTATTTGATATAAAATGTGTATTTTAACGAGATCTACACTTTTTCTGCAGTAATATTTCGTGCAGCTCTTGCAACTCGCTGATTGTATAAAAATCATTGAGAATAAAGAGCATTTCAGAGACTATTCACAGAAAATTCAACATATACATTTCACTTGTCCTGATAATGTCTTAAACATATGGTATCATAATTAAAGTTAGACATTTTTGAGAAAATGAACATTTTGAAAAAAATGGTCCATGTAACGGGTAACCTGAGTCTGGAGGTTTTCTTGAAAATCTTCGTGTCGCATTCTGGGAAGATGCAAAAGTATATAACAAATCCGGTATTTAACTGTCGTTTTGTTTTTGTGTTATATTGTTCACAATTCTGCCACCCCCATCCACACACGGATGTTTTTTTCCTTCTAAAAATCTCTTTTACATCCAGGAATTCTCAAAACGAGTATTTTCAGTGAAATCTCGGTATCAAAAATGTTCGTTTGAATACTTTCTCTAAATAGGTATTAGAGAAATTGTCTTTTTCTTATTCAGGGGAGCTTATAACGTGTATTTTGTATTGAGGGGAGTTCATAACGTGTATTTCCGCCCGAATGCCAGTCATACGTTGCGGTACATATTTAAGGTGTTGAATAACAGTTATAATACCAACATATCACTACCCAAATTACTAATACACGCATAAATACACGATTGCTGAACTAGTTACGTTTATGCAACGTTGGCGCTTCTGCCGTTGCATGCAAGGCGGCTTTGTATCTTCGGTTGGCAATAACCCCTCCATCGCTTCGACTAGCCGTCCAGCAACAGACCTGCGCATGCGCCAGTACTCGTTATTTCGCATACACGGCCAGGTGCAAACGCCTTACACTTACCCACATTTTATTACAAATTTTCAGTAAAACTTTCCGCTATAATTTACAAGATTAAAATAAAAAAAGCCAGGATTTTTGGCGTAGTGCAAATGGGTCCCGAAATCTTACAAAATTGGTTTAGTTTCATAAAATGGTGGTATCTAGAAACTATAAATATATCTAGCCTTTAATGGAGCTAAGACTCAAACAAATTTTGAAGTATGTATATTTGTGTCTTGCACCACTGATGAGAAATGTGCACCTGAAGTTAAGAAATGTGGATGATATAGGCAATAGATTTCATGATTTGACCTATATTTTAAGTAAAATACCTGCTTACTATGTATGTTAACTCACGCGTGTTTTAAAGTGAGTTCGCGCAATTGAATCCATCATACTATTAATTTATTTCGATGATGCTCCCTTAGTAGTTCATCCGGTTTAGTTTTAGTATTTACATATTATACTCGTATATTTTTAAACTACACGATGGAAGGAAAATATTCTGTAGTAGATGCATGTTTCTGAATTGCTTTACAGAAACTCAGAAATAAGATTTTATTCGTTCTTTTTTATTTTCTCTGCCATAACTTGTAGGTTAGGTAGGGAAAGTGTTGCATTCCACCCAAAAATTCTATTACAAAAATTCAACGCATATATATACTTTGAGGCGCTTGAATAAAAAAAAATCATTTTAAGAAAAAGGCCTCTATGCGTTTTTGTAAAGATAATAGCTCAAAAATGAAAACTTCGATAAATACCACACTAGGTATTTAACCTCTAAAGATGTGACATGAAGCTCTTCAAAAAAATCCCCCACCCCAAACTAGAAAAATGTTCATTTCTTTTATTTTCTCAAAATGGCTTTAAAGATTTGGGTTAAAATGTCGTGTATTGAAGATACTTACATAATATATAAAATACCAATGCTGAAGGGTAGTTGTTTTGGAATGGCCAGTGAAATCCTGTTCATTCGGAAGGCACACTTTGTAAAAGTTAAAAGATAGACAAAACTGCATCACAAAAGTGCAGCTCTCTCTAAAACACAATTTCTTCGTGACCTTAGCCATTTCCGAGATATTCGTTGTTATTGGTTTGGGTATTTCAAAACTTTGCCATTTTTACAGCTGTTTAACATGGAAATAGCATGGAATCTCATGTTCAGCATATTTTTAAACATGTGACTATCGATTCAATTTCCCCTATCCCCCTTGTAACTATCTACAATGAAATTTGTAAGTAAACTATTCCTGCAAAGGTTTCTCTGGACTAACAAGTAGACAGGAAAACCAGCATTCGTAAGAACGGTAGTAGAGGTAGTAGGTAGACAGTCATGTGAATGTAACACAACAGATTGTTTAAAAGCTCTTCATAGAATTTTTATTTATTTATGCCAACAAACTTACTGTTGGTGTTTTTAAACACACAAGCCGTGTGTGGGCAAAGTTTAGTTTAGTTTAGTTTAGTTTACCAGGAGAAATACGAACTGGCTTGAGAATTTAATGCCATTCTGGCAGTTTGTCACAATAGCTCAGTGGTTAGAGCGTCCGCCCGGCAAGCGGAAGGTCTGTGGTTCAAATCCCGGTTGTGGCATTGAATTTTTAAGTTCTGGTTCTACCTCTTAAGCTCTTCATAGATTCTGTAAACATGAGCTTCCTAATTTCCTAGTGAAACAGCTCAAGATAATTGCTTTAAAATGAATATCCTGGTTTCAAACCACGATTTCTCCGAACTACACTGTTAAAACGTAAATTCATGACCCAAATGCTTCATTGAGTATATTCTGCTGCATTTGCATTGATCCCTCACAGTTAATTCTCCAAAAGAACAAAGAATAGAATGAAAAAAGCTTTCTAAAGCATTGCCATTATGTGGTTGGAGTCTCTTGTGCATCCACAGATCAACTTCATGGAGTTCAGATTCCAAAAGAAAAAGGAAGCAGAATAAAACTCCTGTGGTTCATAAAAATTGTCATCCTGATATAAAAATGAAAGTATAATGCAGGTGAGCTCTCGTGTTTTCTCACAGTGCTTGAACAAATGACTGTGTATTTATAAAAACTGGAGCCCACAGCCAGAGCAACACCTGAAAAATGTTACGCATGGCTTCGACTTCAATTATAGTAGTAGTAGTAGTAGTAGTAGTAGTAGTAGTAGTAGTAGTAGTAGTAGTAGTAGTAGTAGTAGTAGTAGTAGTAGTAGTAGTAGTAATAGTAGTAGCAATAATAATAATAATAATAATAATAATAATAATAATAATAATAATAATAATAATAATAATAATAATAATAATAATAATAATAATAATAATAATAATAATAATAATAATAATAATAATAATAATAATAATAATAATAATAATAATAATAATAATAATAATAATAATAATAATAATAATAATAATAATAATGACAACAATATAAAAATCTATACCCTTTGGCTCTATATGATTACTAGAAATAATTGCAACTCTTATATTTAACTCACAGGCAGAGTAGAAAGAAGGAAGACATGGGCGTCGCGAAGGCGGGGGGGGACGCGGCCCCTCCCCCTTGGAAGTTGGTAAACTTAATGTGCAGCCAATTACTGACTATTAAACTATTATTTTAATTTTGATGTAAAGAACAATTTTTATTTAGCGCAAATTAATACGGTTATCTGCAACAAATATAAATGTTGACACTAAAATAATGATTTAATATTATCTGATTGCAAACTTCCAACATGTGTCCCCCCCTGGAAAAAAGTCTGCCGACACTCATGAAGGAAGTTACAGTCCAGCGGTTTTTGTAGGTGTAAGCTTCCTGCAAATTATTTCAAACGCTTTCCCATATCATTGTATATAGGAAGGTTCAGTTCTTAAAACAAGGCTTCGAGTTTCCATTCAGTGCCATAAAGCAATGTTGTTAGTTTATAGAAAAAAATTATGTGTTACATTTGCTTTCTTTCTCTATCCATTATCGCTTATTACTTTCTCTACTGTTAAGTAGGGGAAGTATTGTTTTGAGGCCCCCTGAATCCAAAAAAAGCATTTTTAGAAAAAGGTCCGTGTGTGTGTCTGTGTGTCAGTCTGTCAGCCTATGGACAGCATAACTCAAAAACGAAAAGTCGGTTAAAAACCAAAGTTGGTATTTAAGTTTAATGTCTTTCAAGGATGTGACACGAAGATTTTGAAGAAAATAGCCCCACCCTAAACTACCCTTTACATGGAACATTTTTCGAAAATTTTGATTTTCTTGAAAATGGCTCTAATGATTTTGATTAAAATGTCCTATGTTTGAGATATTTTGATGACAAATGAAATGTATATCTTGAATTTTCTGGCTATAGCCCCTGTAGTCGCATTTACTCTGGACGACTTTTGCATAACTCGTAAACCGTTAGAGATAGACCAAATCATACTATACCAAAAATGTAGATCTTGCTAAAATACACAATTTATGTCTCAATAAATTTTCTTGTAGGGTGAACTATTTCGGAGATATTTCTTGTTATGTGTGTGAATTTCGGAAAACTTAGAACTTTCGTGAAAAGGATCATCGTTGTTCATTTTTTGATATGTTAAGTGGGCAAAGACAACAGAATCCCAAAGCTTTAAAAGATTTGACTATCGCACAAAGCCTACTGTATTCTAATATTCCCCTTGTACCTACAAGGAAATAAGCAGTAAGATAAGTTATACAAATGTTTATCTTAACACGAAGAAGATATAGGAATAAGAGTTTGTAAGAATGGTTAGTACAAGAGTACAGAAAGTCATGTGAGTGCAACACATCAGATTTTTTTTTATGTGGGTTCTACGGACTATTCTTACGAAAGCTTATTCTTCTATGTATTTCAGGTCCTAACGGATGGTTAGGGTCCTAACGGCTTAGCTGTCGACGGACTCTTAAACCCTACTCACTCATTCATTCACTCTCTCACTCTCACTTACCCAGTCATTCACCCACCCACTCATTCACCCACCCACTCATTCACCCACTCATTCACCCACCCAATTATTCACCCACCCACTCATTCACCCACCCACTCATTCACCCACTCATTCACCCACCCACTCATTCACCCACCCACTCATTCACCCATCCAATCATTCACCCACCCACTCATTCACCCACCCACTCATTCACCCACCCACTCATTCACCCATCCAATCATTCACCCACCCACTCATTCACCCACCCAATCATTCACCCACCCACTCATTCACCCACTCATTCACCCACCCACTCATTCACCAACCCAATCATTCACCCACCCACTCATTCACCCACCCACTTATTCACCCACCCACTCATTCACCCACCCACTCATTCACCCACCCACTCATTCACCCACCCACTCATTCACCCACCCACTCATTCACCCACCCACTCATTCACCCACCCACTCATTCACCCACCCACTCAATCAGCCACTCACTCAATCACTCACTCACTTACTCACACACCCACCCACACACCCACTCGCTGATGACCATGTAGTTGAGCTCCCTTAAACCTACATCTCCTACTCACTCACCCACTCACTCACTCATTCACTCACCTTCCCACACACTCACACACCCACCCACTCACACACCCACCCGCTGAACGTACGTCTCCCACTCACTCACTCACTCTCTCACTCACTCACTCACCACCCATCCACTCACTCACGCACCTACTCACCCACTCACTCACACGCTCGCTCACTCACTCATTCACTCACCCACTCACTCACCTACTCACTCATCTACTCACTCACTCACTCACTCACCACCCATCTACTCACTCACGCACCTACTCACCCACTCACTCACACGCTCGCTCACTTACTCACTCATTCACTCACCCACTCACTCACCTACTCACTCACTCACTCACCTACTCATTCACTCACTCACTCACCTACTCACTCACTCACTCACTCACCCACTCACACACCCACCCGCTGAACGTACGTCTCCCACTCACTCACTCACTCTCTCACTCACTCACTCACCACCCATCCACTCACTCACGCACCTACTCACCCACTCACTCACACGCTCGCTCACTCACTCATTCACTCACCCACTCACTCACCTACTCACTCATCTACTCACTCACTCACTCACTCACTCACTCACCTACTCACTCACTCACTCACTCAGCACCCATCCACTCACTCACGCACCTACTCGCCCACTCACTCACACGCTCGCTCACTTACTCACTCACTCATTCACTCACCCACTCACTCACCTACTCACTCACTCACTCACCTACTCATTCACTCACTCACTCACTCACCTACTCACTCACTCACTCACCATCTCACCCACCCACACACCCACCCGCTCCCTCTCTCAAGTTATTTAAATAAACGTTTGGACGAATAGTTTCATTATGAGTTATAATGGATAGTGGCAGCCAAATGCTTAAGAACTGGTCGCTACATATTGGCCTTGAAATTACACATTCCTTCCATGACCACGAGAAACAACTGAATACCAACAAATAAAATGTCAAAAGTATTGAAGAATTAAAACAAATAGCAACGAATATTGCTGAAATGACTGATGTTATTTAGACTAAATTGCGTGTCTTAAAGATGCCTGCATTTTTTTATCAGTACGTCTTTGTCTACCTGCAATGGTTTATCGTTATATAAATTATACAAAATTCCTTCCGAACATAAATGGATTTCCGTGTGACTCCCAAGAAATTCAATATGTACATTCAAGTGAAATAATCCACCAGACTTTAACAGCGAGTTTCTCGTGTGGATAACAAAAAAAACTCTTATACCAAAAGACTGACAAGTTTGTACTTTTCTAGGAAAAAGTACTTTTTGAAAAAAAAATTATCACCTGACTGAATTATTATTGATTATAGGTTCTTAACTGATAGCTATATTCATAGAGAATTGAATAAAAGACAACCTATTCCTTTGGTGTATTTCAATAGAATCAACGGTTTTTGTGTAAATTAAGTTTTAAAACATACAATTTGTTGCTTTTTTAACTCTATTAGAGCTGACAACATAGTATCAGCTGTGTTTACTTTCTTCCGACATCAGTGTAGATCGCGCGAATGCTTACTTAACCGCATTCAATTGTTTTTGTTTAAGCATATTGTGATGGATAGTAAATTTACGTTATAAATTATGCTTTACTAAAGATTTAGCAATTATTAGTGCCACAGGGTTGGATGCAACACACAATAACGGTATTAATAATGTAAGAGGTGTTTCACATATGAGTAACATAACCTTTGAAGTGCTGTAACAGTTGCAGCACATCCGTTTGGCAGACGATATTAAAACTGTACATGTGTTCACTCCAAGTACCGGTGCTGGAAGCAAACTGACTACTATTTATTGTGAAAATGAATGTCCTGCTCGCTCCCAGCTATTCAGTAAATAAACTTCGTAAGTATAGTTGTGTTTGATTCGTTAATAATGTTGATCTCGCATCATTGTTTCACGATGAACAATGCATGTAGTTCCTACACGAGAAGGCTTATTAAGAACGCGCAGGTTATGTACGGATTTGCGGGTAACCTTCACCAGTTTATTTAACTACAGTGTAATGATGTTCTTAATGTTAGCGACAAACACTTGGATATCATCAAGCAGGAGCAATGTTGGCAGCAATATTACTTCCAACTGGGCGCATGCGCAGTAAGCAGATTTGGACATGCCTCGGATGCATTTCATTTGAAGTGAATTTATGTCTTTCCAGCCGTTTAGAGCGCATTTAAAGTTAGTATTTATTTTTCCATCATATTTGTGATTTCCTAAAAGGTGCAATACCGTAACTGATGTCGAAAGTTAGAAAAAATGTTTGCGGGACGTAAAGTGAAGAACAGACCAACTACACTTAATTAAAACATGCGTTCGTTAGCTTATCATGGCGCAAGCCTCTCAAATAAGGAAACAATTCTGGCGTTAAACATACCAAATAAAATCTTTAATTATGCGTAAATGTAGAATTCGAAGTCAGTTTGCATACAGTGCAGTGAACAATAACCTCATATTTTCGTGGAATTTTCTGGGCCTCTGTCCAGTAGCAAAGCATCTGAATTCAATTCATGGCCAACGTTACTTAAAATGGTTTTTACGGAACGTTAAAATAGCTCATTGTCCTACCGGTAGAAATAAATTACGCGATCAACAAGTGGCACAACGTTGTCATCTACTCTCAGCTTTAAATGCGGTTATCCAGTTAACGGTGCGTTTAATTTAGAAAAATGTATTAGAATTTTTAGCTTATTTACATCCACTCTCTCACCTCCTTCAGTCTGGAGGATTATTTCACTTCCATTCTGTATATATAAATGAACGTTTGTTTGTCTCGTATGCGTTCCTGTACAATTCATCCGATTGCAATGAAACTTGGGTAAGTTGTTTGTTCTGCACATTCCCGCGAGGGCTTCTGAGTTTATCGAATCATTTTACAATAAGTAGAATGCGAGTAAATTCAACAATATCCCCTTTACACCTTCAGCGGAATGTGTAATGAAACAATTTGTGCAAATGTTTATACCGATTATCGTAAATAGACAGAAAAATAAGCTTTCGCAAGAAACCTTTGTAGAGTAAGTAAAGAAAAACATATGAATGTAAACACACAAGAAGCAAAGTTAAAAAAAAAATTCGCTGCTTGAACTATTTTTGCGGTCTCCTGAGTAACATTAAAATACATGTTTATTGCAAATAGTAACTTATTTACATATTTTAGTAACCGAGTAAGATGGTTCTGGCGCGCATTCAGGAGGTCACGCGTTCGATCCCCGTAGCCAACCTTCCTGACCCATAGGTTTTTTCGGAGGGGTTAACGGGTCGCCAGGCGAATGTTGGAAAGGATTTCCATATCCTCGGAATTTCCTGTTCCTTCATTTCGTTACATAAATAATTTCATTTCACCCTTCATCCCGTTAGGTTTCGTTTAGGGTTGGAAGCGTCGGCGAGCGTCACGGCAGCAGCACGGCAGGGGAACAAAAGCAATCTGGAAATCTGGTCCCCTGGAAGGCAAGCTGCTGGTTTCCGGGCCTCCATTGGTATGGTACAAGCCCTGGGGGGGGGGGGTGCGGAGGAGAGCTAAGTCAGCCTCCATCAGGGTGCTTCTAACTGGGAAAATATATGAACCCTGCCATCTGCTCTGTCGTGGCAACGTTCCAGCCACCCTTAGGATCCATTCGCCTCATCCCTCCTCCTGGGGGGTGCCCCGTCAGAGGCATAGGCACCAAGGATCGCCTATCGGTCGAGGTGCTAAGTCCCCCTCCACAAGTTGTCATTGAGTCATACATAGTTTAGTAAGTGAAATTTTGTTACGTTAAAAACGTATATTCATAAATATGGTTTTTATTACAACGTTACAGAATAACGTTATAGGTACTTTAACGGAACTTCCATATTGTAGATGTCAACTAATCATTAAGAGGTTATTAAAGAATGTAGATTTGTAATTTATTCTGAGTTGTTTTATATTTCGTGCCTTTACAATCGTGCTCATATTATTAGAATGTTCACCTAATTTTTCAAAATATATTTAGCAACATAAATCGTTAATCATTATTGTTTATCCATGATTAAGTACAGAATACTTCATTAACTCGCATTGCTTTGGCCTTGTCAGAATTTGTAATTTTTCTGTAGAATCTGTTTAAATATATAAATGACATTTTTTATTCTATTCAATCGTGGAAAACCGTTAGGAAGAAACGCAGGAATAGATTGAGTTCACTGATGACATGCTGACAACAGAAGTGTACCGTGTAAGCATTTCCTAACCTTCCTTGTTTAACAGTGTGCAACAAGCTTACTTCCAAGTGTATATGCTCTCAGTTCACAATCATATAGAGAAATTAGTTAAACCACAGTATTTTATTCAATACAGTTGTTATAAGAGCCCAAAAAAATACATAGTAAATACGACTAGTACCTATGTAAAAATGAAGTCGATTGGCCAATAAATTGGATTATTTTAGAATTTAGCCATAAGGTATAAACATTTAGCAATGTATGTTGTTCTAACAAGTTGTTCAGTGTTATTGCTTCTGAATGATATCTGAGGTACCACAAATAGAAGTTTACTTGGGTTAATATCCGAGTTGCCCAGAATATTGACAGCTAACGATTTTGTTTCACCTTTAGCGAGTGTATATTTTTTATTTAGGAAAAATAATCATTGGTGTTGGTAATCAGGGAGTTTTATTTTAACACTCATTCTATGTGAGTAAATGTGTAATATTTTAATCTCTTCATTTTTAAGCTGTATTAATAAATAGGGCCCCCAACGTTTATTTACAGGGGGGCCCCAAAACCTTAGCTACGCCACTGACCTATTATAAGACGCCTCATCCCATCTGTTCATCCCTCGAACACATGTTTGAGCCGACCATTTGTTTTGTTTTCGTCGAACCACCGTCAGTGACGGTAGCTGTACGTAAAAATATGGGAATTTGCCATTACAAAAAGAGGCGAAAAGACGTTTCGAGACCTCTGCTTATTGGCTATCGTGGCCAGTGATGTGGGTGATTCTAATATTCTGTTTGTGAGGCTCACGGAGTTGGAGCACCTATAGAAAATGTGGAACTTGCGAACATAAACTATTTTAGCATGCTCCAGATTCTAAACACCGCATTCTCATCTGTTTTCCCACCACTCTCGACCGTGAACCCCCACCAAGAGACCAGCATTGAACTTGACCTTCTTGCTTATAGAACTGACGGAATCAAAGCGAGGTTCTGCACACGCTGCAATGCTTATGTCACGCAAGATCAGCATAGGCCATTGTTTAAAAAACTCATGTATTACAATCACATGAGTTTCTCTACCACTGTCGTTTACTTTACACAGCATTCGTTCTACGAAGCTTATTGTTGTACCTATCACATGTTAATCGAGATAACTATTTGGAGAAATAGCTTAATGTCAATTTCGCTGTACTTAAAGGTAGAATCGGAATTAGATGTTGAAAAGCCAGAGGCTACATGCTGGCCTTGAAACTCCATACACTTCCCATATCGGGAGAAACAACGGTCTTTTAAACGTTGTACAATTTGTGAAGTTGCTTTAGGTTTATCTATTTGATAAACTGAATGGCGATAGCACTTTATAAATAACAACGCTATTGAACAATTCACACTAATACTATCAGATACCTTAGAAATAGCTGATGGCACAAAAAAGGATATTTAAATACATAAATTGTGTGTTTGAAGATCTACATTTTCTTGTGTAGAACGTTTATGCCTATCTCTTAATGTTTATAACAGACTATTCCACTCATGCGGGATTATCGGCAGCGCCGTAGCCGAGTGGTTAGACCATTTCTCACCAAAGCGGCCCGGGTTCGATCCCAGGCAACCGTAGGTGGGATTTGTGGTGGACGAAGCGGCACTGGGGCGGGTTTCCTCCTGGTTCTCCGGTTTCCCCCGTCATCTCATTCCACCGGTGCTCCATCTTCATTCCATGTATCAGTGTCACCGCCTGCGGTGCCAGATGTAGTAAATGCGGGCGTTAAACACTACAAAAAATGCCGGATTATCACCTCTTGATCGTGGTATTATCGCTTTTGTTACATCACCTCATTCTTTTCTTATGTTTCTGAACATCTGATGTATTCATACGCAGTAAAAACAATTGGCGGGTATATTTTAATTGAAGAGCCGAAGTTTAACTACTGTAATTTTAAATAATAGCGAACCAACTTTAATGAATACTCTACTAACGCAAATTCGTTCATTTATATTTATCAGATGTATAATTCCCCATTTCCCCACATTAAACGCTAAAGTTATTGTTGTTGTTGTTACACAGCCTACTGGATTACTTGTAGTGCTAGCTTAATCAAAATGTATGAATGTTATTGTAAGCTGTTTACTTTTAAATCACTATTAACATAAAATAGTATTAAAACTTAATTATTAACTATTTCACTTCGATATTTGAGTATTTTTCTTGCAAAATTATCGTCATATGAAACCCTTTCTTGATATTACTAAAATACATTAAACAACATTTCTTTTGCACGAAGAGAGCTTCAGGCTTTTCTCTAAAGATCAATACATACATTTTATATGTCATGTAAGTATCTTAAATACCTCGTATTTTAATCAAAACCGCTAAAGTGTTTTTGAGAGAATAAAACATTTCAAAAAAATTTGACCTGTTACATGTAGTTTAGGGTAGAGTGAATTTTCTTTAAAGTTGGTGCGGTTTTTGTATGGCTTTAACTGAAATGTACAGTGCTATGATACTCGTTTTCTATCTACAGGGTCGTGGTAACAGATGGAATGCATATATCAATGTTTCTTTATCACAATGTATTTATTTATTAACACTTCGATATTTTACACTCTCAGCACCATATTAAATACTTAAAAACCTTTACACTTTTTTTTAATTTGGTAGAATTTACTCTGGATAAAAGTTTGGTGAAAGTTCCATGTTCACATGCTACCAAAACACGTCTTATCACCTTGAACATATAGACGCTACTGAATCGTTTCTTGGCGTCGCTTTGACACGACACTCCGCCATTTTGTCTTCATCCGCCGTATTCATCCGCGCAAATAGTTTTTATTATGGAACACAAACAATTCTAATATTTATACACTTTTAACAAACATTTATATGAACGATTTTCTATTGGGGTCTAATATTCTGTCTCAAAGTCGTGAAAACTTTTTTGGTGTAAAATCGCTTTTTTCCAGGAAAAATGTTTGTAGAAGAGTGCGTAGTGTAAGAGATGTGTATATGTCACCTAAAAGTGACTAGAGAAAACATTGTGAATGCAATAAGTAGCATTTCTGTTTCAAACATACAGGAAATTGTATGACTTATTGGTAGAAGAGGGAAGCATTTTGTGGTTGTTGTTTGTTAATGCTGAATTTATTACAATGATGTCATTAATCCTCTTGCTCTCCAATATTTTTCACTGATGGATGGGGCACTAGAAGTGACCGGGCATATTTGAAGGTGGTCTTGGCCCATTTCCTCTTACACATCAAATAGAGGACAGAATGGTGAAGAACACATCTGAATTCTGTTTAAAGGTTTTGCCAGACAATCATGTCCCGTAATAAACCTGAAGGTTGCAACTGCCGTTCTTCGAGGACACTCAGGAATTACAGTTTGAATGTTTAGTAGTTCCCATTTTTATTTTTTTATTTTTCATAGTAATAGTTTGTAATGATTTTGTTTAATCCAGAGTAGACTAACCTTTTAGCTGCATAAAATGGTAGATGAACTATAGATCTCTGTACACTGCTGGTACCCTTTCTTGCAAGAAAATCAGCTTTCTCATTACCAATATGTCCACAGTGAGCTGGTATCCATTGGAAGACTAAGTGTTTTTCAAGTGCTGTTAGGTGGGTAAGGATTTTCATCATTCTATAATTCTTTGGTTTTTTGGTGACAACTTGGGAGTAATTACTATAATTACCACCCTGGAAACTGAGAGAATAACTGCTTGATCAAAATGTGAAATTCTATACAAAAGATTTTGTGGGGTCATTTGAATTGCTTCAACTTCTCCATCAAAGTTTGCAGTTCCATAACTTAAAGATTTTTAATATGAAAAGAGGTGACACGTGACTCAAACCCGTGCTCCATCTCGGTTTGATATCAGTGATCCATCAGTATAAATATGGAGCCATTCATGTTCCGGAACTCTAGTATGGATTGTCTCTAATGCCAATGATTTTGGAACACTGGTTGGAGTATCACTTTTCTTAACCTCTTCTGTCAGTTGTAAATGATATGTGATGTCTAATGTTTGTGTCGAATTGGGTTTATATACGAAGTTTTCCTATGAATTAGGACGGTATACATTCTTCTTGATGTCTTGAATTTTGGAAAGAAAGCTCTCCTGAGTCTTTGGTGTATGTGTAAAATTCCTCCTGTTCCATGTATTGATTGGGAGTCTGATCAACTTAGCGTGTTGAATAAGAGCTGACTTTTCTGTTTCATATTCAATGAGGTATTGGTTGGTTAGTAGTTCCATAGCTGGTATTGGTGTAGATTTAATAGCAACTATAATTAAGCCTCAGACTTTGGTTTTGAAAGATTTTAATTTCTTTTGTATTTGCTGTTACAAAAACTTCGCTGCTGTGAGTAAATAATGGCTTTATATATGCATTGTATGTTGTGTTAAGAGTTGCTGTGTAACATCCCCACTTCATTCCTGTTAGACGTTTTGACAGTGAAAGGCTTTCTGCTGTTTGTATTACATTTTCTATTTGTTTGGTCCATGTAAGTTTGGTATCAAATATAACCCCTAAATACTTTTGTTTCCTTTGTTTCTGGTAACTGCTGACCCTCAAAATTTAGTTTTATTTTTAGTGGAGTTTTCCTTAGTGAAAAGATTTGGTAGTTTGATTTTGCTGTATTATCAGTCATTAAATTTTCGTTGGTCCACTTTTGTAGGTAGGTTAATGATTGTTGCCTGGTTTTTTGCAGTTCTGTACTTTTGTTTTTTGGTTTTGAAGTCCACAATACCAAGTGATCGGCAAATAGTGCACACTTCACACTTGATTATCTTATTTGTTGTGGCAGATCGTTAATAATATATTAAAAAGTGTTGTGCTGAGCACTGCGCCTTGTGGTAAGCCCCGGTGTACTTGTTTATATTTAGATATATTCTTTCCATATCTGTTAGCAATAACGCGTTGAGTTAGGGAATGGCATAGGCATGAAAATATTGGACCTTGTATACTTTGTTCTGCATATAGAATCATATGCACTCTGGAAATCAATAAAAACTGATACATCATCTTCTTTTCTATTGAAGGAGTCCTTGATTTCTTGACTGAGAAGTAAGACTTGTTTATCTGTAGAATTGAGCCCTTTGAATCCAGCTTGACATGGGGAAATCAAATTTTGTGGTTCTAAAAACCAATTTAACCTATTTGACACCATTATTTTCATTAATTTTTTCTATTATCCTAGTAGGAGCTATTGGTCTATAATTTTTTATTTCTGATGCTGGTTTTCGTTTCCTCAAGAGTGGGTCAATTGCTTTTCGCCATTTTCCAGGATAGATTGTAAAGGTTTAGTATTTGTTGTTTTGCTGTTTTTCCAAGGTTTTTTTAAAGAACTCTGGATGTATGTGATCTGGTTCAGGAGACTTTTTGTTTCTTAGATTATTAATTGCAATTTTTCAGTTCTTGCACATTAAAATTTTGAAAAAAGATATTGCATTGAGTGTTAGGATCACATTCTCTTTCTTGTTTCAAATCTTTCTTAAATTGTTTACGTTCCTTTCTATTATTTCTTGTTACTTTATGTGAATTAGCATAGTATTTATTGAATGTTACGGCTATGACTGCATCATTTGTTAATATTTTATTTTTGTGTATGATAGATGTGCTATTGTTTTTCCTATCCTTGAAATTTTTATGAAATGATTGATTAAGGGATTCGGTTTAGCTGTATTATTTTCTTTTTCTAGTGAGGTACATTGCTTTCGCTATATCTGTGTATCGAATATGCTTTTTGTTTGTTCAGCTGTATTTCTAGTTATATCCCTTTGCTTGTTAGTTCTTGTAACTGGAGATTACAAAAGGGTTCATAATTTTTTATTCTTCCACGAGCTTTTTCCCCCTAGGATGACTTCACGGGAATTTTTGTTCATATGATCTAGTTGGTCATGCAGTGAGTTGGTTTGTTCTTTAAATTTGTTTTCTAGTTCAGTTTTATATTTATTCCAATCTGCTTTTTTGAGGTTCCAATACAGAGTCGTGTGATGTTGACTTACATTTGTATTGCCTAGTTTTATATCGGCAATTACGACTCTGTGACCAGAACTTGAGTCTTCAATAACTTGTTTTTTAACCTTTGAAACAATATGGGTTGTAGCTAAAAAGAGTTCTGGGTTACAATCTACTCCAGAGTAATGCATGAAGGTTGTGGGATCTTCTTTATTATAAATCAGTTCAAAGGTTGTGATATTAAAAAATTCTTCCATTTGAGACAGGATATTGTAAGACCCCAAAAGAAAATCATTTATATGAATATTTGTTAAGAGTGTAATTTGTTTTTGGTGTTGGTATGAGTTAGTTAAATGACGAAAACGTGTTACTAATGTTCATTGTTACAAACAATTAAGTTTGTTTAAAGACGTCATAAATATTTCCATATTTAATTTTAATATATATATATATATATATATATATATATATATATATATATATATATATATATATATATATATATATATATATATATGTATAAATAAAAGAATTATATGTGTTCAATATTAAAAGCGAAGGGAGAATGGCTAAGGATCGCTTCCCTAACAATACGGGAACTATTTGATGAACGCATAGGCGGATGTACACAAAAAGAAGGTAGCATCATGTGAAGAGGCACCAAGTTAATAGCGTCCGTGTCTTTGGTATAGATGGACGCATTTTTATGTGTGCGCGTCACAAAATAGTGAAAGTAAAATTACTAAGTGTTTAAACACCGTTAATTTGAGTAAAATAAGTGAAACAATAGCTAACTTTAACAAGTTAGTTAATACGAAGTGTGCAATTAAATGAAAGGACGTAAAATAGACGAAGTGTAAAGGGATGGAAAACACATTTAGCGAAATATCGCTAAATTTTCAGACATTAAATCCCGGCGATGCTAGGGAAGTCGATCCACTGAAATAAAAGACTTACTACTGTGATACGATTTAAATACTGTGAACAAGAAGGTGCGAATAAAATATTTCACTAAAGTTAACTCCGAGTGTATGTTCATTCCATCCAGTACCACGACCCGAGATAACGAAAGAGTCAAAAGCTCATCACCATCAACTTTGTTTATATTATAAAAACAGCACCACATCTTTCCTGTAGAATCCACTTTTTCATAACCCCATCATTTGAAATGGGCATTGAAATCCCCAATTATGATAGTTTTATTTAATTGGTCAATAAGTGAGAGATCTGGTTCATTCCTGAGAGGATTGTAAATACTGTATAAATGTAGATACGTTTTGCTATCCCAAAAGTTTAGCTTTACTACTTCAGCTTTATCTGGGTTATCCATTTCTTTAACAAATTCGAAGGTGGATTTAACATCCTTTCTGACTCCAACTAATATTCCACTACTTATCTGTCTATTTTTGGATAGTAAATTTAGTAAAAATAAGTAAAAATTGAAGTATTTAAGTTGATCATTTGTTAGATTTGCTTCTTGAATGAAAAATATATCTATATGATTGTCAAATACAATTTTATTGAGCTCTATTCTTTTTGTTTGTGTAAGACCACCGGCGTTTCATTGAATTCTGATGTTAGGTCTTCTATTAATATAATGTTTTGGTTCTCGTGAAGTAGGCCCCACCCGGAGATCCGAATGGGGGACTATTTTAACTCCGGAACATTTTACACCTAGAGTCATATTTCACTATTTGAAATTAGCGGTATTTTTATGTTTTGGTGGTTACATCGCTCTCTCACATCCCCCAGAATGTCTGGAGGACCACACCTGTCGTTGGTTTTCCGGTCTCACAGACCTGATCCTCAGGGGCTCCCGTCTAGGGAATATGTGAATGGCAGTCACAAGGTACCCAAGCTGAGCAGAACATTACTTCCAGTTACTGGTGCTTTACTCTTCACTGTAGCTTTTCTATCTGACTTCATGACCTTATCTTGGGCTTCTCTTATTCTCTTCCAAACCCGATGCTATTAGGGTTCGCGAGGGCAAGGGCGTATTTATTTTTCCAACCTTACCTTTTCCCTAATTTCTCTATAGCCTCTTAACCACTAACATGCTGACCTGTGATGACAGGTAGTACTTCCTCTGATTGGCCGGGAATGGCTTATTTTGTGTGTAAAATCGCGTTTTTTTCAGGATAGACTCCTATTTCTATAGATAAACTTATAAAGCAAAATCTTATTTGAATACCAAGATTAATCCAAATCGTTAGAGCCGTTTCCGAGATACGCCAAATATGCATATATACACGAATTGCTCGTTTAAAGATATTAGATTTGGTGCTTGAAGTGCCACGCAGTTGGCGACATAAACATTCTTTGTATAATCTGTGGTATAGCTTCATCTAATAATTTCTCTCTGTTACCTTAGCAACCTGTCATTGTTTTACATTTTTTTTTTTTTTTTTTTTTTACCTTCAACAGAAGTTAGTGATCATTAGTCGGGACCTTTAATTATATATTTATACCTACAGGAATAACTCATTTATTTTTAAAACTATATACGATAAAAGCACGTTATTCTTTGGCATTGTTTCAGATAGTTATCCTTTCTAGTGAGTCAGACTTAGCACCCAATATCCAAGGTGTACTGCCCATGCACCCGAAGCGTTTCACCCGAAGGATACAAATATTTGAAACTGGCATGTTTAAGAATGGTTTACGGTAACGGCTACCAGGAGCAGCAATTGCACCATACAGTGGGTTGGCTACAGGAGTGTATCAGGTTTTGATCGGTAAGCTCATAGAATTACTAGAAGTACTACTGCTGCTGCTACATGAGGCAACTGAAGCCCATCATTCAGTGCTTATCCATTGCAAATCCCATTCATCCCAGTTCCGTCCCATGCTATAGACACATCATTTGGAATGCAGAGCCCAGATTGCGTTGGTCTAGTTCAGAAGATATTTGCGCCGAAGCCAACACCAGTATTTATGCTATCACCAACACTATTTCTTCCATCAGTGAGGCATATGTATTGATTGTCGTAGCTGAAAATGGATTCGATGACTTTGGATATCCATGATTAACATTCCTGTAGTCTGCGCAGTAAGAAAGTCTCTTTGATAGATGAGCCGTGTACGGTGGCCCACATCACATCAAGCTCAACCTGGATTAGAAGTATACACGACAGTCCAAGCCACTAGCTGAAATTGTATCGTTGCAGCTTGTTAGGTCCTCATCAAACTGCCCAGGTCCTTCAGGGCCACATCTCGATCTTCAGATGGATGCTGGGAGCTCAACAAGGAACGTTGCTGCTGTGCACCCGTCACAACCTTCCTTGCCGGACTGGTGAACGTGCCAGTTACAGAGGTGAGTGTTGAACTGAGAATACACTTGTCAAAATTTCCAAATTCAGGTTGTGTAGCTAATAAGGCTATACAAAGTATGCTTATGTTGCCAACTGTGTGGTGTTCGAAGCACCACCAACTCTTGGTATGGAGTGGAGTGGAGTGTTAAATTTAAGGGCCCGTGGACAACAAGGTCATTTGGGCCCCAACTCTGCGTATGGCTTAATGAGAAACAGCAATACTATGTCCTTGCATTCACGGACGTATTGATTTGAAGTTGACTTTAACAAGTCTATAGAATATCCTGGGTAACTGATTTACACTATTTTAACGCAAGTCTGTACGGTGAATTGTGACATGGAATTTAACAAATGCTTTCATTCAATACTTTAACTGGAATACAATAAGAATGCGGTAGTGTGGTTTTGTTAATTTTCCTTTATGAGCATTACAATTTAGTAGGCTCTGTTTAGCCCCCCTTCTCATTGCGATTTCTCAAAAACCATCGAAAGGATTTTTTTTTAATTAAGTAGTCTATCTGCAGGGACTTTCAAGGGTTTTATAATGGTATCACTAATCCCTTCAGCCTGTTTGCCTTTATATGTGGCATCATTTTTGTTTGTTTGAATAACTTATCAGAAACTAAGAACACCGCATAGCTTAAATTGTTGTGCTCTATAATGTAAGATAAAATATATTTCCAGTAAATAAAATGCACATTTTATTATGAAATTTTCAGTAAAAAATCCCACTATAATTTACAAGGTTAAAATACAAAATCCAGCATTTTTGGCGTAGTGCAAACGGGTCCCGAAATCTTACAAAATTGGTTTAGTTTCATAAAATGCTAGTATCTAACATCTGTTGTTACTACAGCCTACTGGATTAGCAGTAGTGCCAAATTAATTAAATGAATGAATGTTATTGTAAGCTGTTCAGTTTTAAATTTCTATCAATATTAAACAGTATTAAAATTATTACTCATTTCATGGAATAGTGTAAACAAATACAACTCGAGGTTTCCTTACTTAGGAATGTTCTCGCAAAATTATCGTCATATGAAACCCTCTCTGCTGACCCCGTAGCGCAGTTGGTAGAGCACCTGCATGCTGTGCAAGGGGTATCGGGTTCGACTCCCGGCAAGTGGTTAGGAATTTTTCTCCAGCTAGGATTATTCCTCATCCTTCCTTGAGTATGGAAGTATAATGGCGGCACCGTGACTGAGCGGTTAGACCGCTCGCCTACCACCTAGGTGGAGCCCGCATGTGGTAATCGTGGTGGACGAAGCGTCGTCAGAGCGGGTATTCTCCGGGTTCTCCTGTTTCCCCCGCCATTCATTCCACCAATTGCTCCATTATCATCCTTCTAATCATCCACTTCGCCTGCATTTCATATCATGCCCTTCCTCACTATCATACCTGGTGCTTGGCTGATCACCTGCTTCCAGGTTTTCACTCTGTCTGGTCCAGAGGTCCTTCTGTTCCCATACAGGCGTCTGACCCTAGGCACTGGCTTGTAAGTTCTAGGGGGTCCAAGTCCTACATAAGGGGAGGGTAATCAGGGAAAGAAGAAGAAGAAACCCTCTCGCGGTATTACTAAAATACACTATACAACATTCCTTTAGAATGAAGAGAGCTTAGCATTCCTTCAGGCCTTTGTCTGAAGATCAACACATACATTTTATTTGTCATATAAATATCTTAAATACGTCCTATTTTAATTAAAACCGCGAAAGCATTTTTGAGAGAATAAAACATTTTGAAAAGTTTGACATGTAAAATATAATTTAGGGTATAGTGAATTTTCTTTAAGGTCATGAAAACCCTTTTTGGTGCTGCTGTTGTTTGCTAATGCTGGATTTCTGAAAACAAAGTCATTAACCCTCTTGCTCTCCAACATTTTTCACTGATGGATGGGGCGCTAGAAGTGACCGGGCATATTTGAAGGTGGTCTTGGTCCATTTCCTCTTGCAGATCACATAGAGGACAGAATGGTGAAGAATATATCTCAATTCTGTTTAAATGTTTTGCCAGACAATCATGTCCTGTAATCAACCTGAAGGTTGCAACTGTCGTTTTTCGAGGATACTCAGGAACTCAGGAATGTTTGGTATTCCCATCTTTTATTTTTTGATTTTTCATAGTAATATTTTGCAATAGGTTTGTTGTTTTCAGAGTTGACTAATCTTTTAGCTGCATAAAATGGTAGATTAAGTATAGACCTTTGTACACTACTGGTACCCCCTTTTTGCAAGAAAATCACCTTTGTCATTACCACTCAGTCCACAGTGAGGTGGTATCCATTGCAAGACTAGGTGTTTTAGAAGTGCTTTTAGATGGGCAAGGATTTTCAGCATTCTATAATTGTTGAAAGTAAGAAGAAATTAAAGAACTAAAAGCTTCACTTTTCTTAGTAATAATGCAAGATTTTATGCAGCTGACACATTTGAAGTTGTCTCCATCTGATTCTCAAAGCTATATAAATTAGTTTCTAATTTGTTCTTACTTTAGATTCTTGTTGCTTCACTGATAATAGCTACATTATTTTCTTATTTAATTCTATAATTGTTCTTTCTTTTTTGGTGACAACTTGGAAGTAATTGCTATAGTAGCTATCCTGGAAACTGAGAGAATAAATGCTTGATGAAAATGTGCAATACTATACCAAAGACTTTGTAGGGCTATTCGAATTTCTTCAATTTCTCCATCAAAGTTTGTAGTTCCAAAACTTAAAGATTTGTAATATGAAAAGAGGTGACACGTGACTCCAGTCCCTGCTCCACGTCGGTTTGATATCAGTGATCCATCAGTATAAACATGGAGTCATTCATGTTCTGGAAATCTAGTATGGATTGTCTCTAATGCCAATAATTTTAGAACACTAGTTGGAGTATCACTTTTCTTAAACTCTTCTGTCAGGTGTGAATAATATGTGATGTCTAATGTTTGTGCCGGATTGACTTCATATATGAAGCTTTCCTTTGAATTAGGTAGGTATACATTCTTCTTGATGTCTTGAATTTTTTAAAGGAATCTCTCCTGAGTCTTTAGTGTATGTGTAACATTTCTCGTGTTCCATGTATTGAATGGGAGTCTGATCAACTTTTCGTGTTGAATAAGAGCCGCTTTTTCTATTTCATACTCAATGGTGTATTGGTTGGTTAGTATTTTCATAGCTGGTATTGGTGTGGCTTTGATAGTACCTGTGATTAGTCTCAGACTTTTGTTTTGAAAGATTTGAATTTGCTGTTACAAGAACTTAATAGCAGTAAGTAAATAATGACTTTATATACACATTGTATGTCATGTTAAGAATTGCTCTGCAACATCCCCACTTCATTCCTGCTAGATGTAATAGTGAAAGGCGCCTTTCTGCTCTTTGTATTAAAGTTTCTACTTATTTGGTCCATGTAAGCTTGGTAAAAAATAAAGTCCTAAATACTTTGCTTCCTTTGTTTCTGGTAATTGTTGACCTTCAAAGTTTAGTTTTATTTTTAGTGGGTTTTTCTTAGTGAAAAGATATGATAATTTGATTTTGTTGTATTAGCAGTCATTAAATTTTCTTTGGTCCACTTTTGTAGTTTGGGTAAGGGTTGTTGCATGTTTTTTATAGTTCTGTACTTTTGTTTTTTTGGTTTTGAAGTCCAAATTACTAAGCGGACTTGCGTTTTTCCAAGAAAAATATTTATAGGACGGTGACTAGAGTAAGAGATGGGAATGGGTCACCTAAAAGTGAGTAGAGAAAGCATTGTGAATGTAATACGTAGCACTTCTATTTCAACCCTATAGAAAATCTTGTGACTTATTTGTAGAAGAGGGAATGAAACTTTTTGTGCATAAAATCGCATTTTCGTAGGAAAGACTCCAATAGATAAACTTATAAAGTAAAATTTTATTTGAATACCAAATTTGATCCAAATGATCAGAGCTCTTTCCGAGATACGCGATATATGCATATATACAAGAATTGCTCGTTTAAAGATATTAGATTTGGTGCTTGAACTATTACACAGTTGGCGACATAAACATTCTTTGTACAGCTTCATCTAATAACTTCTGTTACTTTGGTAACCTGTTATTGTTTTGCATTTTTTTTTTTTTTTTTTTTTTTTGCCTTGAACAGAAGCAGGTGTTTGTTAATTGTGGACATCTAATTATATATTTATACCTACAGAGATAACTTACTTATTTTTAAAACTATATGCGATAAAAGCGCGTTATCCTTGGCATTGTTTCAGATAGTTATCCTTCCTGGTGAGTCAGACTTAGCACCCAATATCCAAGGTGTACTGCCCATGCACCCGAAGCGTTTCACCCGAAGGATACAAATATTTGCAACTGGTATGTTTAAGAATGGTTTACGGGAACGGCTACCAGGAGCAGCAATTGCACCATACAGTGGGTTGGCTACAGGAGTGTGTCAGGTTTTGACCGGTAAGTTCATAGAATTACTAGAAGTGCTGCTGCTGTAATGAGAAACAGCAATACTATGTCCTTACATTCACGGACGTATTGACTTGAGGGTGACTTTAACAAGTCTATAGAATATCCTGGGTTACCGATTTACACTAACTATTTTGACGCAAGTCAAGTCTTGTGAATTGTAAATAGAAATGTAACAAATGCTTTTGTCCAATGCTTTAACAGGAATACTATAAGAATGCGGTAGTGTGATTTTGTTAATTTTACTTCAGGAACATTTCAATTTAGTAGACTCTGTTTAGCCCCCCTTTCATTGTGATTTCTCAAAAACCATTGAAAGGACATTTTACGAAAACAGTCTATCTGCAGGGCCTTTCAAGGGGTTTATAATTGTATCACAATCACGTCAGCCTGTTTGCCTTTGCATACGGCACCAATTTTTTTTCTGCATAATTTAATATTTTGATGTTATTGATGTACTTTCCTCAGAACCAAAGAAAACTATAAAGCTTAAATTGTTGTGTTCTATAATGTAAGATAAAATATATTTCCGGTAAATAAAATACACATTTTATTGTGAAATTTTCGGTAAAAATTTCCGCTATAATTCACAAGATTAAAATGGAAGGAACAAAAAAACAGATTTTTTTGCGTAGTGCACATGGATCCCGAAATCTAACAAAATTGGTTTAGTTTCATAAAATGGTAGTATCTAGCATCTGTTGTTATTACAGCCTACTGGATTACATGCAGTGCCAAATTAGTTAAAATGTATGAATGTTATTGTAAACTATTTACTTTTAAATCACTATTAATATTAAACAGTATTAAAATTAATTATTAATCATTTCACGGAATAATCTATACAAATACAACTCTAGGTTTTCATATTTGGGAATTTTTCTCGTAAAATTATCGTCATATGAAACTCTTTCGTGGTATTACTAAGATACATTATACAACATTCCTTTCGAATGAAGAGAACTTTGCAGTCGTTCAGGCTTTTCTCTAAATATCAATACATACACTTTTTTGTGTAAATATCTTAAATACGTCGTATTTTAGTCAAAACCGCTAAAGCATTTTTGAGAGAATAAAACATTTCGATAAGTTTTACATGTAAAATGTAGTTTAGGGTATAGGGAATTTTCTTCAAGGTCATAATGTCACGGTATCTTTGGAAGATACTGAACTTAATTACCAACTTCGATATTTATCCCAGTTTTCATTTTTGTGTTATGCTGTTCAGAGTTTGATGCAGAAACCTTTTTATAAAACGTTCTTTTTGAATTCAGGAGGCCTCAAAGCATGTTTCCGGTGAAATATCAATACCCAGCTTTAGGGAGGAATATAATACCTTCTCTGCATACTGCATACATACATACATACACACATATACAGACGTGCATAAAAAGTGGCCCATTTTCTGCTTAAAGTTTGCACCTTCAGGTACAAACTCGGTGCACGGCGATAGTCATCTACAGCAAATCAAGAGTTTTATTAACCATTTTTCCTACTTCCGATTTAACCGGAAGTGGCTTTAGCTTTCTTATTTTAAATAGAACAACATATTTTAAATTGACAGGTACTTCTACGGAAGTTCCTGCAGTAGGTACACTGGTGTGCATAAAAGGTGGCCCATTTCCTTATGTCGCGCAAAGTTCCCATCAGATAACCAATCTTAAACTCCACTCTGCTGGTATCAACCTTCTATATCTATGTAAATGACCTGAAAGACAATACAGTGGTTGAAAGGTGAACCAATTAGTGATTTATTATCAGCGTGAAATGAAGTGGTGTTTCGGATACCACCTCTACGAAAGAGTTTGTAAACCATGATGAAAATTAATGACATTTCTGTGAGCAAATAGAAGTTTTGGCTTCTTACACTGAGAGGTAACCGCAATAATTTGAACATGACCACAATCGAAGCCGGATCTTCTGCGTGACAGACAATTGACCACCACTTCTCATGAGTAGCTATATTTGCACTCACAAAAGGAACGTAAATCAGTAAAAATAATGTCTCTGGCACATAAAAAGCGCTTATAGAGGGAAACAAAGAAATGTATTTGAAGCTTTTTTTGTTGGTTGCTTGTACTGCTGGACTATTTCAAAAGAAGTCGTGGAACTATAGATTTCAGAATTTAAGAACAATTTAAAAACAAAAAGGATTTAAATAACCTGTGTTGTGGTCATAAATGAAAGTATTATAATCCTTTGTTCACTGACAACATATTTTCTGCTTCAGAGATTTGAAAGGATCACAGTGAGAATCTAAAATAACATCACGCGTTCTTATTGGGCAGATTTATTGTTGAAAATAAAAATAATGAAGTATCTTGGTCATCCCTTAGACCTGCGGACTTAAACAATAAAAAGGACCGATTAATCCTAACCTGTTACGTGTTAGAAATAAACATTTTTATGTTGTTAATGGTGGTAAATCAAAATTACACACGTCTACTGCGCCTACGGAATTGGATTTTCTTTTTTTAAATTTATGGACGCTCTTTAACTGCTATGGGTCTTATCGTGCCATTCTATACTGGCTGTAAAAGACCGTTTAATTTCACTCAAAGGGCTTCCTATCGGGCTTGAGTTGCTTTTGCTTGTTGTAAATATACGACTACGGACCACCGACTTTACTTCCCTCCCAAAGGAAATCACGCTAAGGATTTTTACTCCCGAAAAATCCATCGCCCTCCGCCGGGTTTGAACCTGCGACTTCGGGAACGGATTTGGATGAATGTATTTTACAGTGTTGCATAGTAAAAAACCTCAAGACTGCAATTCAGAGCAGTCGTTCTATGGCCTGGCTTGGATCACATGCATATGTGCTGCGCGCGCTCCCGCGGTGTTGGGACTCTTAAGCAGTTGGCTTCAAGTTATCTACACTCAGATCATTGTCACTACAAAGAATGCAAAACGACAGCGGTCAAGGGTTACTGGCAGAGAGATAAAAACCGGTCTAGGTTTGTCTGCTAACACCAAAAGACTGTACGGGGGATGGGGATAGTTTGTTATCTTTGAAATCCCTGACTATAATCCTGTCATCGTGTCACAGTTCATCCTTATTGCCTTCCATTCTGGCTTTGATGCTTAAAAATGCATACCTATGCCTTCTCATGGGTAATTTGTAACATGTAAGAATGAGTACTATAACCTTGTTGTAAGTGGTGTTAAAAGTGGTGTCCATCTGCACCATGGTGATCAGGTAGCAGAGCACAAGCTTGATACAAACAATTTGATGACCATAATATATTAAAGTGATTAATTACGTGCAGGGAAATATGTGTAATTATAACATCAGATTATTCTTTCAAAGCTTTGATCTCAGCTTTTTCACGCTAGAACTATATTCTAAATACATTATGGATCAAACATGGATCTTACGCCAGAAAGTCTCCATTGAATTGCCATTTACTTTTATTCTGAAATGTATTGAATTTCTAATTTTCCAGCCATGAGGTAATTATTTTCCAATACACAACCCCCTTGTAGGTTTTCAAAAGCCTCTAAGCACTGCAAGAAAGGTTTAAGTAGATCACTGACAAGTTTAATGCCATTGTTTCATCCAGTCTAAGTTTGCTTTAATCACAAGTTAGAGTGCACAGATGTCTATCAGGTATGAATATCGATGATTTATTGTTGGTTATTTCTTACAGATGACGGAGTGTACGCAGATCCTTAATGTTGGTAAGTCTTTGCCATTCTAAAATTATTTATTCATCTTAGCCCTTCAGACCTCATATCCATTATAATCGGTATTAACTATCAGCATGCAGTAGAACAAATTCGTTTGCAAGAAACTCACAACTTTAGACCATTCACTGTCTTTGTTGCTATACACTTCAGTGGTTTGTTTCGATCTATCAGCATTACTATAGCTTAAAGCTATATCTAACTCTTAACCCTTTCCCAACAATATTCACGCACACAAATCGCTATTTATCTTATTTGGGTCTATCCTATCCTATAACAGACTTGATAGCATCACACTGAGGATTACAATCTTATTCATCTCTGAAATTGAGACTTGGTTGTGATGTTCACTATTTTAACCAACGGAGCTGAACACAGAACTACTAGCAAAAGCTTTTAAGAGCACAACTATTTACATATGCGTCAAGGTTAAATAAGTACATAGTCAATAAATCGGCATGAAAGGTTATAGGATTTGTTTTTCGTTTATTTCATTTTCTGCTGCATAGCATCGCTCTAGTTATGACAGCGTATGAAGTTAATTACACTGAAAACACACATTAAACCATTAAAAAGTATACAAAACAGAAAACAAAATCTGCTGAAGTATACAGGCTGTTAGGGGTTTAAGTCCGATATTTGTACAGGCAATTGAGGACAGTGTAATGAACAATATTACGCCAGTATTTGCTTCATTGGCAGACTTACAATTTATTAAGAGTAGTATGCCTTCAGGTTGGTTGATACCTCGAGGTACAAGTACGTGCGGCACACACAAGTCATACGTGTTGTTCACTGCGCGGCGCAGTTATGACCATGCAAAAAACATCAGGTAGTAAACTTTGTGATTGGTTTGTGGGAAAACTGTTAGACGAAGAGGAAAATAATAACTAATACACCGAAGTGGATACATATTAACATATCAATTACCAAAATATATGCACTTATACTTCTAACAGCCTGTATATTACAGACGTAGGAATTCTTAAGCAATTTGCTTTCAAGTTATCAAACCTCAAACCGTTTTCACTAGAAAGAAGGCTGACAACAACAGCCAAGGATCACTGACAGGCAAATATAAACTGGTTTGAGTATTGTCTGCAGACCCAGAAGGGATGGTATGCTTGATTACCTTCGTTATCCTTACTTATAGTCTAGTAACAGTTGAACCTTATTTCTTTCCTTCCTTTCTTGCTGACTTCAGCTCTTATAAATTCCTGTGCTTGTGTATTACAGGCCGAGTTTTAAATTCCAAGTGGTCCATTGCTTTATTCTCTAAGTGTGAATAATATTACGTGTCCGTAAAAATTGAAATACCTGCATATTACCAAGTCTGAGATCTATTGTTCTTTTATACTGATGATAAAAACTTAGATACTACCTTTAAATGTAGCACTATAATATTTCTTTAAAAAAGTCATATTGAAAAGTGTACAAGATGGCACATACCGAGTAGGTTGAGTTCTATCAATTGTTCAGATCTGCGCAGAAGTCTTTACACTCCGTTCAGCAACGCTGTAAATAAATAATTAAAATTGTTAATACCATCCCTTTGGACATACAAGAAAACTGCAACTATGTTTATTCGTGAAGAAAACCATATTTTACAGGTTTTTGTGTCGTAACCTTCTAAACCTTCTTCACTTAGTATCTAAAGTGCCAATTAACCAATTAATCTTCAAACCTAATTGATGTGATTCAAAGTTAACGTTTTGCGGTCCCTTCTCACAAAAAGGCATTTTGAAACGCTTTATGTTACCTACATGTGCGATGTCTGACACCAAATGATATAAATAGTTCATTGGTAGCTATTTATAAAAGTAAAGATACGATAAAAATATCTAAAAAGCACCAAACTTTTTTGACAGTAAAATTTATTATTTTGTTAATATAACTTTTTATTTAGGTTTTTAAAGTATAATGAACCAGTGGTCTTATGTCACTATAGAACAAACTATTCACACCGAAAAATTATTTTCCACTTTTTAGTTCGATTTGTTATTAAAGCCTGTTTTTCTTTTTTAGTTTTTTAAACTATAATTTATTTACATAAATGTATGTGAGGGAAAGGGAAAGAGGGAGAATGAGAGATTAGCATAACTCAAAAATCAAAATTTGAAAAAATAGCAAATATGATTTGAATCAGCAACTGTTTAACGATACCACAGGGAAAAATCCCAAGCTCGAAGGAAATGCCCGTTAAATGGACAATGTTCGCTACTTCATTTTTCTCAACGAAGTTGACTAAAACAGAATTGATTTGTTTGAGTTACTTCTAAATTAAATAAAATATTTATATAGAATTTTCTGTGAGTATCTTGTGAAGTATAGATATAAAACTTAAAAAAAAAATAAGACACTTACGAAAAAATGTGTTGTACTCACAAGACCTTCTCCACTTTTTCACAAACTATTCTTACAGGCCTTATTCCTCAATGTACTTCATGTTAATCAAGATAAACGTTTGTACAAATTATCTTAGTGTTAATTTTCGGTACAAGGGGAATAGAGTAGGCTTTAAGCGATAGTCAAATGTTTTAAGAGTGGTTGCAATATATTGATTGACTTTCAGTTCTCTTTGCATGACCAAGGGATACAAAATGGATAACGTCCTCCCATTTGAGAACGCTCTATAAGTATTGCAAAATTCTGACAAATAACAATGAATATTTCCGAAATGGTTCACTTCACAAAGAACATAACTTGATATAAATTGTATATTTTAACGAGATCGACATCTTTTGTGCAGTAAGATTTGGTCTATCACTTACGGTTTACGAGTTACAGGACATTAAGAGTATATGACTATAGCCAGAAAATTCAAGATATACATTTCATTTGTCATAAAAGTATTTCAAACATCTGGCATTTTAACCAAAATCGTTAGTCATTTTCAAGAAAATCAAAATTTTCGAAAATTTTCCATGTAAAGCGTAGTTTAGGATGAAGCAATTGTCTTCAAGTCTTCGTGTAGCATTCTTGAAAGACATTAAACTTAAATACCAACTTTGGTTCTTAACCGACTTTTCGTTTTTGAGTTATGCCGCCCACAGACTGACAGTCACAGACAAGACACCACACACACACACACACACACACACACACACACACACACACACACACACACACACACACACACACACACACACACACACACGCACGCACGCACGCACACACACACGGATCAATTTCTAAAACTTTTTTTTTATTCAGGGTGCCTTAAAACATATATTTCCGGTGAAATCTCGACATCGAAATTTTGAGTGGAATACAATACTTCCTCTACTTACTAGAAGAGAAAGTAAATATCCTGAATAGTTTTGCAGCTAGCTCAAAATTAAGTGAAAGCATTTCACGTTTGAAGGTTTGCATTTCAAAATAGGTATAGCATTTTTTATTCAATATTGTATGGGTTAATATGTAGCGTTTTATCCTCCCATTTTCTTCGTGAGAAATGGTAATTTTCGAAAACAGTGATATATATTAGACAACCAAGTGAAGAAATGTAGAATATCAACGATATAGATGGTAGGGTGAAGGCCGGGTAGAAGTAAGTAAATTGGGTTAATGGATGAAGGCCGAAGCTTTTCGGGAAGCAAATACTCTTCACTCGTTTGCCAAACAGGGCTATTACAAACACTTTCGTACATACTTTCTCCCTTGAGCAAAACATGCCGTCTGAAACAGCTGATTAAAGTGATTCAACACGGTTTAAGAAGTCATATTAATCGCTAGATCGAAATAAGCGTAGTATTTTGCTGCTTACATTTTCCGGGTGTTAAATTGCAAAGTGTTCGGAGAAGTTCAGAATGAATGGTTACCGCGCTCTTTCCACATTGAAATGATCTCATATAAGAAGCATTCCACCCTTTTTTCGTATAGAACTCTGTAGACAACTCTTTGACTGTGAGATTTTTAATCATACAATCAAATGTCTCAGCAGATGTCAAAGCTGATGAAATCGCCGCTATTATCTACTTTTATCACTAGTGTTCCAGGCTCGGTTCTCTAAAAATCACAGTCTATAAAGGAGTCAGATTGTGTTTGCTGGAATAAAATGTGACATAGTGTACGACGTTTCAAGTAAAACCTCCAACTTGTGCATGTCTCTAATACGAATGTGAGAGACAGTTTCCGGAGTTGCACAAACCTAGTTACATTTCAAGTACTCGAAATTCTACAGCTGCAAGGTCTTCGAACTGTCGGCTACAATGCAATTCAGCTCCACAGTCACGAGGTTACAAATGTTAAAGGATATGAAAGGAAAACCTCATGTCACTTTATATAATAAGGGAAAGGAGGTCGTTATGCCATTAAAGACAAAGTTGAGGTTAGGATAAGTTGATTGCATTTAAAAGAAGATGCAGAGGTATGTCATTCACATGCATAAAACTGGCTTACAGTTTTTGAAAGCAAATGCGATGATAATAAGCTTATCTTGTTTGCACGGTATTGATGTAGAATGGAAACTGCAATGACTATATAATATTGTGTAATTAGCATAAATCAAAAAGTCGGTTAAATGCCTAACTTGACTTGTTCAGCATCTTCCAAGGATGTTTAAGAACATTCTCCTAAACTTTTACATCGAATAGTTTTAGAAAATGTAAATTTTCTCAAAAATAGCTTTAACGATTTTGATTAAAATACCACATGTATCTTTTCGTGACAAATGAAATGCATATCCTAAATTTTCCGGAATGTCCTCAAAAGTCGTCCTCAATCTGGGTGATAATCGATAAACCGTAAGAGATACACAAACTCTTAAAAACTAAACTAAGCCCCTAGCGCAACAGCCCATGAAGGGCCAAGGCTTGCCACCAAGCTGGTACCGGGAATTGAACCCTGGTCCTCCACGCTAGAGGCAAGCGCGCTACCAACTGCGCTACGGAGGCGTTCAGACAAACTCTTACTGTACTAAAAATGTAGATCTCGTTAAAACACACACTTATGAGAAATAGGAACAGTGTTTTTGCGGAGTGATGTTTCTAGTTATTTGTTTCAATTTTCTAACACTTCGCCATGCAAGGACGACGGAATTTCAAAGCTCTCACATAGCAACGAGCTCTTAAAATATTTTAGTATCGCTTAAAGCTAACTGTATTCCTAATGAAATCTTTTGTGCCTGTGCCCCTGATGGGACGGGCCCCGGAAAGGAGGGCGGGAGCGAGGGAGGGGTGAGATGAGAGGATACCATTGGTGTTCAGACCTGAGGAGAGATAACACAGAGAGCAGGGTCCCTAAAGGGTACCCCTAGCTGAAATTTTGTCAAATTTTCAAAAAAAATCCAGAAATTAATTTTTATGTTCAAAAGCTACTTCGAATCTTTGGCTTCATTTACATACCAGGGCTTTTGCTATCAGAGGTCTTTAAAGCTTAAAGAGCACACGACGTAATATCCCACATTTACTCCCAATGCCTTATACTCGACTTTGATGTTTCTTACACTTTTCCAAATTTAAAAGGTTCCAGGGAAGTAATTTGTAACCAATCTTGCTCAAATTTGCAGATCAAACTTTGAAAGAATGTGCTTAAAAAGTGACATATAGTTTTTTCTACGCTTTTAAATTATCAAGACATTAAATAATTAATTCGATCACTGAGGATAAATTGTTAAAAAGGTGTTTTTTAAGCTTTAAAATTTTTTCTTCGACAAGCAGTCATGAAAAACATTCCATATATTTGTTTTGTACATTAGTAATTCAATAATATGGTAGGTAGTGTTTTTATTTTTCTCAAAGTTGCGATTTGTGAATCTCGTTGAACACTTGATTATTCAGCATAATTCAAGTAAAATATAGTCTTCTTCTTCTATCCATTTTTCTATAATTTTGTATATGTTGTAACATAGGAGTAACTTGTAATTAGTTTAATATCTCTGCACTTTGTTTCCTATCCCATAACGTAAATCCAACAGTTTTCCTCATGAAGCGCATTTCTGCAGCTTGAATTCTCTTCAAATTTTGTTGTTTAGCCTGAACATTATAGCGTCTGATTCTTATGAGTGCTTTTTTCCCACCATTGAAGCTTTAAATGTATTATTTATAAATCCTGTCACTCTTATAAAGTTTGATGTTTTTTCTATATCCTTTCCATCTTCATATGACAAAGTGCAACCCAAATATTTGAAGGTATTCACTTGTTAAAATTTCATTGTTTATTACTTTTTTACTACGGATGGGATATTCACCTTTGAATGCCATAACTTTAGATTTTCTGTAGAGATGTCCATTTCAAAGTTCGTAAGTTCAAGGCCTTGACTGATTTCTGTAGATCACCTTCAGATGCTGCTACCAGAATCATCAGCAAATGGTAATCTACTTAATTTTGTACATCGATTAATTTTTATTCCATGTTCTAAGTTGGTCTTCCAATGTTTTGTAATTTCATTAATATATTATATTATAATATATATTAATGAAATTACAAAACACACACACACACTCACTCACACACACACACACACACACACACACACACACACACACACACACACGCACACACACACACATACATATATATATATATTAAAGAGCAATGGTAAAAGTGAACATCCCTGTCGTACTCCTGTTATAATTGGTTTCCATTCGCACACGTCTTTTTTTCTATTAATTCCAATATGAAAACTGGGTCCATACACGATCTGCCTTTCCGAAAGCCATTTTGTTCCTCTAGAAGATTATCTACTTATTTGTTTAGTCTATTTTTTATTATGGATGCGTATATGTTATAGCCTATATTTAATAAGCTCATCGCCCGATAGTTTTTTTAAGTCTTTTTATTCCCTTTTTATGCAGTGGTACAACTAATGCTCACCGCCAGCAGGAAGGAATTTTTTAACTTCTTCAAACATTTAAAAAATCTAAAAATCGTTGCCGGAATTTGGTGCCTGAGTATTTAATCAATTCCAGGTTTTTATCATATTCTTCTGGCGACTTATTTTTTGTTCTTTTTAACACTTGTTCGAGTTCCGATTTGAGAATGATTTCTTCATTATCTTCCTTTGTGGGGAGATCTTTTTGGTAATTTTTGTCTGTCCATGATTTCTGAAAGTGTTCTAAATAATCGTTTATTGGTAAAATATAGTTATTCCTAAAAATATATCAAGGATATGAAGTTTAAAACATGCTTATAATTGAGACAGATCAGTTTGCGACAAAATTTAAATAAAAACTGCATAGTTCAGAAATTTCAACTACGGGTGTCCTTAAGCTATTCAACACATAGCGGTTGTCAGTAATTCTTCATGCATTTATACCCTCCCAAAGGTTTACATCAAAACCTGTACTTGGTAAACGTCATACTTCCGTTGTTGAGGTCATTTGAAATGGATCCTCACAAGCTGTGTTCATGGTCAGTGACCACCAAGTTTTTGAACGTTATGGACAAGGAGAGGAAGTAAAATTCCGCGCATCGGTAAGTTGTGCAGGGGATAACTTCGCTGAATGAACTGCTCTTTTACACTAAGTTGTTTCAACATGTGCATTTTGCTGGATATTCATTATGGCATGGTCTTCCGGCCATTCACTTTTCACTTTCATAACGATGTTGTAACTGGTGTTGAATTATCGCTGCCTTGTCCACAGGTTGACACCAGCGAAGATGAACAAGGTTATGCCGTGGGCAAGGACCACATCCTTAATGGAGCGCATTTAGAAGCATGCTTATTCAACCTTCCTAACAGTTACATCCTGTGGGAATCAGTTTAACATTGTGATAAATAAAATACCCGTTAACCAATGACAAATTTTTATTTAGTACGCGAAATGCGTTATAGGAGTGCCTATGCAGATCTGACTTACAAAAACGCTCGTAACTCACTCACGTTTATTTACTGCCGTATTCCTACAGTCCTCCATTACAGGGGAGACATTAACGCAAAGTTCCAGAATTCATCAGAATTCAAATGGTGAACTCGAAGAATAGCCAATGAAAACCTCTTCCGGGTGTTTTTTTTTTTCCCCACGAATCTTCTGCACTCAAAGCCTTCATCGCCGGGTTGGTCGAATATATCTCGCGGGCTTGCCCATAATATTTTCATAAGCACATATAATCCGAAACAGATTTACCGTTTACAGGATTCTGATAATGAAGCATACATTAATTAGAACGAATGTCCAAAGATTAAGTATTCCTAAACAGTTCCCTAATAAGCAGTGTGTAACAGATTTTGAAATTACTACATCTAAAGAAAGACAAGCTGTGATTTGTTATTAAGTTGCTAATTTATAGAAAAGTAATATTGTTGTCGTTATTGGAGAAATTTTGCTGTAAGTAATACTTTATTCTTTTTAAATGGTTTTATTTTCGTTGTATTATGTGAAATGTATCATAAGTAATATAAGCAATCTTCTTAAATTATACATATTTAATACGATAACATTCAATTATAGTTTGAAGTTTAAGAATATTTTCGGAACTACATAATTTTGAATTTAAACTGTAAAACATAATAAATACTCAATTGACCCATATTATAAATATGAAGCAATTGCATATTTAATTTTTCGTGTCGAGAATGATGACGTAATTGTTTATTGAATACGGATTAAAAAGGAAGAGCAAACATTGAGAAGGGACGCTACTATTTTTCAATAACTATAATAACTTTAATAACTAAGAAGATTGTTTGATCGAACCTACAAACACTGAATGTATGCATATGATCTTATATTTAATTACAACGAGGTGCCCGCAGTTAGTTAGAATTGATAAAATAATTCCAAAATAATTCGCGTGACATTGTACTAACTGGCTTAAAGCCTTACCTTGTAAAATAGACATCTCATAGCTCTTCAACTGGCACATTCACTAAATTAAAACCTATTACAACGGGTCGCCTCGACTTGTGCCTAGGTCAACTTTGGCGCACACTACTTGGCAAAGCATTGAGGCGTATTGACCTTGGCTGTCGAGCGCTACGATCGCTTCTTATCTTGTTTATTAGAACAGTGAAATAATAATAACTTGGTATATAGTCAGTGATAAAATATAAATAGATGATCTCTCGCACCTGCCGATATGAGAACTTGATGTCCTGAAGATATGATTGCCTCTGAACAGAATGTACTTACCTTGTCTCGCCGTGTTTATGCGATAAGCTCACGTAAACAACTGGGCAGTTTCACATTCTTTCCGACACGCCTCATGGCTTTGCCACGTAGTCCCATATATATAATTTATTATTATTATTATTATTATTATTATTATTATTATTATTATTATTATTATTATTATTATTATTATTATTATTATTATTATTATTATTATTATTATTATTATTATTATTATTATTATTATTATTATTATTATTATTATTATTATTATTATTATTATTATTATTATTATTATTATTATTATTAATTATTAATTATTATTATTATTATTATTATTATTATTATTATTATTATTATTATTATTATTATTATTATTATTATTATTATTATTATTATTATTATTATTATGATTATGATTATGATTATGATTATGATTATGATTATGATTATGATTATGATTATGATTATGATTATTATTATTATTATTATTATTATTATTATTATTATTATTATTATTATTATTATTATTATTATTATTATTATTATTATTATTATTATTATTATTATTATTATTATTATTATTATTATTATTATTATTATTATTATTATTATTATTATTATTATTATTATTATTATTATTATTATTATTATTATTATTATTATTATTATTATTATTATTATTATTATTATTATTATTATTATTATTATTATTATTATTATTATTATTATTATTATTATTATTATTATTATTATTATTATTATTATTATTATTATTATTATTATGTACCTAATATTGAGATCTAACGCTCTTTTTCAGATGAAAGGAATGTAATGGAAATATGTTATCGGCAACCTTGACGTAGAAAGTTGCCCAAATCCTACCGCAGTCAGTGGCGTGAGGGACTGGAATTCGGACTTCTCAGCCCTGTTCATGAATTCGAACTTCTCCTCAGACCTGTTCATGACTTCGGACTTTCCCCTGACCTGCTAATATTTTGGTGCATACGAAATTCTTAGTGCAAAACGATCAGAACAAAAAATAAAAAAGTAAAGAAGGCAGAGGTAGCATTTTCTTTGAGATTATCTAATATAGTGTATTGCGATACAGCCATGTCAAGTGCATTATGACAGAATCGAAAAAAATATTGAATGGACAAGCTGAAAGATATAGCTATTGCATGCTACTTTCTGGACGAAAGTGAATAGGAAATCTTACGTATATGAAAACGTTGATTAATGTTGTAAACTGGTTGATAGTGTTGGTAGTGACTGTAAAATACGTATATTATAATCATGACGGATAATAGTTATAAATTAGGAAAACGTTGACCCAGAAATTAAAGAGTAAGGGGAATTGACAGACAAGCGTGAAAATGTAAACTTTATCAAGCAAATATTAAAATTATTCATGTATGAAATATCTCAAGTATTATTTATTTATGCCAACAAACTATTGGTTTTTTTAAAGACACAAGCCGTTTGTGGGCAATGTTTGAAATGTAGAACTGGAACTACAAAGTTCAATGCCACAGTTGGTATTAGAGGGTCAGTGGTTCAAATTCCAGCTGTGGCATTGATCTCTAAGTTCCAGTTGTACCTCTAAAACATTGCCCACACACGACGTCTGTGTTTAAAAACACAAACAGTAAGTTTGTTGGCATAAATAAATAATAATTACCATCTGAAGGTTATTTAATCCCGGGACGTAAAGTAACTGCAATAGTAAGTCACAATTGGGGTAATTGTCTCTGATGTGAGACTGGCCTGGTAAGCGGGGAGTTTGTGGTTCAAATCCCAGCTGCGGCATTGAATTTTTAAGTTCCAGTTCTACCTCTCAAATATCTCAAGTGTTGAATGGTCCCGCAAAAGCACTTTATCAGAACGGTGGAAAGTCTCTCTTTGTAAATATCAATAAAATAAATCGCTCATACGTTCCAGCATACATATGAATAAAATAGCAACACAGCCATTACATCTGCACGGCTTCCTGTCTAACTGCCAAAAAGGGCCTAATTTTTCTGTAAGAAAACAGAATTAACATGTTTTCAATAAACCGTCATCAAATCACAAGCTTTGTGTCCTATCCCACAGATTTCCTTACAGTTAGCCACACCCTTATAGTGTCTGCACTAGACTGAAGCATGTAAACTTAAATAAGGAAATAATGAAGCTATTAACAATGAAGCAACAGAATCTAAAATAAGAACAAATTAGAAACTAAAAGCTTCACTTATCTTAGTAATATTGCAAGATTTTCACAGCTCACATGTTTCAAGTTGTCTCCAGCTATTTGTATAGCTTTGAAAATAAGTTGGAGACAACTTGAAACATGCCAGCTGTGAAAATCTTGCAACATTACTAAGATAAGTGAAGCTTTTAGTTTCTAATTTGTTATTGTTTTAGCATGTAAACTTATTATAGCTGACGCAAAATTTAATGGCGGGTGGCTCTATACAACACCCAATCATACGCTTACAACGCCTTGGGGTGTTGTATAATTAAACACGCTGCAAAATCACGCTGTAAAGCTGGTGATATAAATATCATTTGCACCCACAAAATTTATTTGTACAACAGGAAACAGAATAGAAATGGGTATCAGGTGCCATTAGGTGTTGCATCTACCGTAGTTATTATTATTATTATTATTATTATTATTATTATTATTATTATTATTATTATTATTATTATTATTATTATTATTATTATTATTATTATTATTATTATTATTATTATTATTATTATTATTATTATTATTATTATTATTATTATTATTATTATTATTATTATTATTATTATTATTATTATTATTAATTATTAATTATTATTATTATTATTATTATTATTATTATTATTATTATTATTATTATTATTATTATTATTATTACTATTATTATTATTATTACTATTATTATTATTATTATTATTATTATTATTATTATTATTATTATTATTATTATTATTATTATTATTATTATTATTATTATTATTATTATTATTATTATTATTATTATTATTATTATTATTATTATTATTAAGAGAAGCAGTAAAAAGTGTGAAATCATTAATAATCCCACAGTTTGCCCTACCCATGGTCATCAACGGAGATCAGCATTTCTAGCTGTCACTCCTTCGAGAGCTCAGGACCTAAGCTTAAAGACACATTGCAAGAAAGTATTGTGGACAGTAGGAGAATGCGGGACAGCCCGTCAACTTTTACTAGAAAACGTTCCAATACAGATCTGGTCATTACATGATATAGCGTATATTACGTGAACGATTATTTACCTACACTGCTTGGTTTTGTGTTCATGAGCAAAATTGTTATACCATTTGGTAATATTCCATTACATTTCACTGTCGCGGAGGTATGTTGACACGATGACAAGAAAATTACTCCGTTCTGGTAAGAAGATTATTCCGATCAATAAGCAGACAAGTAAAGTGGTGCATCAAAACTGACAAGAGAAAGTTTAGTTTATATCCTTGATTGTCATTTTCCAGGAGCTTATGATGAAAACGCAATTTATAAAACCTGAAACTTGTTAGAGCCGATGTCATAAACGTCAATGCACAAATTAAAATGAGCAGTAAACAGGTTTGAACATCTTGAGTTGCGACCTGATGATAAATGGTACACATGAAGCTTTTGTAATTATTAGAAAGACAGTTCTAATTGCTTCACAGTTTGCTTAGTATAAGGCATGTTAGCTGGTTATTCCTTTTGAAGTTTATAGCCCAGCAATGTTATGTAAGCGTCCAGGGAATGTGTGGGGTTAACACTCATTTGCCGTCAATTTCAACCTGAATCGCAAATGTACATCAAAGCTGTAATTTAAAATGACCAGACCTCCCATTTTGAACGGGACAGTACCGTTTTTCAATCTGTGGTCCCGGGTCCCCATAGATTTTGTCGGGACACCTTTTTGTCCCTTTTTGTTGGAAAATAACATTTCCTTCTTATTCTGTATTTTATGCTACGTAATATTTAAATCTTTATGGTCATAACTAAGAACGAAAGTTATGTTATCGATTGATAAAATTCGTTACGAAAGGCAATGTAATGGTCACACCCCGCCTTTGTTTTGTTTCCCGCGCTTCACTTTGACAGTTCGATTCTACTGTTTCAGTGACAAAGTCTGATATGCACAGTTTGGCAGTTCCGTGAGAGATTTGTGATGCCAAAACGAGCGTGTTCACTGCTGCGTTGCAGCCAATGGCATAGGACTTCCAATTTATAGAGAAAAAAATCAGACGTGTTGTGCTCACATAACTTTCTCTACTCTTGTACTAAGCATTCCTACAAACTCTCATTCCTAATCTTCTTCGTGTTAGTTGAGATAAACATTTGCAGAAATTATCTTATTTCTTATTTTCTTGTAGGTACAAGGGGGATGTTGGAATACAGTAGGCTCTGAGCGATAGTCAAATCTTTTAAAGCTTTGAGACCCCGTTTTCTTTGCATGCTTAACATATAAAAAAATGAACAACGATGTTGCATTTCACGAAAGTTCTAAAGTTTTCCGAAACTGACACAAATAGCAAGCAATATCTCCGAAATGGTTCACTCTACAAAAAACTTATTTAGACGTAAATTGTGTTTTAGCGAGATCTACATGTTTTGCATAGTAAGATTTTGTCTATCTCTTAGGGTTTACGAGTTATTCAAAAGTCATCCAGAGTAAACAGGACTACATAGGCTATAGCCAGAAAATTCAAAATATGCATTTTATTTGTCATAAGAATATCTTAAACATACGTCATTTTAATCAAAATCGTTAGAGCCATTTTCAGGAAAATCAAAATTTTCGATAAGTTTTCCACGTAAAGGGTAGTTATGCGGGGCTATTTTCTTCAAAAAGTTCGTGTTGCATCCTTAAAAGACATTAAACTTAAATAACAACTTTGGTTTTTAACCTACTTTTCGTTTTTGAGTTATGCTGTTCACAGACTGACAGACTGACAGACTGACAGACAGACAGACACATAGACAGACATATAGACAGACAGATAGACAGAAAGACAGACGAACACACAGATTGACACACACACACACACACACACACACACACACACACACAAACACACACGCGGACCTTTTTCTAAAAATGCTTTTTTTTTGGATTCAGGGGGTTTCAAAACATATTTTCGGTGAAATCTCAACACCGAATTTGTGGGTTGAATACAATACTTCCCCTACTTACCAGTAGAGAAAGTAAAAACGTGGACGTCGGAAAAAACACTATTGGAAGTTGAAACGCTGAAAGCATTGTTGCTTACCGAAATCAAATTCAAATACAGTTGCTTTGAGTTTTTGAATTTATTGAAGGAAAATGAGAAAGTTCTGAGGACAATAGATTCTTCAGAAAATTATGTCCAATAACAAACAGTTTTATGAGTTATATATAAGTAATATGATAATTGTTTTGGTGTTTGTATTTATAGTAATAGTAATGTTGTATATAATACTATTTTGTATATTGTAGTTATATTTTCGACATAATATAATAGTACTTCGAGTACCCTGATAATTACATTTTGTTTATTAATAATAAATAAAGTTTTACACCTTCTAATTGCATTAACTTAAAAGCCTAATTAAATAAATGAAATAGGTAATTAAGTGAAAGTTAAGAAGTGTCCCGTTTTTAGCTTCATGAAATATGGCCCCATTATGTAAAAAAAATAAAAAAAAAACAAAAAAAATAAAAAAATAAAAAAAAATAAAAAAAATAAAAAAATAAAAAAAATAAAAAAAATAAAAAAAATAAAAAAAAATAAAAAAAACAAAAAATAAATAAAAGAAGAAAAAGAAAAAAGAAAAAAAAAAAGAAAAAAAAAAGAAAAAAAATATGTAATTGGAGTATTGGAACTTCGGCGCACGCTACCGAGCGTGATGACTCCGTGGTAACGCGTCAGGTTAGCATTCGGGAGGTGCCGGGTTCGATTCCTGCTGGTCGCCCATTTCAACCATAGGCTTTTCCATGATTTGCTTCGTTGGCAGGGCGAATGCTTGGGTGTGCCTTCTATCGTCGATCTCCTCTCCGACTGATAAGCGTCGACCTCCTGATAACCATGGGCCACTGCGTCAAAATATACTTAAGCCCTAATTACTGTATTAACAGTTCAAGTGAATCGAACTTAAATTTTGAATTGTACGTATTTCACAGAAGCGTACCCAAAACAAAAATAGTTTGGTGGTATAGTAGGTATCTGTTTTTAGTTGGAACGGCAAGCACGCATATTCTCAGTATATGTCGCTTTAGTTTTGTTTAACATTGCGTTTCGTTGATCACTTTCTCTACTGGTTAGTAGAGAAAGTGTTGTATTCCAAACAAAAGTTTGATGTCGAGATTACACCGGAAATATGTTTTGAGACCCCCTGAGTCCAAAAAAAAAAAAAAAAAAAAAAAAAAAAGCATTTTTAGGAAAAGGTCCGTGTGTGTGTGTGTGTGTGTGTGTGTGTGTGTGTGTGTGTGTGTGTGAGTGTGTGTGTGTGTGTGTGTGTCAGTCTGTCAGTCTGTGGACAGCACAACTCTAAAGCAAAAAGTCGGTTAAAAACCAAAGCTGGTATTTCAGTTTAATGTCTTTTAAGGATGCGACAGGAAGATTTTGAAGTAAATGGCCCCACTACGCTTTACATGGAAAAGTTTTCGAAAATTTTGATTCTCTTGAAAATGGCTCTAACGATTTTGATTAAAATTCCACATGTTTGAGATATTTTGATGACAAATAAAATGTTAATTTTGAATTTTCTGGCTATAGCCTATGTAGTCCTGTTTACTCTGGATTATTTATGTATAACTCGTAAAATATAAGAGATAGACAAACTCTTACTGTACAAAAAAATGTAGATCTTGCTAAAACACACATTTTATGTCTGAATAATTTTTTTTTTTTGTAGAGAAACTATTTCGGAGATATTCCTTGTTATTTGGGTCAGTTTCGGAAAACTTAAAACTTTCGTGAAATGCAACATCGTTGTTCGTTTTTTATATGCTAAGCGTGCAAAGAGAACGGGATCTCAAAGCTTTAAAATATTTGACTATCGCTTAAAGCCTACTGCATTCTAATATTCCCCTTGCACCTACAAGGAAATAAGCAATAACAAAATTTGTACAAATGTTTATTTCAACTAACACGAAGAAGATCTAGCAATAAGAGTTTGTAAGAATTGTTAGTAAAAGAATAGAGAAAGTCATGTGAGTACAACACATCAGATTTTTTATGTGTAAAATGCGTAAAGAGCATAATTCAGAACTGTAAGAAACCGTTTGAACCTTGGTAATTCGATCTGCAATATTGTCAATGTTACATAAAAATATGAGGCCTGTCTTTGTTTTAGGATCAAACATATTTATTTCCGGAAGCAGTTGGTCAATGACCTTTTATCTTTTTCTCTCTTTGCATATTGCATCGTACTAACTTCCTGAAGAACTACATTTGCCATCAGTGACGCAGGTGAATTGATTAGCATGTGATGCACTTTTGATACATTATGAACTGCCTTTAGAAACGGTCGGGGTTTGTTCAGGTCATTGTGCTATATTTGAAAATGTATGCGTTAACACGACTGTTACACTGTTACTATGACATGTGCATTCACCTCTCATGCATATTATATCATCGAACAAAATATGCATGCTGATACCAATGGAACAAAGATCATTTCCTGGTCAAATTTCAGCTTTCAGATGCATAATAATGTTCTGATCGTATTCCATTCATGGAGGAAGCTCTAGTTTTTAATATTTAGCCGCTAATGTTGAATTAGAGCCACCACTTAAACAGCCATAAGATTTGATACAGCCATGGAAAAAATGTATGAGCGCATTAGGAGAGTAAAATGTTTGTAAGTCCCACGTCGTGTTGCAGTGCGTTTTACACAAGTCGATATTTCCAGTTGAGTTTATTGATAGTTTTTGTTCCAGATGTTATCATCTGTCGGACACACAAATAGACTATGTACACCGTCTTCGAATACTTTTAAGAATCGAAACTTTCATTCGAAGGTAAGTTCTCGAATACTACTATATCGTCACTTGAATAATGTTCTTCAGTTCACAGCATGGATGTTCTAGAAAAAAGCGATCAAATGATTCATGAAGAATGCAACGGTTTTCCTCAAAATGCTGAATGCACTTTAGACGTTTGGATTTAGGATTTTATTGTAACCTATGCATAACGCACTTTCAGTCGGTAAAAATGTCTGTTACATTCTTTGGTGGCAACCTATTTGTTCTCACATTTATTAGCTGATCACTTTTTTAAAAAAGAAAAGAAAAAAATAGACCGCTTGGATGGGACATGTTTGACCAAATGGGGATCATTGTTTTAAAATGATTCTTTTTTTCTTGTCAAAGTACGTGCCAAGAACTGACCTACATTGCCGTTTGCCTTTTATGTGTTTCCCCTTTTTTCAGAACTGCCACATTACGGCCACACTCAATCTCACTGCAGGACATATGATAATTCTGACAATTCATGTAGTTGATGCTAACAACTTTGGAAAATGGGTTTTTTTTTTTTTTTTTTTTTTTTATTTTTTTTTTTTTATTTATGTTTTTATCCGCCAAAGTTAGGACATTCAAGAAAATTTCACCACTTATTTGAGTCGTTTTATCCCCCTAGCCTTACTAGTTTATGTAGAACACTTAGAACAAGTGCCTTTGCAACTGCCTTCCTTTTCTCTACAAGAGCAAACAAATCGCAGTCACGGAAGCTATGCCCAGTAACAGGAAATTGTAGCTCTATATGCTCAGGTAAGTAATTTTCCACCAGAAAGAGTAAGAGCAGTACCTACCAATATACGATACTTGTTTTGGCTGTAACAGTAATTATCGTTCCAAACATTGGGTTTTCTTATTGCTAATCCCTGAATTCAGAACCTTTACAATTCATAATGCGATTTCGTTTGCATCTTTTGCAGACACAGTCTCGTCCGACATGCACACATAACATTGTAATATATCGCTCACAGATACACCAAAGTTGCAACACGATAACTGGCGGCGATAGGACATTTCAGAGTATGTCAGGGTTGCTACAAGAAGCACTGTGCAGCACGTATCACTTTGAGGGAGCTGAGATGAACTGATATCATTTCACATAAGACTGTATGCCTTCTCAGCCTTCCTATCATGCTTCTCAAGATCTGCCTTTGAAATGCTAACATACTGTAGCAGAATGAACAAACTGTCGTATATATAACGATTCGCACACAATGAAGCTATAGGTATATTTAGGAATAACATTTGATAATAAATTAACATGGAACAAACACTTTAGATATACTACTGCAAAATCAAGCAAAAAATTATCTCTTCTCAAGATACTAGCAGGAAAAAAATGGGGATGTTCAAGAGAAATATTAAATACAACATACAACATGTATATCAAACCAAATTTAACTTCTGGAGAAATCTTGTCATCACCACATATCAATAAACTAGAATTAATATAATACCAAGCTTTACGATTAAATACTGGAGGTGTCAAAACAACACCTATTGACTCCATGAGAGTACTTACTAACACAACTAGTCTACAAACGACCCGAACAACAAATGACAATACAGTATGAAAAACTCATTACACTACCACACAACAGTTGGGATAAACGCATGTTCTCAACTTCTCCCACAACCCAGATAGGCTTTCTATCTGTTGTAAATAAACTTCAAAACAAGCTCAATATACCTCAAGAACAGAAAATTTAGAAATAAAACCCAACCATACGATATTAACAACAGTAGAACATAATGTAAACCTTACAGATGAAATAACGAATACGACTGCTCAACGAACGTGAGCAATAGCAAAAATCCATACATGATACATTATTTCAGCCTGGCTCCATGTTTACACTGATGGATCCTTAATCTCTCGGGGAAAAGGTGCAGGAGTAGGAGCAACATGCTCTTTGTTTTCCTTTTCTAAATGCTTAGAATATAGAACAAGTTATGATGGAGAAATTCAAGCAATCAAACATTCCTTACGACATCTCCCACATAATATTAAAATTTTGCAAATGCTGTCTTATTATCAGACTGAACAGCAAACCTATCAATAGTTTCTGATAACGAAAAGTCCACACACTAGAAATCATCAACATAACTCAATTAACAAAATGGAGTAAAAATAGTATTAAATAGGTACCAGCACACTGTGGTGTGTACAGCAGACAACTTAGCCAAAAAAGTCTTCTCACCTATGGACCAACTAGAAAATTAACATTCGATTCTGTAAACCAATTTAATAAAAAAAAACGATGTAACATTTTAATAAAATCAATAACATTACAATATCTCAGGGGAAAAAAATGGGAAGTTCTTGCCTAGAATCCAAAGGTAATACCAGATAGGTATTAGGAAAGCAGCAGTTGTAGCCCTTCGATCATTAACCGGCATGATTATGTGGCTACACATTTGCACAGAATCGGAATATAAGAGTTCCCAATTTATCCACTGTGCAATTTGAATGAAGAAATTTACTATACTCATCTTCAAAAATGTCCATCAGCTCTCGATATACAAAATGTTTGTGAAAAATTTTGGAGTGTAAGAAGACTAATGATTTCATTGCCAACCGTCGGGTATTAAACAACTATTCCCACATAATTTGCATGAAATGCTTTATTTGTACTGACCTAAATGTTAGTAGAAGACACCAAATAATATGACAAAAACCTCTGCAAAAACTTTCCTATTTACGCCCCAAACAAGCAACTATAACACTTGATATAGCTGCAAAATGCAAAGAGAAGATTGTTAGATTTACAGCAGGACCAACACTGTTTACAAGAAATGGAGTGAGATTAAATCATATGAATGACACATTGCACCTTTATTATGAAAAAGCTTGTGGTCTCAGCACCACTGCAATCTCACAGTGGTTATAAGGTCGCCTTGGAGTCTGCTATGGACTTTGTCTTGATATGTAATGTCCCGTGGCATTTTGCACCATTGCAGTACAAACTCGTCTTTTATTTGTTAAAAATTTGGCACTTTGTACCTTTATAATGTAAAGTATCCAGTTATACAACACAGCACATCACTGGTGTTTTAGAACTTCAATTATAAACTATATTGGTGTTATATTCCCAGGGCCATAATTGTAATGTTTTTTTTTTTTTTTTTTTTTGCGATTAATTTCAGTTATTGACACTATGCAATTCACTGTCATTTTGAGTAAATATGCTTAAAAGCAATTCCTCTAAAGGTATTGTCACAAGATGTCCTGTTGTTTGTTTTGGAAATGAAACAATTACCTATTTCAGTTATTGCCATGGATATCAATGACTATGTTTTCAGGCGTCAGCACTTCGAAATTGTATCAAGTTCTCCATGAATAATTCAAAACATTGTTATAAGTCTGAATATTTAGAAGTAGCCATAGAAGCTTTGAAAGCTGCAGCTTCCACGAACGATTCTTATTTTAAGACTGAGTGAGTAATATCTATGTAAACCGAGAGCAGCAGACAAAGTGGTGCTTAAATGTCAATAATTATAAGTTTTACCCTATATGTATATTAAAGTCTCATTGTGAAATGCTCCGGAGCAATGCGATAGTCTGTCAGGTTTTTGTTGCAGTATTTAGCCCTGTGGTATAAAACTATCGTAGATAAAATGTAATCGCTGAACTAGTTCATCAAAGTTAACATATATTAATTTAATGAAAATAAAAATGAGCAACATTTACAAATATTTTAACAAACAATAAATTAAAACCCTCTTATGTTGCTCTTTCTCAGCTTTAGTGAAAACTCAAATTTTAAGTAAGACATGTACAGAACTCTGCATAGGTTAGTCCAAACAGCATAACATGTGCTAATAGCACAATAAGACCCACTTTCATAATATAATGGATTGTATGTCCGCTTTCCAATTCGAAATACTTAAATTCGAGTCTCAGGATGAATTTTCTGGTCAACTCTTAAATAAATTAACCTCCAGAGAAGGTAAGTGTGTTCGCCTACCGCCTAGGTGGCTCCAGTTCGATCCCAGGAACCCGCATGTGGTGGACGAAGTGGCGTCTGGGCGGGTTTTCTCCGGGTTCTCCGGTTTTCCCCGCCACTCATTCCACAAATTGCTCCATCATCATTTTTCCTCTCATCGATTTTGCGTGCATTTCATAACATCCTCTTCCTCACTATCATACCTGGCTTGGCTAACCACACGCTTCCAGGTCTTCACTCTATCCGGTGCATAGGCTTCTCTGCTCCCCGAACAGGCTTCTGACCTTAGGCATTGGCGTGTAAGTCCAAGGGGGTGCTACACAAGGGGAGGATAAACATAAAGAAAGAAGAAGAGAAGGTAAATAAAGCCTACGGAACCGAGTTCTTGAAGGGGCTCTAGACTTTAAAAAATGCAAAATTTATAAAGATATTTGGTAGAGTTATTAAATACTACACGTCTACTTTAATTCTATGCAGTGTGCGATTTGCAGGAGGTATGGGGCGTGCCCCCTCCCCCTCTGTATTCAACTTCTGATTTTAAATGACCCATCACAGCCAGGGATGTTTATTTCCCCTCACTGTATGTAAGCTACATAATTTAATTTACATTTGTGGAACTGTACACAGAAAGATTAATACCCTATATCTGTTTTAATATTAAAATGTGAACTCATTAATTTGGGAAAAAGCGTTGTATATTTAAATATTTCAAACCTTTTCAAACTCAATCGTCATTTTATTTCTTCGTTGTTGTTTAATCTTTTACAATCCGACATCCGTTACTTATTTCCAAAATGACAAGTATCATAGTCTGATTTTGTAAATAAGTATTTCTTTAATGTGCTTTGAAGATATATCAAGAAAGTAAACACATATATTTGTAGGCAATTAGCAGAAAGTATAGCACACAAGAAAACCGTGTATATAGTTGCCTTATAATGGAATATATACTAGACATTCAGACGAAAAACTACGAATATTTATTTCGTAAACTGCTAATGATACGAAAACGCCTACTTAAACATTTATTTTGAGGTTGTGACAGTTGTATGGAGATGAAATTTGTTGACATTTATACGGAGACCAAAATATTCCCAGAAATGGGAAAGCATGAAAAATTTAGAAACCTAACAGTTGTACCGAGACTGATTTTGTTGCTGGCCAGTACAGTCCCGGCCTAATGTATTTCTTAGAATTTTGACTCGAGAGCTATAAGGGTTGGGATGTGTGGCTGGCAGGTAATGGCTTTGGGGTGGCACTCCGTAGGAAGAGTTCATTACTATAGTTGATACACGAGTGTCAAGTAGTGTGCGTGCTATAATTTTGGAGATATGGAATTCAGCGAAACCACCAAAAGAAAGCCTTTAGTTATTTATAACGCGTGTCTTAACCTAATCCTAGGTAATTTGATACTATTTTGTGATGCCTTAATGCGCTATTATCTAGAAATCACATTGCTAACGTTTACTGCAAGTATATTCCTAAGTAAACCCTCTGCATTCTGCAACTATAAACTATTTTTTAAACTAGGTGCTATACATATCAGATATAATATACCTGAAAATTTTCATTCCAAAACCGGCTATTAACAGTTGATAGTGGTCATTCCGTATAAGTGTCAGCATTCCACTCATCACTCATTAGGTAGAGGAAAGGGCTTCGTGCAAGGGCGCAGGACCGAAGCCTCCCTTACCCAGGTAGCTTAGCAGGTAACAACCCCGAAGCCTCCCGTGGAACCGGTCTAATTAGCCAGCAGGTGGGGTGGAATGGGTGTGCGTAATTTTTTCCATAAATTTCATCTAACGCAAAGCTGGTGGCGAAAGATACAACATTTGGAACTTGCGCATGACTTCTACTATTCCAAAAATGAAATCGGATAATTTCTGAACTACATATTTGGTTTGCCAATGCCGGATCCTGGTATAGTTGGTGACCGTTTTGCTGAGGACTTTTGTGACAGTGATGCCTGTCTCGGAAAACTACAGATGTTCTGCGACTGTTTAGTGGATACTTACATCGACGAAAATGTACTTTCCTCCTTCCAAGTGGGCAGAACTAAGTTGCAATAGACAGAAAACTACCAACGCTTGCGAAAGTTTCCACAACAAATACAATAATCAGTTCTACCCCTGCAGCCCAGATTTATATAGATTTCTTGAGGTACTGAAGCAAATTCAGTTGGGTACTATAATGCAATGAACTCCTCAATAAATAACAAAAAGGAAAGGTTTTATCCACACTTGAAACTCATGGTGCAGCAAGTAGAACATTTCAAATCTAGAAAAATCTCCGGAGTAGAATACGTGAAGTCGACTTCTTATAGAATCAATCCTGGAAATGCATGGAAGAAAAATGTAAAAGGAAAAATGCGGTTTCACTTAAAGATGAAAATACACATTGCTGTATGCTATAGGTTGAAAATGCCAAAAATAACAAAGCATCTAAATGCGGATGTACTGTGAGTAAATTAAAGAAAGAAACAAATAATGACGAAGCAGATAAATGTGGGATCTTTGGGGTGCAAGCCAGTTCGCCTCCTCGCGGTGCACCCTGGGTAACGATAAACGAACTGGAACAATAATCTCTAATTCAAATTTAAGCATTAGGGGTTCATTTTCTTTTGGTATTAGAACCGTGTTTCTTTGTTATTAATCATAAAGACAAAAGATGTTTAACATATTCCACTAGAAGCATGTTTCATAAAATATTATAAAAACCAAACTGGAACTGCTACCTGCTTTGATCGGGAAGCTTCAGCTATGTAATTAGGGACCTTTAAGCGTCCGGGAGGCCTCGGTCCTGCACCTTAGTACAAATGTCTCTCCGTAGAAGTGTCACTTCGTACAAGTGTTCCAACCCCATATTTTGACTGCATTTTTCCCGGAGTAAGATTTTGTCTACCTCTTATAGCTTCCAAGTTATCTAAACTTTTATAATTTTCAAAGAGAATACAAAGGGTTCGCAGGTTAGTCACATAAAGTTGAACATATATCTACAATTCATTTGACACGTAAGTAACTACCCATTACTTGGAACATTTTTCGAAAATTTTCATTTTTTCAAAAATGGCTAACGATTTTGATTAAAGTGCCATATGTTTAAGATATTTTAATATCAAATAAAATGCATACTTTGAATTTTCTGGATATAGCCCATGTACTCCTGCTTACCCTTGATGACGTTTGCGTAACTGGTAAACCGTAAGAGATAGGCCAACTCTTACTATACAAAAATGTAGATCTCGTTAAAACATACAAGATGTCCAAATGCATATTTTGTGGAGTGAACCATTTCGGAGATATTCCTTATTATTTGTGTGAGTTTTGCAATGCTGAAACTTTTCTCAAATGTAAGGTCGTTATTCACTTTTTTGTCTCTTGGCCGTGCAAAGGGAACGAAATTTTAAAGCTGAAAAAGATTTGACTATTGGTCAGAGCTACTGAATTCCCACATTCCTACTAGAAAATTACCAATAAGATAATTTCTGTAAATGTTTATCTCGACTAACATGAAGAGATATAGGAATAAGAGTTTGTAAGAACAGTTAGTACAAGAGTAGAGAAAGTCATATGAGTGCAAAACATGAGATTTTTAGTTACGCTGTTCTCACACAAGGAAACACACGGGCCAGTTTTCTACAATGTTATTTATGGATTCAAACAACCTCTAAAAGTGCATTTCTGGATACTAACATTTGGGTGGAATATTATAGTCTGCTATCTGGTGAGAGATAAGGTAATTCATGAATAAATACATATATAAACAAATAAATCAATCAAGTAAAGTAACAAAATGTCTCTTTCGTAACTCTCACACAGAAAATCCTTATGAAGGTTATAAGAAATGAAATGACAACAGTGTGAACAGTTTACTTAAACGAAAATATGCAGCATATACACTCAAACTAATATTTCAAAAGTCTGCAAATCGTTTCCGAAACATTTGGAAGGTCTTCTATAATATTTTCTGAGATCACATAAATAGTATGCCCTAATCTTCCTAAATGTGCCAAGGAATTCCAGTCAAGAATAAGCAAATAAAGGTCATGAGCTGATGAGTTTACATTAAGATGGTTATTTGCTGCTTTACTGGTTAAACAGTTCAGTTTCTTAAGGTTCCCTTCATAGACTCGTCAGAGTTATGTGCGTGTGGGGCCACAGTAATGGAGGGGAGACACCTCGACCCACCGCGACCCCGACATGGATCTTTTGCTGGCTACTATCCCCCCAGGGGAAAGGGATGAGGCAAAGTGATGCCGTAGGCTGGTCAGAGAGCGGAGCCAGCGAAGCCCAGAGACGCACAGAGGTCCCTAACATTTACAGATATTGACACCTGGCACACAACCGGAGTTTCCTCTACCCAGGGAGAGGGCAACGAGGGGACCCTTGCTGCGCGGGCAGCATCTTCCAGGAAGGTCCAGGGATGTGGTTCCAGAGCGCAACCAACTGTGCCATCTGTCCGCATTCACCGGAATTTACCGCGCTACCAACCAAAACTGAAAGCTGGTAAGGGAGGGAAATGAGAAATGAAGGGAAAGAAATCCGTGGAGAAAAGATTAATGGGAAAACCATGGAAAAACCCATGGCAGAGTGCGCGGACCCGCCACCTCCCGTATGTGGGCCACAGACGTTACCGTCTGAGCCATCCCGCTTGGTCACAGTTATGTATACCCATAATATATGTTTACGACGCTGAGGATAAGTATTAAGCAGAGGCAAGTGGTACTTCACGCATCATAGCGCTACATTGCTGTAGGTATTTCACAGAAAACTCTGGGACAACGCCATTCAACGTCTACGGTCTCGGAAGATGGCAAGAGCCAAGCCCTATTCCGGTTACTTTAGTGTATACCAACCTTTTTTCTTATTTTTTTTACCTATGGCAATTTGCCACTATTTATACAACAGAGGTGTAAATTGAACATTCTTAACACACAGTTTCGCTTCATAACACAAACTAAAGTGGGTTGTTCATTATTTCTACTATTCGTATGTTCCTGACATAGGAGCTTTTCTTACTCTCGTTAAGAAGCGAATCCAGATAAGAATTTGACAAGTGGTTAGACCGTTGGCATTCCAAGGCGACTTAATCTCCATCCTGTCGGCTATAAGTCAGGTTTGAAACGGACAAAGTTGCAAGTGGGTTTTAGTCGGATTGTTCTGGTTTCTCTTGCTAGCTGCTCCATCCACGTCCTGCCAAGCACAGACAAGCCTTGAAGATGGACTCTATTAAACAATTAGAAAAATCGGGTTTGGAAATGTCCAAGAGCATAAGCATAACGGAAGACTTAGCTAATTCAATTAACAGGATACCCTTTGTACCAGGTATCGAAAATGTGAAAGCTAAACTCCAGAAGTTCTAAACAAAAATATTGGTTATCAGCTATGTGTGAAATTTTGAAGATGAGTAAGAAGGAAAACACGCCAGAGTGGAATTCTTTACATTTGCACCTCTGACATCGTGAGACGTAGAAAGAAGTTTTTCACTATTTAAAAACTGCTTTAGTGATAGGCGTCAAAATTTCACATTTAATAATTTACGAATGTGCATTGTAACGCAGTGTAATGCACTCTGTGACGATATTATAGTTAATAAATAGCAGTATGTATAACCGTTTAAGTGCAATTCCACAATGTATAGTTAATGATGCTCGTAGGTGTGCTGCAGTGAGGCGGTTTTCATGGTCAGGCTGTATCTACCTGCAGTTGTTTACATGCGCGAGCGATAACAGTGAAGTCTATGTGCAGTATACCTATGGAAAAACGCACACGCCTCCGGCCTTTAATTATTAAGCTATTAGCGTTGATTCGTCTTAGTTCGTCTGCCCGTATAAAACATTCCGATCCTGTAAGTAGTAGGAATTTCTAAAATTTTTTGATATCTTACAAAATTAGGGGTTGTATAAATACAGTGATTTTTAAAACCTTTCACTTTGTTCTTTTTGGCGAAAATGCGCTATGGAGCTTAACTTTTATACATGAGACTTTGCACAAAATTTATCGACACACTTCAAATTTTGTTGAAATCGGAACAAAAGAGTTCTTTGGATTAAATACCTTCAAAAATCTTGTAATTTATCCAATACACATCTGAAAGGTTCCGAATTTAGATTCAGGTAGAAGTTTTCAGAACGGAGGCTAAACGCTTTGCTACCTAGAGTTTGTTCACCAGCTCGTGGTCCCTGACAGGAATGCAGCCAGCCAGTACGTCAGTAAAGAATTCCAGGTACACAGTGATACCTGAAGCAGCAGTCGTGCTTCTAGTCGCACTTACGATAGTAGTGTCAACGCTAGAAGCAAAGAACTCGCTCAAAATAGCGGAAATTAAATGTTATTTTCAGCTTATGTTATGTTTAGTTTATAAGACGTAAAGGATGTTTTCAACTGCTCAGTCTTTTTCCCATTGATCATTTCAATATTTTTCAAATGACCTGACAGACTGTTTCGCTCTCAAGTGATATATCCTCAAGCGTTATCGTTTGCAAATAGATTGATAGTTAACCTTCTCAGTAACTTCGGCCGAGGAAGAAATATTTCTTGAGGGTTGTCAACTAATGTACTCGTACACTCAGTTCCACTTATGCCGTCCCCGTAGCTTCGGGAGGCATTCTACTGCGGAGTAGATGCGTATAGCAAATAGCAGGTGTGTGTATCTGTTCATCTTTTGGTTTGCCTTTTCACGCGTGCAGTGGTCGTGTTTTATACGTGCATAGTTCTACATTATTCGCATATGAGTATTAGGTACAATGTGAGCTAAATAAGGCCATGTAAACCAATAAGGCCAACTAATGGTTTCTGAAAGAAACTTCTGCATAATAACAGTAGGTGGCAGCATCTCCGTGATCGACATGCTCTGTTGCCCCTTGAAACACATCAGCCGTTATTTAATTATCAGTGGTTACATGCACGTTGCGTTTGATTTACGAAAGTACTTTCAAATCTTATGTGATAAACATCCGTTCATTAGTGACTTCTTTGGTAATGCTTACGTTTGGGGTGTCTGACATTAAATGTTATACATAGTTCATTGGGAGCTATTTATAAAAGTAAAGGTGTGATAAAATTATCTAAAACGCACACCACGCTTTTTACAACAAAATTTATTATTTTGTTAATATAACTTTTTTATTTAAATGTTTAAATTATAATGAACCAGTGGACTTTATGGCTTCATGTTGCTATAGAACAAACTCTTCATATCGAAAAATTATTTTCCACTTTTTAGTTCGGTTTCTTACCAAAGCGTGTCTTTTTAGCTTTTTAAACTGTAATTTATTCAGTTTCACTGAGGTATTTGAGATGACCATGGTTTTGTAATAGTTTTATACAGTAAATGTGGACCTAAACAGGATACACGGGTAAAACTGTAAAAAGGCTTTACATTCAGATATAGCTGTGAATTATTAAAAGCTGCATTACATCAAACCAAACTGTACGTCGAAACGTGAAGGAAGAATCTCTGTAGTTAAAAAGTGTGATACATGAAATGACCTGGAGTTGCAGAAATAAAAGGATGTTTACCGACAGAATTCCTGAGCAAAAGCTAAAGTGTAAATAAAAAGAAGTTCCAGACAAGGTTCAACGTATATTGAAATGTTAATAGACCTGTCCTGTTTCAGAAAAACAAGTCCCTTAAATGACCATACGGAACTTGTTCGCATTTGCCTGAAAATAGTTGCCGATATTGGTATAATGTAGAAAACAACATTGCACACACGAATAACCTCGTTTTTGAGCAGGAACAGTCTTTAACTCTACTTCTCATGTACGTATAAGAAGTAGTCGTATATCTTGAACTCTGTTACTGTACAACCATTAAAGAATTCCAAGACAATTTGAAAGATTGTCTTATATGGGGTGCTGTATCCGAAACTAGTAACCTCTGTGGACGTCATGTGGCAAATTTTCTAGTAGGTAAACTCAGTGAAGACGAGCCGGGAAAGCTGTCCATTTGCCCACCACAAATTCCATATATCTACAGTACCCTGGGATTGAACCCGTGCCACCGATCAAATTTCATGCTATATTTAATTTACTAAATTAAAATATATTAATTCGGAGAAGAGTTTATACACTACTTTTAAAACTTTTATTTATTTTCACATGCACAAAAATGTTTAAGGTTGTTTCTTTAATAGTTGAAGAAATCAGTGTACCTGAAAGTAAAAAAGAAAAATAGATAAACCGATAGATACTGCCGTCTGTTCACTCATTGTAAAAACTCCACGCAGTGGTGTTTTACAGTCCTGATTTCACCTCTTAAACATTGCCCACACACGGCGTCTGTGTTTAAAAACACCAGCAGTAACCTTGTTGGCATAAATAAATAATAATTACCATCTTTAGGTTACTTAAACCTGGGACATAAAGTACTTACAATTGTAAGTCGCCCTTGGGGTATTTATCTCTGTTGTGAGATTCCCTTGTGGGAAAGTACGGATCAGTTGGGGAATTTAATGTCACACAAGTTTGCCATGGCAGCTTAGTGGTTAGAGCAAGCCGCTCGATAAGCGGAAGATATGTGGTTCAAATCGCGGCTATGGCATTGAATTTTGCAGTTTCTGATTCCACCTCTTAAGTTTTGTCACTTTTGAAGCGCTGTCACGAGCCAGATGTTGCTTGCGATGTCACGGAAAGAGTGTGGCATTTCAAGGCTGAGGAGCGCAACCCGCTTTTAGAGATTTGACTCTCTTCGATCTCCTGGATCCCCCATGTACCTACAACAAATGTGTAATACGCTTATTTCTGCACACCTTTACCTTTATCTTGAAATAATTAGCAAAATAAGCTTTTCTAGGAATATTTTATAGAAGTTGTATGAAAAATAAACGACAGTGGGTAAATAGTCCTTAAATTGTTATAAAATGTGGATAAAGTAAACTTTGGAAATACCTCATATTTTTTTAAATGTATTACTGTCGCTTAAACAATGAAGCCATATCGCGACTGCAATAAATTTTAAATTACAATGAATACTTAAAAGTATTAAAACATTGATTATATAATACTATAAAAAATAACTACTTTAATAAACTTTACTATACTATGGCACACAGTTGGATGCACCGATGCACATTGACGAAAGGACACTGAAATTTTGTGCTGAATTGTTAGGATGGATATACTTCATATTATATATTGTTTTGTAGCCTTCTATTTCTAAACTTTCCGGTGTTACTTAATGGAGCCGAAAGGTTAAGTTTGTAAATTCTTCAGTTATTATTTAAATATTTTCAAAATTTTATCACATTCAGTTCAACCACCATTATAAGTGGTTCTAAATTCCATGCTGATATCTTTAATAGCTTTGGACAACAAAATATTTTATTTTATTTCATTAATCAGGTGCTGCATACGACGTAGAAAACATAATTCTAAAAAAATACTATCACACTATTTAAATACTAGTACATAAAAATCTGATGTGTTACACTCATACGACTTTCTCTGCTGTTGTTGTAACTATTCCTACAAATTCTTATTCCTCTATCTTATTCATGTTAGTTGAGATAAACATTTGCATTAATTACCTTATTGTTTATTTCCTTGTAGGTGCAAGGTGGATATGGGAATACAGTAGGCTTTGAGCTATAGTCAAATCTTTTAAAGCCGGTGACTTCCATTTGAGAAAGGTTTAAGTATTGCAAAGGTCTACCAAGTAACAAGGAATATCTCCGAAATGGTTCAGTCCACAAAAATGTATTTAGGCATAAACTGTGTGTTTTAACGAGATGTACAGTTTTGTACTGTAAGATTTGGTCTATCTCTTACGGTTTACCGGTTACGCAAAACTCATAAAGAGTAAACAGGACTACGGGGCTATAACGGGAGAATTCAAAATATACATTTCGTTTGCCACAAAAATATCTTAAACTATAGCATTTTAATCAAAATCGTTAAAGAATTTTTGAGAAAATGAATATTTTCTAAAAATTTTCCACGTAAAGGGTAGCTCTGGAGGAATTTTCTTCAAAATCTACGTGTTGCATGGTTGAAAGATATTAAACTTAAATACCAACTTTGATTTTTAACCAACTTCTCCTTTTTGAGTTATGCTGTTCACAGGTAGACAGACAGACACACACAGAGTCACACACGCGCGACTTTTTTCAAAAATTACCTTCTTAGGATTAAGGGGGCCTCAAAACATATTTCCTGTGAAATCTCGACATCGAATTTTTGTGTCGAATACAATAGTTTACCTACTTACTATACGTAGTAGAGAAAGTAAAAAATTAAAAACTATAGTCATACAGGCTGGAAGTGAAATGATCCGTCAGACTTTAACAGCAAATTTCTCATGTTGTGAATAACAAGAAAGTCTAATACCAAAAAGTTGAAAAGTTTATAATTTTCTAGAAAAAAAATATTTTTATTAAAAAAATGTATCACCACCTGGCTCAATTGTTATTGATTGAAGGTTCTTGATTTATGGCTATATTCATAGAAAATTGAATAAACGACAACTTCTTCCTTTGGCGTATTTCAATAGATTCAACGGTTTTTGTGCAACAAAAAGGCAACAAATTGTGGGTTCTTTTAAATTTAATTTACACAAAAACCGTTGAATCTATTGAAATATGCCAAAGGAAAAGTTGTAATTTACTTAATTTTCTATGAATATACCCATAAATCAAGAACCTTCAATCAATAATAATTCAGCCAGGTGATGAAAAATTTTTTTAATAAAAATATTTTTTTCTAGAAAATTATAAACTTTTCAACTTTTTGGTATTAGACTTTCTTGTTATTCACAACATGAGAAATTCGCTGTTAAAGTCTGAAGGATCATTTCATTTCCATCCTGTATATCAGAGTAGACAGTCAGAAATCCTTGATCTTACAGAACAGCTTTTAATGCCATTGGGCTGGTTTTTATATTTTGCAATTGTTCACTTGATTAAAACGTGTTTCGGAAATGATTGGTATTAATGCTGAACTAAACGTGGAATCTTTTGAAAGCGTTCACAAGAATTTGACCAAAAGTCATGTATTGCGATAAAAGGGCATTTGCACAAGAGGTTACAAGCAGGTAAGTTAGCTTGTTCATATTTTTAATAAATGGAAGGTGAAAGTAGAATTACGTCTTGAGTATCATCACTGCAAGCTTCATTCAGCGCATCACAGCATGTAATCAGGTCTGTCGAGAGCCTTCAGGAACGGGCGTTGGCTAATTGGGGTCGTTGCACTGTAATCAGTCCTCGTGCTTCTACGAGTAAAAGTGATGCTATTAAACGGCGATGTAATTTCAGAGAAATATGTGGGTGGACAAAAGGGAAAGTATTTTTCCTTGCCTAAAGGCATATCAGCCCAGTTTGTATGAATATATCAAAGATATTCAAGGTTAAATACAGTTCAACGGGATTCTCATGCTTTAAATTCAAGGAAAATATAGAACTATATTATGTAGATATTCAGCATTGGACATTGGACAGTGCATCGGTGAAATGTGGTAAAAGAATATGTAAATATTTTATTTTTGCTGTATTTTTACTTTCTCTACTACGTATAATTAGTAAGGTATTGTATTCGACCCAAAACTTTGATGTGAGATTTCACTGAAAATATATGTTTTATAGCCCCCTGAATAAAGAACACATTTTTATAAAAACGTGTGTGTGTGTGTGTGTGTGTGTGTGTGTGTGTGTGTGTGTGTGTGTGTGTGTGTGTGTGTGTGTGTGTGTGTGTGTGTGTGTGTGAACATAATTAAAAAACGAAAAGTCGCTTAGAAACCAAAGTTGGCATTAAAATGAATGTATTTCAAGGTTGCGACACGAAGATTTTGAAGTAAATTCCTCCACCCTAAACTAACCTTTACATGGAAAATTCTTCGAAAGTTTTAATTTCCTCGAAAACGGCTCTAACGATTTTGATTAAAATGCCATGCGTTTAAGATATTGTTATTGAAAACGAAATGTATATTTTGAATTTTCTGGGTATAGCCCATTTAGTCCTGTTTACTCTTGATGTCTTTTGCATAACTAGTAAACCATAACAGGAGGACCAAATCTTACTCTACAAAAAATGTGGATCTCTTTCAAACACACAAGTTATGTCCAAATGCATTTTTGTGGAGTGAACCATTTCGGAGGTTTTCCTTGTAATTTGTGTGAGTTTTGAAATACGTATGCTTTTCTCAAATTGAAGATCGTTATTGGCCTTTTCATCTCTTGACCGTGCAAAGAGAACGGCATTTCAAGGTCTTCATATAGCGACCAGCTTTAAAAGATTTGTCTATCGCTCAGAGCCTACTGCATTCCTGTATTCTCCTTGCACCTACAAGAAAATTAGCAATGAGGTAATTTCTGCAAATGTTTATCTCGACTAACATGAAGAAGATAGAGGAATAAGAGTTTGTAAGAATGTTGTACAAGAATGAGTAGAGAAAGCCATGTGAGTGCAATACACCAGATTTTTATTATACGTATAACTTGTATTTTCATGCTACACAATTAGTTTTTAATGCCACCTATTTTGAAATCACAAGTAGCTATTTAATAGGTCCTTTACCATTTAGGTAAAGCACTGCATAGAATTTTAACCTCCACTTTCTTCAATTCCTCATTATTCAGAATGCTCCTTGGGCCGTAGTTTATTAGTTTGAAATTTTCAGTGTGGCTTCAGAAGTTACGGCTTTAAAAATTGTTGTCCGCTAATTACCAGTAAAACATATTGAACAGTTCAGTTGAAATTAATGATGATTTTCCTTCACTCGCATTAAGAATTGAAAATTGTGATAACACGTACGTAAACAATTTTATCGCCTAAATAATTAAAAGTCGGAAATGCCGCATAATAATTTCTTTGAGTTTGCATTAAACGTTTCGGAGCGACATGATATACAGTAGAGCCCACATTAGCCCTATCTTCAATAAAAGTGGGTATGGTTGTTCTTGTGTGAAAAGATTATATATAAATTAACTTTTTAAAGCTTATTTCTGGTTAAATGGAGCGCATTGTGTACGTCAGCATCGGGGGGGCGGGGTAGTGTCAATGGATGTGAGAGATGTGTTACATACCCTGCAATTTTCCTCATACCGATTGCCAAAATGGTGTTCATATAATTTTGTGGTACATAATCGTTTAATGTCATTAAAAATCAAGCCGCCCTATTATGATTGGAATTCGCGCAGTATGCTTGGAAACAAAGCTTGGGCCAACGGCATCTGTCGTCAGCTGCAGGAAACTGGTGAGCTGTTACTGTACATCTCATGTTAAGAGTCGCGCTAGCATTATATTGCATTTATAGTTGTGAATAGAGAGTAATTCGCGATTTGTTTTGCTTCTTGTATGTGTGCTCTTCAATTGTGAACGTTTGAGCATGATATGGACACCCTGTTACTATCTATTAAAGCAAACATGGTTTAAGATTTGCACTGATCCTGGGTCAAAGGTATGTACACAGGCAGATACATCCGAGAGGCCACGAAATGAATCAGAGCTACAGTAGTAAATAAAACTTCGTTTCTGTGCCGTTGTAGCAACGAAAATAGAAATAAACTGTTGTGTGATCGACAAACTCAATGTAAGAAATTTCTAAAGATTAAAATTTCTCTAAAAAGCAACATGTAATTAAAGCAGACCCTCCAAACCCCGCACACAGAATTACAACGGAGACTAGAAACTGTATAAGGCATTTAAGCATCAAAGTTATGACAATGAATCCGGTCTGTGTTGTAACACTTAAAACAAATGTTTTGTTGATCTTTTTACGAAAGAAAAGTGACTTTGGAATTCTAGCACTTATGAAGATTTAAATAAAATTTGTAAGGCAGCCAAAAACGACTGCTGTTCTTCTAATACATACTATGCAAAAAACAACTAAAAACGTTTGGGATTATTCCAGGAATTTTTATTTATCAATCAGTATAAGCTCTCAGTTGAACCGCATAACAGTGAAGTAAAAAACAACAGAGCTTTACCTTCTCATTTTGTACGGGCTCTATGTTCTCTTGAAAAACAGGCACTTGCCTTTCATGGTCACGATGTGAATGAAGGATCTTTAAACAGGGACAATTATAATGAAGATTTAAATGAATTAGCAATATATGACGCCTCTCTAAAATAGCACTTGGAAGTGTGAGTGCCATCATAACACATGGAATTAAGAAACAAATTTCTGATGCCTTATTTGTTTCATTAGTACAGGATGAAACTCCTGACATGAATATTTAAGAAAAACTCTCTACCATTCGTTACACTCGTAAGTCCTCATAGAAAAGCAGATTCCCTCTTAAGTCATGCTCAAAATACTGTCGAATATTTCTTTCAGATAATGGTGAAAGATGTAAACACTGAAGGGCAATTCTTTTTAGGTTCAGTCACATTTTAACGAATTTTTTCAATATTTTTTGGGTTGTATGCCCGAGTTTGATTATCAGGCTACGCCACTGGTTAGCAAAAATTAATCTTCCAAAATACAAAGTTAATAGAAAATTTTGTGGTTACAGTTTTGCTATCTATATACAGAGATATACATTAGACTATTATCAATAAATATAATTATGATGTAATAATATTGTAATTAAATATATACCGGTATAGCTTGACTTAGTCTGAACTAATATTATGAATAATAATAATAATAATAATAATAATAATAATAATAATAATAATAATAATAATAATAATAATAATAATAATAATAATAATAATAATAATAATAATAATAATAATAATAATAATAATAATAATAATAATAATAATAATAATAATAATAATAATAATAATAATAATAATAATAATAATAATAATAATAATAATAATAATAATAATAATAATAATAATAATAATAATAATAATAATAATAATAATAATAATAATAATAATAATAATAATAATAATAATAATAATAATAATAATAATAATAATGACTGAAAATTATCTTCACAAAATAGAATATTTTAGTAGAATAAACAGTAAATGTATTTGATTCTTTTAAACTGCTTTGCCGGGACTTGGGTCCGGGTTTTTATTTCAGCGTTTCGAAACGAGTGACTTTTTATACTTTATCTGGATGTCCCACTTGATGAAACCAGTTTGCCAAGCAGTGATGAACCGGACAGAAAGGGGTTATCCTACAACCTTTTGACATTCGAAGGTAGGACGCTGGTAGTGCCATCTTTTGCAGGTGGATGTGTGGAGTGAAACTAATCCTGTTTCACTATCCAATTCTATTCATTATTTTGTATCTATACTTGCTGCACCAGACTCCAGGTGAAAGTATAAAACACGCGCTCATCGCCTCTGGTCAACAAATCATCTTAGTAACAGTTAATAAATATCCATGGCCCTCAAATGATGTAGCTGCCAATCACAAGATTGTTTTCTTAGATAATAACGCACTTTCTAGGCCCATGTTTATTTCCTAACATACTGGATTATCATACTGCGTTATAGATTTCGAAACCTAATTAGGCATTAAGCATAATCTTATGTGTATAAAAGCGACAGTGAATCCTTAGGTGAGATATACAGGATGTTTAAAAAGGTGTCCGATACTGCAACAGGAGGTGGGGTTGGTCAAAACTAGAATAAATGTTCCCATAAACATGTGTCCGGAAACAAGTACATGTTGACATATGAGTCAGTTTAGAAGAATCTGATGTGCTGCACTCACATGACTTTCTCTACTCTTGTACTAGCCATTCTTACAAACTCATTCCTATATCTTCTTCGTGTTAGTTAAGATAAACATTTGTACAAATTATCTTGTTGCTTATTTCCTTGTAGGTGCAAGGGGAACATTAGAATTCAGTAGGCTTTGTGCAATAGTCAAAACTTTTAACGCTTTGGGATTCCGTTAAAAACTGAGCAACGATGTTCCATTTCACGAAAGTTTTAAGTTTTCCGAAACTCACACACATAGCAAGGAATATCTCCGAAATGGTTCACCCTAAAAGAAAATTTATTTGGACATAGATTGTGTATTTTAGCAAGATCTACATTTTTTGTACAGTATGATTTGGTCTATCTCTAACGGTTTACGAGTTATGCAAAACTCGTCCAGAGTAAATATGATTACAGGGGCTATAGCCAGAAAATTCAAGATATACATTTCATTTGTCATAAAAATATCTCAAACATATGGCATTTTAATCAAAATCGTTAGAGCCATTTTCAAGAAAATAAAAATTTTCGTAAAATTTTACATGTAAAGCGTAGCTTATGGTAGGGCTATTTTCTTCAAAATCTGCGTGTCACATCCTTGAAAGACATTAAACTTAAATACCAACATTGGTTTTTAACCGACTTTTCGTTTTTGAGTTATGCTGTCCACAGGCTGACAAACTGACACACAGACACACACACGGACCTTTTTCTAAAACTGCTTTTTTGGATTCAGGGGGCCTCAAAACACATATTTCCGGTGAAATCTCGGCATCGAATTTTTGGGTGGAATATCTTCCTTCTACTTACCAGTAGAGAAATTAAAAATGTCCAACATATCCACATTTTTTATGGGTTTGGCATACACCAATATCCTTAAATGCCCCCAGAGGCAGAAATCCAATGGATTGAGGTCCGGAGAATGCTGAGGCTATCCTACTGATACTCCTTGTCCAATCCCTCGTCCATTAAACATTTGGTTTAAGTATCAGGATTGATTTAGTCCCAACGTGTGGACATGAACTGTGGGTGATAAGACTTCTAGGACCGTACATTTTACCGAACAGATTAACAGGTGCTGTGCACCATCGACTCCTGCGTGACGGGTTACCCGTGCTTTTGCAGGAGCTGTGCTTGTGGAAAGACGACACACGCATTTTAAGCATGACGGGACACCACACCATTTTATACGCATCATGCGACAATACCCAAACCAAACATTTAATGGACGATGGATTGGTCGAGGAGGTCCAATAGCATGGCCTCCCCATTTGCCGAGCCTCAATCGATTACTTTTATGGCTATGGGGACATTTAAGGACATTGGTGTATGCCAAACCTATCGAAAAAGTGCACACACTGGACATTTTTCTAAAATGGCTCATATCTCAACAAGTATTTGTTTCCGGACATATGTTTACAGGAACATTTATTTTAATTTTGACCAATGCCAACTCCTATTTCTATATCGGTCACTTTTGTTTAGACATCCTGTAAAGATAAGCAAAAATGTCGCAAACTGTGGCGCCATGATTGTAGCAAAGATAGAATCAGAGTAAAAATTTCAATGCAATAGCCGGGATTTGAACCTCGGGTTTTACGTTCCGTACCGTTGCCCCAACTAACTGAGCTACCATGCTGGTAAAATATTAAATTCCTTAAGCCTTTGACTGATTTATCAAATAGTGGTGAACTATGAAGTCCGGAACTTAAAGGCTTTAAGAGATTGTAAGTCGCCATTAGGGTATGTTATCTTAAAATTATTGAGCACACCTTGTGGTTTGCTCGAAAAAATGTGAGTCACTAAGCCAAAAGTCATAAATATCTCTATGTCCTGTGATATCGTTATTCAAGTTTACTTTTATCGCTGTGTCCCATGCATATAGTGAAAATTTAAACAATCTTGTAATTGTTATTTATTCCCACCGTAAAAAACATTTTATTATCGATTTTGGAAGAATATAGAAATAGAAATGCTGAGAGGGAGGGAGAGAGAGAGAGAGAGAGAGAGAGAGAGAGAGAGAGAGAAGTGGTGGACGGTATGTGATGGTGTATGCTAAATGCGGTGAGAACTGTTTCTTCCTTGCCACGGAATCTTTTTCCCGAAAGACAGGGATCCGCTGTGTTGCTACTAAACACCCCTGTACCCTCTCACCTCATCCTTTCCTCCAGGAGGTTCAGTAGGTGCAATAGGCCTAGCCTTTGCCACAATGCTGAAAACCTACGCCTCTAAACCTATTTGTAACATTTATGTAGTAGAACTTGTATTTTGACGTTTCACTCGCTGCTCCACCGGGCATCTTCATAGGTGGCATTTCCATGGAACCCCTGACGGAGAACATGTTTACAAGTTAGTTCTTCTTTCAAGTGAAGTTAGAATTATTGCATATACGTATATACGTCCCCTTAAAGCGGGACTTTTTATAATTTGAACACCTTTGGTAGAAAGGGCTGGGCTAACGTTGCTACCTGCGATATGAAGGGACTTGGGTTCGATTCTCGGAGTCGGATGAGAATTTATCCCTACTTGAAACCCTGCTATGGGTTACCCTCTACCACTTTAGGTCTTTGGGGACCACTAAGGAGTTGTCTCATAGAAAAATAGCTGCTCTGGTACCTCATACCGCTCTAACGCTGACAAAATTTACATCATTCTGTGTATGATGTTCTGTGAAGATGGAGGCGGAGGATGCAGCGACCGTAGGCCTTGGTCCACTAGGACTCTTGTGCAAGAAGTTTTACGTTAAGGAAAATGCTACTTTTCCACTATAAGATGACATAGTGTTTCGGCTATAAATGTACCAAAATCACATTAATATTTGCATTGTGCGCTATTCGGTTATCTTTTTCCAAGGTTATTTAATTTTCATATCTTTCATAAGTATCTCTTGGCATAACCAAAGTCACCTTCAGCTTTGTGTGTATGTGTGTGTGTGTGTGTGTGTGTGTGTGTGTGTGTGTGTGTGTGTGTGTGTGTGTGTGTGTGTGTGTGTGTACGTGAGTGCATGTGCCTGTCTACGTAAACAGCATAACTCAGAAAGTCGGTAAAATTCTAAACTTGGTATTTAAGGATGCAACACAAAGATGTTGAACAAAAAATTCTCATTCGAAAATTTTGATTTGCTCACTAAGACTAAACATTTTGATTAAAGAGCTATTTTGTTAAAGATATTTTCATGACAAATGAATGGTATACCTATCTTGAAATTCCCGGGAATAACCTCTGAAATCCTTTTCATTCTGGATGCTTTTACATATATGTTAACCCGCAACACATAACGAAAGCTTACTCAACAAATAATGTAGATCTCATTAAAATGCACACAAATTATTTAAATATAATTTTCTTGTGGAGTTAACCATTTCCGAGATATTCAGTGATATTGCTTTGTATTTTTAAATACTTATACTTTTTCCAAATGGGAAGTCATTCGATTTTTCAAAGGCATCACATAGCGACGAGGTCTTAAAACATTTCACTATCACTTAAGCCTACTGTATTTACCTATTCCTATTGAATATACAAGTAAATATTATGTAACAAAACCATTTCTACAAATGTAGTATGTGAAACTGCCGAGTTGTTTAGGTGAGCTTATCGCACATACACGGCGAGACAGTGTATGTACACTCTGTTCAGATGTAATCATATCTTCAGGACAACAACATCTCATATATCGGCAGTCACGAGATATCATTCATTTGCATTGCATTAGTGACTATACGCCAAGTTACTGATATTTCGTTGTAGTAGTAAACAAGATAAGAAGCAACCACAGCGCTCGACAACTGTGGTCAATACGCCTCCTCTCTTTGCCAAGTAGTATATCTCGATTAACTCGAAGATATAGAGGAATAGGCGTTTGTAAGAATAGTTCGCACAAGAGTGAGTAGAATAGGTCATATAGGTGCAACACATAACGTTCTTTTATCTGGAGATATGTCATTTTCTTATATGTTATTGCATTTACAACCTTTGGATAAACTACAGGGAATAAAAACTAGGATGTGCTTCCAAATCGTGCTGTGTATTTTAAATTATTTAACACTTAATTACATACAAATCGCCAGTAAACACTGGTACACAAAAAAACAATTGCATAACGTATAATTGCACCCTTCACTCTACTATTAAGTAGTTCATGTGGTAATATTGGCATTGTTTAGGAAACAGAGAGCTTGCTTGTAATCTATATATGTACGTCATTCCCGCCCATTCTCTTAGGAAGTAGAAACTTTTGACCTTACAATTATCAATACAGCGAAGGGTATTGCCTTTTACTTCACATAGTAAATGAAGTTAACATTTTATAGTAGGAATATAAAATATAAAGATTATATGGCTTTCTCAAGGTCTATCCATCATGATCTATAGGTAGGTATATTTATTCACTTTCCTTTCACATTGAGTGGCACGGTTACCTTGCATGATGTCATGCCCAGTCACAGAGAACTGTATAACAAAGTTGGACGGATCTTCTGTTTAACGGGCACATGTGTGTCGGTTAGGAAAGCACTGGCCTACTACTGCTCTTATTTGGGAAATACCGGGTTCGATTCACTCTGAAATTGGGCTTCTCGCGGGCTTCCTAGGTTAGTAGGCGAATGTTGTTGTAGATTGTATCGAGGGGGCAAAAAACCTCTGAACTCCAGTCCGCTTACTCGGCGCTCGTTGGCAAGGGTTGAAGGATCAGGCAACTGGATGGTAGGTGAGGAGTACAGCTGTGGAGAGATTCGCGCTATCGACCCAACCCCGCCAGCTGCTTGCGTTAATGGTTGCTTCTTTTGGCAGAACAATAGCCATTTTATACCACTCCCCTACTCCAGGAACTTCTTTTTGGTAGGTTCCTAGAGCTTCCTCTTTCGGGAACGTTCCACCTGGTGCTCGGGTCCTATATAATGCCGGGATTACGATGTAATATAATCCTGACAGAAAGAGATGACTGCCGCCCGGCAGGGGAAGTCAGTCAGTCACAGTCAGTCAGTTGAGTAAGTTGAACTTGACTTGAGCGAGAGTTAAAAGTAATAAAGTTCTGTGTAGACAGTTGACAGCTACAGCGTCGAGCACATTCAGTGTAGGTTGTTATTCAGTAGTGACAGATCAGTTGTGATTCAGTTCAACGGATCAGTTGAGTTTGATCTGAGTGTGCGCAATACTGTCGTAAGGTAACGTTAGCGCTACGCTAATGAATGAAGGGTCAAATAAGTTGTGGTTAGCAGTAACTGGTGACATCATTCGTTACAATACTTATCATTATGATCTGTGTCACCGAAGGCAGAACATGCAGCGGTTGTGTAGAGTTTCTTAAGTCTCTTTTTAGCATCGTTTTATTAGATATGTTCGTTCACGCCATAGCAACCGAGAGGGATGGCTCAGGCAGTAACGCCAGTGGCCCGCATTTGGGGGGTCGGCAGGTTCGATCCCCATGGCCGACGTTCCTGAGCCGTGAGTTTTTTCGGAGGTTTCCCCGAGTCACCAAGCGAATGCTGGGGAGGACTTCATATCCTTCGAATTTTCTATCCCTCCATTTCGCTACATCAATCGTTTAATTTCACCCATCTCCCCGTTAGGTTTCTTTCAAGGTTGGAAGCGTCGGCGGGCGTCGTGGCAGCAGGACGGCAGGGTGATCAAATACGCTCTGGAAATCTCGTCCCTCGGATTGGAAGGCGATCCTACTGGTTTTCACCCCCCCCCCCTCCCATTGGATTGGTACAAGCCCGAAGGAGATGGGGTCGAGGTGTTAAGTCTCCCTCGTTAGATTACTACGGCATAATTAAACGCCGCTTTATTTTAGATTTGTTTAATCAGTGTGAATTTTCAGGCAACTACAGCAAATATTGTCTTACTTCTGGTCTAATGGCAGTGTGGCATTGATTGCAAAGCGGTACATGTTGAAACATTTTCAAATTAGATTGTATGTATCCCGAGGGTTCAGCCAATAGTGTCGTGCTTTGTCGGTCAACTCGGGTCATCTGGGGTTGCTGGTAGCGCTAAAGTTCGTAAGCTGTTGGTTTTCCTGTCTAACACCTGCGGCGCTGGAAGGGCGAGGAAGTTCCATCCGGGAATCTGAGTTGAGCTGACCCTTTTTATGTTTATGTGTATTCACCGTTGTTCTTATTGGTCCGGCTTACTGACCCTGCTATATTTCAGGGTTATTTAACACTTACGAGATACAAAATTTGAGCGGAGCCAAAGTGAACCACATGTTTAGTTAAGTGCATTGCCAGATGTTTTGATTCATTTGTTGGTCCCATTTTACTGGTATGGGTTCTTAAGTCTTCGTTAATGGTATAAATTTGGGCCTTTCTATTTTATCTGTTATTCTTTCAGCATCAATATTTGTTATATGTGATATATATATGTATATATATATATATATATATATATATATATATATATATATGTGTGTGTGTGTGTGTGTGTGTGTGTGTGTGTGTGTGTGTGTGTGTGTGTGTGTGTATGATGTTAGGGGTATAGATACAAATATTTTCATAAATGGTACCTTAATATGTATTCACTTAGGTATGTTAGTTGTTTCTTTTCTTTTTTTATCTTCGTCTAAGTTTTCCCCACAAACCAATCACATAGTTTACTACCTGATGTTTTTTGCATGGTCGTAACTGCACCACAAATGAAAAACGCCTGTAAGTATAGGCTGTCCGTTTTGTTCTGCACGGAGCTTTAAGCCGAAGACCGAACCCTAGGGGAGGAAAGCTTACAGAGCGCAAATTTCCTTCGACTCCTGTCGAAGCGGGTCAACCCTGAAAGGACCAAGCGGATGAAGGTTGAAGTGAAAAGAAAAGTGAGGTGAAATGGAAGGATGTAATTAACATTCCCAGCATTCATCTAGCGACATGGAGAAACCCCAGAGAAATCCCATTGGTCAGCATGATCGGCCAGGGGAATCGAATCCACGACCTCCCGAATGGCTCTGCCGCTCGGTAGATCTCATTAAAACACACAATTTATTTTTAAGATAAATTGTCATAAGCCATTTTCGAGATATCTGCTGTTATTGATTTGAATTTCAAATGCTCGGAACGTATTCAGGTGTTTCTTGTGATCTCATGGAAAGAATATGGAACTTCTAGGCCAGCATATAATCACCCGGCTTTTAAACATCAGCCAGTCCATTCGGATTTTTCTACGACTACATATTTACCTTCAGCAAAATGTGAAATGAAGCTATTTCTTGATTAAGATGAACTAGATAGAAAAATAGTGTGATGTATTGCACTCACATGGCCGTCTCTACAAACTCTTATTCCTCTATCTTCTTCATGTTAGTCGAGATAAACATTTATAGAAATTATATTTTCGCTAATGTCGTTGTGGGTGCAAGGGGAATGTGGGAATATAGTAGTCTTTGAGCGATAATCAAAACTTTTAAAGTAGGTCGCTATATGAAGGCTTTGAAATTCTGTTCTCTTTGTACGGCCAAGAAATTAAAAGGTCAATAACGACCTTCCATTTAGAAAAGTATAAGTATTGCAAAACTCATACAAATAACAAGGAATACCTCCGAAATGGTTCACTTCACAAATTGTGTGGTTTAACGAGATCTACATTTCTTGTATAGTAAGATTTGATTTGTCTCTTACAGTTTACCAGTTATGCGAAAGTCATCAAGAGTAAACTGGACTGCATGTGTCATAGCTAGAAAATTCAAAATATGCATTTTATTTGCCATAAAGATATCTTAAACACATGGCATTTTATTTAAAATCGTTAGAGCCGTTTTCGAGAAAATTAAAATTTTGGAAAGGTTTTCCATGCAAAGGGTGGTTTAGGGTGGATGAATTTTCATGAAAGTCTTTGTGTAGCATCTCTGAAAGATATTAAACTTAAATACCAACTTTGCTCTTTAACTGACTTTTCGTTTTTGAGTGTTCACAAGCAGACACACACACACACACACACACACACACACACACACACACACACACACACACACACACACACACACACACTAGGTCCTTTTTCTAAAAATGCTTTTTTTTTGGATTGAGGGGGCCTCAAAGCATATATCTCAGGTGAAATTCCGACATTGAATTTTTGGACCTAATACAATACTTCCCCTACTTACTAGACGTAGTAGAGAAAGTAATAAACTTTCGTAACAGTAGTCGGTGGAGGCTATATCGGAATAAACATTAGTAAGTCAACAAGGTCATGCGTAGTTTATAACACATCAGATGTTTATATAAGTATTGCATAATCACACAAGAAAAGGAGTAGTTGGGGAGGCTGAAATTCGTTCGAAAATAATCACCAAAGATACTCGTAAGGTGTGATTTAAATACAAAATTACGTAATTATGCGAAATTTAAATTTTCGTACTCTGGGTTGACGTGAACTTCTGACACTTTGGTGTTCGACACTAAATTGCCTCAGTTAAAACACCTATTTAATTTAAGTTTAATATCTTTCAAGGATGCGACATAAAGATCTTGAAGAAAATTCCTCTTCCCTAAACCACCCTTTACATGGAAAATTTTTAAAAAATATTGATTCTCTCCAAATTGACTGTAACGATTTTGATTGAAATGCTATATATTTAACATATTTTTTATGGCAAATGAAGTATGTACTTGGAATTTTGTCGCGATAGCCTATGTATTCCTGTTTACTCTTAATGACTTTTACATAGCTGGTAAACCGTAAGAGACAAATCAAATCTTACTATACAAGAAATGTAGATCTCGTTATTTATGTGCAAATACATTTTTTGTGGAGTGAACCATTTCGGAGGTATTCCTTGTTATTTGTGTGAGTTTCGCAATACTTGAATTTTTCTAAAATGGAAGGTCGTTATTCGCGTTTTTATCTCTTCGCCGTGCAAAGACAAGCCTTCATATAGCAACCAGTTTTCATGATTTGACTACCGCTCAAAGCCTACTCTATTTCCATATTCCCCTTATACCTACAAGAAAATTATCTGTTGTAATACCACGAAAGGGTTCTATATTATATAATTTTGTGAGCACGAAGCGCTAGAAAAAATATCCCGAATATGAAAACCTCGAGTGGCGTTTGTTTAAAGTATTCCATGAAATAATTAATAATTAATTTATTTAATAGTATTTAATATTAGTAGTGATTTAAGGGCAAACAACTTGCAATAACATTTTTACATTTTAATTAAAATTTATTTTCATCTAATCCAGTAGACTGTGAGAACAACAAAAACAATAATTTTAGTGTTTAATCCAAGGAAATGAGGAACTATAAGTGAACGAATTTGGTTAGTAGATTATTCATTAAATATAGGTCTCTTATATTTAAAATTACAGTGTTTTGACTTCGCCTCTTCATTTAAAACATTAGTATCCTCACTAGAGAATTCGTCAAATTTTTTGTCTGCCGTTTTTGAATGGTCCACTAATTGCTTTTTACTGCGCATGGACACTTCACGTCTTCATAAACGTATGAAAATGGTGGAACCGAGGAGGAGGTGAACTTGTAAGAATAGTTAGTACAAGAGTAGAGAAAGTCATGTGAGTGCAACACATCAGATTTTTTTTACAGAACTTAATAAGGAATTACTAGATTAATATAGGAAAGTGTTGGGCTGTTTTGAAATGAGTTCATTAAGATTAGTTCCAGTGTGATAGGTTAGAAAACGAAATAAGTATGTTATAGAGCAATGAAGGATTGTTCGTCACAGTGAGTGGAAAAACAGGTGTTCACAGTCGATAATCGCCTTTGTTTGTGGGTGGAAGACTCCTATATGAGGCTCACATTGAAGCCACGAGGACATGCTCTATTTTCCCTGTAAATGAGGGGCTCTGTCACAACCTGCAAGCTCTGAACTACATACCACATCAAAACTGACCCTGTAAGGAAATAATGCATCTACCCTTAAGGCTTACATTTTATCGTTCCAAGGATCTCAAGTCTTTTGTAGCGTAGGATGATAGTTAGGTTTCACTTAGATGGCTCATTCTCTCAAAAGGTCTAATCTCGACATTATTTGTGGAAACTCGTAATGGAAGAAGGTTGCCAGATGGTGCTGCTCTAATCTCACTGAAAGAAAAGGGCGGCAAAAGCTGCTATCTTGCTTGCAAAATGTTAATGTTGATAAAATGATTAAGTAGTACTACATTAAGACAGTTATATTCTATGCTTGGCACTTATAATGATTAGATAATAATTATAGGTTCTCTAATATAACCAACCTCTGCTGCAATACTGATGCTTTCTGTTTTCTATAATGAAATGATGGATAAAAATTAATAACGCAATGTAGTAGTATGTAAGTTGCGAATTAAACTGCATTGTTACTTTCATATTTGGAATTGATGATTATTTATTCTGGTGGAACTAAGGCCATCAGATCTTAAAGATACCAAGTTAATGGAATGAAAATGAGTAAAATACAACTATACAACAAAATAAAAAAACATGAACAAAATATTTTTTACAAATCTAACACTTCTAACAATAAAACTAAGTGGTTATTCAAAACCAAAATGAAAACAGATAATAAGTATCATATGATTTGGAAACGCCTGCTCGATATTAGAAAAAAAATCTGACGTGTTTCACTCACATGAGTACTCTTGTACTAACCATTCTTACAAACTCTTATTCCTATATGTTCTTCCTGTTAGTTAAAATAAACATTTGTACAAATTATCTTATTGGTTATTTCCTTGTAGGTGCAAGGGGAATATTAGAATGCAGTAGGCTTTGTGCGATAGTCAAATCTTTTAAAGCTTTAAGATTCCGTTCTCTTTGCACACTTAACATATAAAAAAATGAACAACGATGTTCCATTTCAGGAAAGCTTTAAGTTTTCCGAAACTCATACACATAACAAGGAATATCTCCGAAATGGTTCACCGTGCAAGAAAATTTATTGCGACATAAATTGTGTATTTTAGCAAGATCTACATTTTTTGTACAATAAGGTTTGGTCTATCGCTAACGGTTTACCAGTTATGCAAAAGTCGTCCAGACTAGATACGACTACAGGAGCTATAGCCAGAAAATTCAAGATATACATTTCATTTGCAATAAAAATATCTCAAACATATAACATTTTAATTAAAATCGTTAGAGCCATTTTCAAGAAAATAAAAATTTACGAAAAATCGTCCATGTAAAGGGTAGTTTAGGGTCGGGCTATTTTCTTCACAATCTTCATGTCGCATCCTTGAAAGACATTAAACTTAAATACTATCTTTGGTTTCTAACCGACTTTTCGTTGTTAAGTTATGCTGTCCACAGACTGACACACAGACACACACACGGACCTTTTTATAAAAATGCTTTTTTTGGATTCAGGGGTCCTCAAAACATATAGTTCCGGTGAAATCTCGAAATCGAATTTTTGGGTGGAATACAATACTTCCCCTACTTAGTCAGTAGAGAAAGTAAAAATAGTTATGTACGAGAGAGGGAGATAGAGAGATTATTTTAGTTGTTAACGACACTGTCAATTGGCAGGATTACACCAACGCCGCCCGTGTGCTGCACTTTTGTCCCCCAAGAATTCTGTTATGTGCTAGTACAGGGTTGCTGAACAGTGCAGCACACACTCGGTTCCCTAAACATGTTATTTCCCCCCTCCCATCACTGACAAGGCAAGGAGAGCCAGACCTGCTAATCAGAGGCGGATGGCGCGGAGTAGTAGTATATACAATTGAATAGGAGGACAAAGATTCTTGTTTTCGGGATGAAGACAATAAAGCGAAGTGCCTGATTTGTAAGACTGGTAGTTGCAGATTTATACCATTTCCCTTGCTTACGTTCCGTGTTCACAATAACGTTATTCTCCTGGAAAATATAACATACTTTTGAAGCAACTGTATCACACATTCTCTTCACAATTTTAAGACCTAAACATTTGAAAACAAAATCCATTTATTTTGCACTTTTAAAGTTTCCATGTGGTGAGACCTCATTCGAGCTACAAAATATGAAACTACTTGCGTTGCAGAATTCCACGATCCTAAAATGTTTTGAGAAAGAAGGGTGGGAGTTAATTAGTTCTCTGCCCTGCTGTGAGTAACCAAGATTACGTTGTTTGCATCTGGTTTAATGGCAGCCTTTGGCTCCACTTATATCTGTGAACAAACATTTTCAAAAATGAACTACATTAAAAGTGAGTATCGCAGCAAGATTAGTCACAATCACCTTACTTATCTTTTGAAACTGCACACTTCATCATTTGCACCAAATATTGAAGACCTTCTGAAACGTAAATCGTGCCAAAAAAGTAATCCTCAGAAACATCATTGTTAATCAGGGGTAGAATATGCGTGAGAACGCCTTTGATTTCCTGTACATAGGAATGACGGTACAGTGTCGCCACTGGAACTCAGTAACCATGGATAAATGTGTCATTCTGTCCGAGCGGATGGAAGGAGGTGGTTTCCAGCTCCCCTTACCTACTTGCAGTTGAACACCGCTGTGCTAGCAAATCTGACATGGAGCTGTCGCTTTTAAACACACTTAAAAGCCGTCGGCCTGGGCAGGGTTCGGACCCGCTACCTAGGGATCAATAGGCAAGGTCCTAAGAGAGAGAGAGAGAGTGAGAGAGAGAGAGAGGGGCGACAGAAAGAGAGAGGGGGAGAGAGAGGTAGAAACTATTTCCATTGTTATAAATAATGCACCACAAATTGGCAAAATATTCCATTTATTAAAATATAATTATCTAAACTTAAGAAATGGATGTAAAATAAAAATGGCCACGTTTATTTTTCGATGACTAGCACTCGGCATTTCTTACACACACACACACACACACACACACACACACACACACACACACACACACACACACACACACACACACACACACACACACACACACACACACACACACACACACAAACCTGACGTGGTGCACTCACAAAACTTTCCCTACTCTTGCAGAACTATTCTCATAAACACTTATACCTCTACTTCATGTTAATCGAGATAAACATTTGTAGAAATTATATTATTGCTAATTTCCTTGTAGGTGCAAGGGGAATACAGTAGGCTTTAAGAACGGTCATTATATGATGACTTTGAAACTCCGTTCTCTTTGCATGACCAAGAGATAAAAAAATGAATAAGGGTAAGTATTGCAAAATTCTGACAAATAACAAGTAATATTTCTGAAATGGTTCACTCGACACACAATGGACCATAGCCAGAAAATTAAAACTATACATTTCATTTGCCATAAAAATTTGGCATTTTGATCAAAATTGTTAGAGCCATTTTTGAGAACATAAAAATTTTCCATGTAAAAGGTAGTTTAGGATAGAAGAATTTTCTTGAAAATCTTCGTGTCGCATCCTTGAAAGATATTAAACTTAAATACTAACTTAGCTTTGTATCGTTGTCGGTCTGGGTGGCTCAGTTGGTTAGACGCTGGCCTACTGATCCCAAGGTCGCGGGTTCAAATCCGGCCCAGACCGATGGTTTTTAAGTGTGCTTAAAAACGACAGCTCCATGTCAGTAGATTTACTGGCATGTAAAAGAACTCCTGCGGGACAAAATTCCGGCACACCGGCGACGCTGATATGATCCTGGCAATTTACAGCGTCGTTAAACAACAAAAATATATATATTTTGTATCGTTCTTTCGTTTTTGAGTTATACTGTTCACAGGCAGATACACACGAACACACACATACACGCGCGCGCACGCGCGCACACACACACACACACACACACACGGAGCTTTCTCTAAAAATGCTTTTTCTTTTGGATTCAGGGGCCTCAAAACATATTTCCGGTTAGATCTCGATATTGAGTTTTTGGGTCGAATACAGAGAGCAAAAAGAAGTAGGACACTATTCTTTATGCACTTTGCTCGCGATGCTCGTGTATGCCATACCGCATTATTATTCTACGGGAGTGTTTGTTTTCGACTTACGCGGAGTGTTGTGTCAGTTACTATAGAGAAATTATCTCTTGCACGGATCTATTTCTTGTAGCACAACACCTTTTTCGCGGAAAATTTCTTATCTCGTGGGCTTCGCACCGGCAAGTGTGTCTTAACTGAGAGATACGTAGCTTACACAGGATTGTCCAAATAGAAGTTACCACTCATATTGTTCACATAAGTATATATGATGGTCATATTTCATATCAGCGGGAACGTGACTAAGCACAATTGTATAATTTGGAATACAGATAATCATCATGAACCAAGAGAGTACACTCGATCCTCTCTGAAAGTTAACGTATTTTGAAATCTGGAGTACTTGGTCTATACTTGTAAATGATCGGACTGTAATGGTAGCTTCTTGCCTAGACATTTATTGTTGATAATCATTCCCTCCATATTTTAACATCAGGTTACGTCCAGCAATATGGTGCACCATCACATTTTGCCATTACCTGGTTGAAACGTTTGGTACATACTGGATTGGAAGAGGTGCAGCTTTGGCTTGGTCAGCACTATCACCGGATTTGACTCCGTGTAATTACGTATTTCTAGCTATGGGGAACGATGAAATTATCTGTGTATGTTGCAACACCTACTGACAGTAACGACATAACAGTTGTCCGCTCTATACCTACAGGAATGTGTGAACTAGCTGTCTCTTGTATGGTGCAAAGATTTTACATATGCATTGAGAAAAAAGGAGTACAGGTCGAAGGAGTTCACTATACCGCTCGCAAAAGTTAAAAGCATGTGGACGCTGGCCAATGCTCAAGCGGAGCGCTGTTGCCAAGCGTAGTGGTGTACCGGCAGACGGTCTGTACATAAGGTTGTGTGAGATACATGCACCACATTCGGCAGCGCTGGTAGAAGGGGCAAGCGTAGGATTCGCTGGAGTCCGCAGTACGCCCTGCCTCCATATGCCTTTAAGTTTTGCGAAGATTATAGCTTTATTTAGGCTTGTGTGTTACCATGTTATCCAAGTAAAAGTCAATCCCATGTGGTAACCAGTTTTTGGACAAGCCTGGACATACAGATAACCCTTAGTTCATTACTCACAGTGGATTTTATCCTAATGGCTATATGTCTGTGGTCCTGGTAGCCTTGCTCTCTGATGGCTCAATCTTATTTCGCGTAGGAAAAAATCTCACATTCTGGGGACTTCCCTCGCCTCCTACAGGTAATGTGTAAAGGATAGACATAGAGGAGGACACCTCGCTCATTGCGATCTCCACACAGATGTATTACGGCTAATGTCCTCCAGGAAGGAGGGATGAAATGAGGAAACCGCGGGAAGCCACAGTATACAGTTTGTCTAGAACGTCCTGACATTCGACATGCGCGAGAGAGGAGAAATTAAGGAGAAGTGACTGGAGTGGTGGGGAACAAGCGAGTGATGTCAGAACTCAGGCAGTCACATACACAAGCGGTGTATATCTACGTATTATACTCGGCGCCAAATAAGAAGGGGATTGACAGATGTGAAGCACGTGGCGGAAACGCATAAATGAACGGGAGGGGATGCATGCGTCTTAGCAGTTGCCATAGCAACGAAAAGAATAACCAATTAGAGCTAAGGCGTTATAATGGCGTTCCCATAGAAACGGTACACACAACGACCTTGTTGCCGATATGTAACACGCACGTAACACGTGATTAGCATGTGGCTGATGAACCCAGCAGTAACATGAAGTGCTTTTGTTATATTCTGTTATCGCTGCATATAAACAAATAGTGCTGCAGGCTGCAGCCCGAGCTTGCAATGCTTGCATCAGTTAAAGAGATTGCCTTTATGTTGAGAAGTTCGTTTGTGTTATTCTAATATACGGTTATTTGCCTTGTGTTTACGTGTGTCTGAGTCTGTGCGTGTGTTGCGAGCTTTTGCATTTGTGCTAACGCTTTTAATTTTTGTTTAACAGTGTCAAAAAATAGTGACAAAGATAGTGCTGCCAAACGAAAAATTGAACGTACTCGAGAACCGAATAAAACTGTGTTTGGTAAAGGTATCCCAATTAAAGGACAAGCGCGGGAAATAATATGCTCTGTTAGAGAATATTTTGAAGAGGAGAAATTGAACGGGGGACCTCTTATTCCAGTCTCTAAGGTAATTGATAGAACCTCGCGTGCTGTAGGAATCGGTAGGAATACTATAGTTAAAATTGGGAAACAGAAGTACGACAAAGAGGGAAATCAGGCGTCAGGGTCTAAATTGCAGTAGCAGCAAATACAACAGTGATGCAAGTAATTCGGATATTAGCGGCATTTTCCCATTGGAATAAGCATCAATATTTCACAGGTATGTTTCTTTTGTTAACGCAAATATTTAGACATATAAAATTGCAATTCTGTCATTTGAATGCAGATTCAATATTTTATTGTTGTCTTTGCATACGAATATAAATAATATGTGCTCAACATTCCAGCCGCAGTGCAATCTTCGTACACATAATCATATCGCGGTCTCCACGTGGTCGTGGTTGCGATAAGCGGCAACGTCGCTTCTCCCTCACTGCAAACTGTCAATCCCTTTCTTGGTTGGCGCCGACATTATAAACAATTGTTGTGAAGTTATCACAGTGAGAGCGAGCGATGCACTGATCCCCACCTCTCCTATTATGCAAGTGGGCACGCCTCTTCTATTGCGCATCTACGTATACTTCAGGAGTGGGAGAGTGTCACGACAATCTGGACAAACTGTACTTTGCAGCTTATGTTCGTATTATTGTAATCCAATTCAGGGCATTATTGTGTGAGAAAAAGTTTTAGCAAGTGGTAAATACGCGCTTATATCAATTTTTTCCTGAAAAAATTAATTGGGAAATTTTTGTAGTAGTTATTCCACATTACCCTTCCTATTCCATATTACCCGCAATAAACAACTGGACACTTTCTATCAAACATTAATAACAAGGTCTAATTTTCATTCAAAGTTATAAAATGTTTCTAAAAAGATTCAGGGTTTTTTTTTTTTTTTCCATTGAAAACATAATTAGTCAAATTATAACACTATTACCTCAAGTATGGTGGAAATAAAAACTGGTATTCCATATTACCCGAACTTCCTCTAATCTTTACTGCAAGAATTCAGTGACTTAAATAAGTACAAGGGGATATGTGCTTCTATGTTGCTTCAGATGAACCCATACAGCATTGTTAGGGACCGAGTAGGAAACGGTAGTGCGAAATGATCTGTACTTTTACTTTTTTACCACATACCTAATATGTAGAGAAGGTATTAAAAATACAAAGAAAAAAGCATTTTAGAAATATATCTGCGTGTATGTGTGTGTAAATAGCATAGTTCTTAAAACAAAATAGTAGACAAATACCTATTATACCAGTTAAGTTCAGTGTCTTCCAAAGATGCGACAGGAAGATTTTCCAGAAAATCTCCCCCCTTCAACTACCTTTTACATGAAAAGTTTTCGAATTTTCTTTTTATTTGATAAACAATGGAAGTCTAGAATTTGATTAAAATATCGCATACTTAATATACCTATTTAGTGATAAAAAATCATACTCGTACCTTGAATTTTCTGGAAATAGGCTGTGAATTCATCATTCCAAAGCAGTGTGGTATCATTTTATATAACTCGAAAGAGTTAAGAGATAGTAAAAACGTACCACGAAAGCAGAGTTATCTAAAATACACAACATGTTTAAATAAGTTTTTTATGATATCAGCCACTTTCGAAATATCAGTTTGAAGTGTTCAATAGTTCATTTTACAGTGATTCCGCTTTTCAGCTGTTTTCTTGCAATATACCTAATGGAAAGAGTATGGAATTTCAGGGCCAGCATATACTCACTCGCCCTTAAACACCTGGCTATACATTCAGTTTGCCTCTGTAAGGAAATGTATAATAAAACCTTTTCTGCAAAGTTTCACCTCGATTAACATGAAGTAGAAGAAGATAGAAAAAAGCTGTCTTTAGAATAGTTTGTAGAAGTTATACAAAAAGAAATGTGAATCTAGCATATCAGAATTTTTTTCTGCAAGTGTCCTTGAATTCCTTACAACACCTTGTGAGAATGATTTATTGGAGTAGTACAGAAGATTAGACTTCCGGATAAAATTGTCACGCTCAGGTAAGCAAACGTGAACTGCGAGTCGAGAGAGATTGAGAAATTTCAAAGTAAAATATGGGAGCGAGGTTGTTAGTATTTAAAGGCAGGCGCGAGATTCAAGTAACCGATATAAGATTGTTGTGACTGGGAGAATTTATTGCCTACGAGAGCGCGTGCCTGTGGCAAGATCAGTGCTTTTGTTATTCTTGAGTTATAAAACCATGAGTTGTAATTCTCTATTACTTACTTAATTCTGAAACAGGTGAAATAACGTAAGAAATTATTCGTTCCCGTTTAATTACCGAATAGATGGCTCCGCGATAACGCTCGCATTTCGGAGGCCTCAGGTTCGATTCCCATTGGAGTGGCCTTGGATTTGCAGCTTTCCCCGGACGATAGGCAAATGCTATGGTGTGTGTGTGTAGTACCGAAGGGGGTAACCTCGACCCACCGGGACTCCCTTATGGGTCTTTTGCGGGCTACCACCCCCCAGGGGGAAAGGATGAGGCGAAGTGAGACCGTAGCCTCGTCAAAGAGCGCAGCCTAGAGACGCACAGTAGTCCCTAAAAGTTACAGATATTGACACCTGGCTCACAATCGAAGTGTTTCCTCTACCCAGGGAGAGGGCAACAAGGCGATCCTTGCGGCCCGGGCAGCAACTTCCAGGGAGGACCAGGGAAGGGGTTTCAGAGCACAGTAAGTAACTGTGCCATTTGTCCGCATTCGCTGGAACGTACCGTACTATCAACCAAATCTGAAGGATGACAAGGCAGGGAAATGAGAAATGAAGGTAAAGGAATCCATGGAGAAGGGATTAATGCACCCCAGCATTCGCCTAAGTGACATGGGGAAACCACGGAAAACCCCATGTCAGAGTGGTGGCCACGGGGATCGAACCCGTCACCTACCCAATGCGGACCACAGTCTTTACCGGCTGGGGCATCCTGCTCAGTGAATGCTGTGGTGATTTTTAGAATGCCGCGAATTTTCCTGTACACTACTTGGCGAGGCTTTTGGCGGTGGAATTTGCTTGTTCTGGCGTTCGGTGTGAGCAAGGCGCCTGCTTGTGGAAGGAAACTTGTAGGAGTAGTTCGGGATCTCACACTTGGAGACATTAGGCACTCCTTCCAGGTCCACGCGATTTCCTAACAAAAATGAGGTTCTGATTCCCTTAAAAAATGGCATAGTCATATTACTTCCCAATTTTATGTTGTTCAAATAAAGTGTAGACCGATTCCCTCCATGGCTTAACCGCACGAGGGCGGCCAAGGATAATAAACGTAATAACCAATCTTTTTCACACATACGTCCACCTCCAAACAGCATTCTTCAATAGTTTATGGAAACTAAATGTATTGTTTCGTGTTAGAATTAATTCATTGCCCCCTTTCATTTATTATTTTTTCCACGTTTGCCATTATCTACATCAGTGATGCCAAACTTTATGTGAAAGAGGGCGGATGTGTCTCCACCCACTTTTCACCGAGCTATAACGCATTCATTGGAATCAAAAGCATACCTTTCTAATGCTTGGTTACCTGAACGAGTGAAGAGGAAATGCTGCATGCATAAAGCGAAGGAGGTGGTGTAGAGCGAAAATGTGACGTCATTAGATCATAATATACACGATTGGGCACGACTCTCTACACACACATCAGTCTGCACTCCAACATTGGTACATTGAATGAATAGGCCTACTACCAACGTCAAGGGCATCCGAGGCTATCAAATGATTAGTGTCTTTACTATCGATTTAGCAGGTGCGCTAATGACGGTCCAAGTGCTCAGAAACACCGTCACAATCACCCTTCACTGCCTAGTCTATACTTTTGAAATATGGAGCAGTTTGCATAGAAACGTGGAAAAGTATCCTGATATATTCAGCTGTCCTTGCTTTGCTGGTTTTCCTATTGATACAAGCGGATGTTGAGAAATATGGAAGTCTTTGTAATCCAGAATTCAAGTAGTAAGTTTAATAGTAAGGGTTTTGAGATTAGATAGTTAAGGATTACCAAATGCCGTGTGGAAAATAGTGCTATCTCTTTGTACTTTCCATGTTTCAACTTAAACCTCACACAATATAACAGTTCCTCTTTGGCACGGAGGGAATCGGGGAAAAATGTTGACTACGGGAGAGTTTGTAGCCACACACTCCACTTGAATCTGAGCAAGTCGCCTCACATCTGGTCATCCTATGTCCCTCGCTTCACTTCTTCTTGACCGGGGTTCAGTAACTACAACAAGAATGTGGTCAGATTGAGGCAAATATGTTAAAACCGGGTCACAAAGCAGAGGTTTTAAGTTATTCAAACAATTGAAATTT